>JAXDDW010000032.1:3465000-3614394 GCA_034670385.1 Hoplostethus mediterraneus | reverse complement strand
GCCGCGGGATTCATTGTTCATTCATGGCCTCAAATGTGCACATCAGCCTTGGGAACTTGCTACACGTAACAAATGGCCTCCAAGTACACCGAAGGTTATAAGTTCAAGAAATCAATGTCAGAAGTGGATTTGAACCCACGCCTCCAGGGGAGACTGCGACCTGAACGCAGCGCCTTAGACCGCTCGGCCATCCTGACTTAATCACGCTTCCAAAACTCTCGCTAAAAGGCACATTCAGATGATGTCCAAGTACATCAAAGGTTATCAGCTTGAGAAATCATCGATTTGCACATGGATGAAAACGTCAACTGTCCTGGGGTTGGCTTCACCGTCGACCTCAACAACGACAAGCAAGTTTTCCTTCTGTACAGCTCCCCAATCCTGAGTGATTGTGTCATTCATGGCACCTTTGAACAAGCTCACCCCACGTAAGCTTTTAACCTGGGATCACCTCGTACATTATGTCCTTTACTTGTTTTATTCCTGCTTGCATGAACCTTGGTTCATACAGTGTTTTGTTCATGTTTGAATTTCTCATTTAATAACAGCGGGAGGTTTACGAACGATGGTATTACTCCACACTTATAGTCTACCTTAGGTAGAAACTTCGCCCACGCCTCCAACACCTCCCTGTATATCTCTGGTATTCCTACCGTCATTGACCTCTTAAATGCCATGTACCACCCATTCTCTCCTATTCCTCCCACCTCTTCAATATACTTTTTCAGAAACTCCTTCTACCCATAATTCCATCTTCCCACCATATACTTTCGCACCGTTTTTATTCTAATTGCTGTCCTTTTTGTTTCTAAATCCATTATGTTTAGACCCCCCTCCCACCACTTTGCCACCAATGTTTTCTGTGCTATTTTCACCCCCTTCCCTTCCCATATAAATTCACGCACAATCCCATTTAGCTCATTCATCACCCAGTCCGGCATTTCAAGCACAGTCATCACATACACACACACTGACAACAACAAACGATTCACCACCACTGCTTTTCCCTACAACCTCAACCTCCTCGCTTTCCACTTTGCACATACTCCCCTTATCTTGTTGATCACCCCTGTCCACGTCACATCTATCTATCACTATCCCATCACTCTTCCCCCGTTCAGCCCCTCTATTGCTTTTCTAACCTCCTCCTTGGTTATTTCCCCATCACACATCCTCCTGTCTTCCTCACTCAGCTCCCTCTCCACACTCTCCAACACTTCATCCATACTCCCCTCATCCACAGCCCCTCCTTTATACAACTCTCCATAGAACTCCTGCACCCTCTCCAGTATTTCTACATAGTCTTCTGTTACTCCCCCCACCTTCTTATTTATTTTATTTATATATGTCCTACTCTGCCTCTCCTTTTCCAGCCCCAAAAAGAACCCGGTGCACCTCTCACCCTCCAACACATACCTAGCTTTGCTCCTCAGCATCGCTCCTCTACACTTCTCCTTCTCATATCTTTCTATCTTTCAATTCTATATCCCTCTTCGTCCTCCGCCCTGCTCATCTCCACCCTCAATCTTTCCCTCGCCCACTTCTCTTCCTCCATCATTTTTGCCTTCCTTTTCTTACTATACCTAATGCTAATTGTTCTTATTTTATTTTCCATCACCTCCCATCTCTCCCCTATGCTATCGTCTATACTATTGTTATCCATACTCTCCCTTATTCTCTCATTCTCTTTCCAATATGTCCTCCATCGTTCCCTCGTACTCTTCCTCCTCTATGTATCCCGCATTCATTATCCACACCCCCCCCCCCTCCCTATCTTTATTGTAAATCTCACCCCATCATGATCGCTCAAACTATTTACCTGGTGTCTTATCCTCTCTATATACTTGATCATTTCCCCCTGTACTAACACTAAATCTATTCTACTCTGTTTTAGCAGCCCATCCCTCATCTGTATACCTCATCACCTTCTTGTATACTCTCTCTTTTCTGGATTCTCATACCTCCACACATCTTTTTTTTTCTTTTTTTTTAGCCTTTATCTAACCAGAGGATAATCACACTAAGATTTGCATCTCTTTTACAGGTGAGCCCTGGCCAAGAAAGCAGCACATATAGTTGAAACAGATAAACAGATCAAACAGATAAAACACACAATATAAAAACATCAAGGGGGCTAAACAGAACATAAAGCAGCTCATTGTCAACTCCATGCACCATGTACAAGGCCACTCAAAAACATGTACATGTCGATGACAGCGGCTCTGAAATTTGATTTTTAAAACTGTCAATGGATATGAAGTGATCCAGTTTCAGGTCCTTTTGCAACGTGTTCCAAGATGAGGGGGCAGCATATCGAAAAGCCTTTTTACCGTAGTCAGATTTTATGTGTGGAATGTTGTAAAGTATGTGGCTTTGTGATCGTAAACTGTAGTGACTATGACTCTGTAAAGTGAGTAACGTGCCTAAGTATGTTGGTAGCTGACCCAGGATCACTTTATACAGAAATAAGTAGAAATGGATTTGTCTCCTTATTGTAAGTGATGTCCAACCTGCTAACTGGTACAAAGAACAATGGTGTGTGAGGTATTTAGAGTTTGTTACAAACCTCAAAGCTCCATGGTACAGCGTGTCTAATGAATGTAGGCAAGAATTCGAAGCATGCATGTACAGGATGTCACCGTAATCCAACAAGGGCAAAAAAGTGGCTGACACAAGGTTTTTTCTAGCATGAAATGAAAAACAGGCCTTATTTCTAAAGAAAAACCCCAGTTTCAGTTTAAGCTTTTTAGTAAGCTGTTGGATGTGAGACTTGAAAGATAAAGTTTCATCAAGAATGAACCCTAGATATTTGTACGATGACACCATCTCTATAGGCTTGTTTTGCAAAGTGACCAATTTTGGCAAAGAGTGATGATCTTTTGTTGATCGAGTAAATGTCATTAATTTGGTTTTCTCTGCATTTAGGACCAATTTCAGGTTTTCCTGGACCACATTAAAAGCCGTTTGCAGCTTGCAGAGAGCATCACCAAGAGAAGGAGCAAAGCTATAGATTATAGTGTCATCAGCATATAGATGAGCCCTTGCATCCTGAATACCTTTACATAGGTTGTTTATATAAATAGTGAACAATAACGGTCCCAGGATGGATCCCTGTGGAACTCCAGTACTTACAGATAGCATATCTGATGTCATACCATCAACCTGTACACGTTGTGATCTACCAGTTAGATAGTCACTAAACCAACCAACAGTAGTGGTTGAGATGCCAATACTAGACAGCCTCTGTAACAAAATACCATGGTCTACAGTATCAAATGCTTTAGACAAGTCTATGAACAAAGCAGCGCATTTCTGTTTGGCATCAAATAAATCATTTGTGACTTTCATAGTTGCAGTAGTTGTGCTATGCTTCTTTCGAAAGCCAGACTGGAACTTGCTTAGGACATCATTGGTGTGTAAAAACTCCTTCAGTTGGTCACACACAAGTTTTTCAAGAACTTTAGCAAGAACGGGGAGTTTAGATATGGGATGGTAATTAGTTAAACTAGAGGGGTCCCCCCCTTTTAAAAGCGGCAGGACCAGGGCAGATTTCCAGGTCTCTGGGATAGTATTCTGTTCTAAGGTCAGATTAGAAATATACATTAAAGGCTCAACAATGATGTCAGCAGCAAGTTTCAGCAAGCGCGGGTCCAAATCATCAGGCCCAGCTGATTTTCTTCCATTTATATCCTTTAGCGCTGCGAGAACCTCACTCCTTGTGAATGGTGCCAATGTAAAGGTTGCCTCCTCTCCCAGAGGCTCAAAATGTAAAGGCCTCGCTGAAGTGTCTAATGTGCATGTTTGTACACAAGGGCTGGTCTGTGCAGGTGGGCTACACGAGGACTGAAATAAGGTCCCGGATGACACAAAGTGCTTGTTAAAACAATTCACCATTTCACCTTTGTCAGTGATCACTTCAGCATCTACATTAATAGATTTAGGAAGATCACATGAAGAAGAATTTGAGGATACGGACTTGATCGTTTTCCAAAATTTAAGAGGGTCATTCAAGTTTTTTGAGATTTCAGTTAGATAGTACTCAGATTTCGCCTTACGAATAAATGAGCTAAATTTATTTCTTAAGCATCTGAAGCTTGACCAGTCTGTTGCCAGATCAGACTGTCTAGCTTTAGCCCAAGCAAGGTTTCTCTCATGTAAAAGCTGAGATAGTTCATCTGAGAACCAAGGATTATTGTGACCCTTGATTCTGTACTTACGATAGGGGGCATGTTTGTTGGTCAATTTTAAAAATTGATCTTTAAAAAAGGCCCAGGCTAACTCAACATCAGGAATTAAAGAAATTCTTTCCCAGTCATAATGATAGACATCATGAAGAAATGCTTGTACATCAAATTTCCTGAAATTACGCTTTGTAATCATTTGTGGCTTCATTTTTGGAAGTCTGGCATCTCTCACCCCAACCACTGCACTGTGATCACTAACATCATTTGGGAAAATCCCAGTGGCGGTATATTTATGGGGTGCGTTGGTTAGGATGAGATCAATTAATGATGACCTTTCTGGGTTTTTAGGGTTCATCCGAGTGGATGCATTTAGAAGTTGAGTGAGGTTCATACTGTCACAGAAACACTTAAAGTTGTCAGCAGCAGAAGAGAACCAGTCCCAATTTAAATCTCCAATCAGAATTATTTTGTTGTGATTCAGATCAGACAGTAACGCAGACAGTGATGTCAGAGCCTCTTTGACAGCAGACGGAAGCCTATAACAACCCACTATAGTCAATTTACAACCTTTGGAAAGCTCAACACCCATGGAACAGATACAGATTTGATCACCGTTACATCAAACTTTGTTTTTGCATAGATAGCTATTCCCCCGCCTTTGCTTTGGCGGTCTGCAAGAAAGACATTGTATCCACTCACAGAAATTGTATGATCAGGTACAGACTTCTTTAACCATGTCTCAGACAATATCATAAAATCAGCATCTGTAGTTTGAGCCCAAATTCTTATCATGTCCATTTTAGGAACTAAGCTGCGAACATTTATATGCATAAAGCCAAGGCCAGATCTACTAAGGAAGTCACTCGGAGTGAGTAAGCAATTCATATTGGAAGGACCGGGGTTAGGATTTATGTTACCTGCTAACATAAGCAGCAGCATAACGACACATCTCAATTTTGTATCTTTGTATGGCAGAGGTTTTTTTTTAGGCCATACTCCGTACAAATAGAATGAAATGCTTTGGAGACACAATGAAGAAATCATTTAAAACCATCAGATTTTGCCATTTCAAGATCATAGGATCGTAGCCAGCGCACAAGGAAGGCAAGGTTGGTTTACACAGAGGTGTTTGAAAAACACAAGTAGTTTGAGGAGTATAGGAGTTGCATAGGAGTTCAGTGAGATAGAATCACAGTATGCCCCTTGAGCAAACCATTTTGAGGTTTCCATGGAGAGCTCAACATTTTCAAGGCATTTCCAACTGTAATCCAGGCAGTAAGAGTCAGGGGGGCAGTTCATGTGTGGTGTACTCACCCGCAAATGATCGATTGTTCTAGGGTCCCACAACAGCATGTGAAGGAGAATCACAAGGAACGCCATTGTTTTGCAAAAGCAACAGGCTAGAGATGCAGGTAGAGAATGTGGAGCAGCGTGGAGCTGATGGAGGCAGACCTTAGCCAGCACAGCAGAGCAGGGCAGGAGGAAGCAGGCCTCAGCTACAGTACAGCACAGCAGAGCAGGTGGAAACAGGCCTCAGTTTCAGTAGCACAGCAGGGCAGGTGAAAGCAGGCCTCAGCTACAGTAGCGCAGCACAGCAGGGCAGGTGGAAGCAGGCCTCAGCTACAGCAGCACAGCAGGGCAGGTGAAAGCAGGCCCCAGCCACAGTAGCGCAGCACAGCAGGGCAGGTGGAAGCAAGCCCCAGCTACAGTAGCACAGCACAGCAGGGCAGGTGGAAGCAGACAACAGCTACAGTAGCACAGCACAGCAGGGCAGGTGGAAGCAGACCTCAGCTACGGTAGCACAGCAGGGCAGGTGGAAACAGGTGGAAGCATCTATCAGTACAGTCCCTTCTCCCTCATCAAGTCCATCAACATCCCCCTCAAGCTCTTCCACCTGAATACCAACCCCGTGCCTATATCTAACCTACTACATTTAATATTGAAGTCCCCTACTATAATACACCTCCCCTCTACTAGCCCTTTTAACTCCTCTATAATACCCCTCTTCTCTATTTCTGTATTTGGCACATATATATGAATTAGTCTAAATTCTACCTTTTCATATCTAAACTCTATCACCAGTATCCTCACTGTTCTATCCTTATATACCACCTTGATATCCTCCACCATATCCTTTTTTATCATTATTGCTACCCCCCTTGCATTACTAGTCCCATTATTATAGTATACATCCCCCGCCCATACCTCTTTCATCTTCCTCACCTTTTCCTCATCCCAGTTAGTTTCTTGTATAAAAATCACATCACTCCTATATGTATATAATAATTCCTTCATCCTCCTCCTATCTCTTAGCCCGTTTATATTTATAGAGGTAACAGTGGTCATGAGGGCAAACCAAAGAGAACAAAAAGTTAAAACATACATTTAGACAAACGGTCACGTACCAGCCCCAAGTGTAATGCCAGCTATGTCAAAATGTGTGTTGATAGAGGACCATGTCAACCTGTTCTTAGATGTCCCAAAAATGCAGATGGCCGATCGTTTCAAAGGAAGTGGTATGAAAATAAGCAATGGTTGGAGTATATAAGGACACTATGTACTGCTTCAGCTGTCGACTTTTTCTTAATGAAAAAAAGTACAGTAACAAGACTGCTTGGAGAGTGGCTGGGGTAAACAACTGGAAAAAAGGGCTTGAAAAAATAAGGTACTCAATGCAGTTTGACGAAGGCCAGCAACTGGATAGGCAAAGATGCCATGGGTCCTGACTCTGTTGAGGCCACATTCACACACTGTGAATTATATGGAGGAGGAGGAGAAGTTGAAAACAGAGCTCAGGGTTTTTCATGCTTCTTTCCCAGACAAATCCACCATGAAGGGGATGTTAAAAACACTGAGAGACAACAGTGGACAGGATATCTTTCCAACACTGGTGGAAATGATAAGAACATATGCAAAAATTCCAGTGTCAACAGCAACGGTGGAGAGGTCCTTCCAGGCATATATTTATTTAATTATTTACAGAAATCGCCGGCGTGCCCTTTTATGAATTTGGGCCCCTGCCCCTTTACTATCCTCTGCATGTCCCAGAACACGGGTGTACCCCAGGGAACGGTACTGTCACCATTCTTGTTCACCCTCTACACCTCAGACTTCCGATTCAACTCATCTCCAGAAGTACAAATGTAGTCCAGGGGCCTCATTACAGAAACTTCCTAAGTCTGAAATCCTATCTTATCTCAGTTTATGATGACATTTAGGATTTTTGGTATTACAGAAACATGTTTCCTAACTGCATTTAGGAAAAAGTCCTATCTTATCTTATCTATTACAGAACCATCCTAACTGAAGAATTTCCTAAATTGGCATAGACCCTGTCCTAAATTCAAAATAACTGCCAAAAATGGCAGCACCACTGTTGTTAGGTCTGTATGGCAATGACAATGAAGATGGGGAACAACATGAACACCAAAATATTATATATTTTTAATAAATAATACTTAATAATATTAATAATAATAATAATAATAATAATGTTATATTATTATTACCAGATAATTTGAATCTTTATCCTGGGCCGATAATTGGGATGAAAACTTCCCAAAAAGGTGGGGCTTCCTCTCCTCCACCGACATGATTAATGCCTCCGACTCATCGATATTAGAATTGAACGCCCGTCTTTTCTTGTCCATTATATCTAGCCAGTGACAGTTGAAGTGAGACAGCCGTTGATTTTACCTTCTAAATCAAGGATACAGGCAGTCTTGTGTACATTCTAAACATAGATACAGGTATGACAGGACGAGTGCCAATTGAAGAATCGAGTTTACAGTTCTAGTTAGGATTTCTTAAGTTAAGATAAGATATGAGGTCTGAGATAGGATAGGATACAGCCATGAGTTTAGGAATTGCTTCTGTAATAGTAAGATAGGATTTTTCCTATCTTTGAAACTTAAGTTAAGATAGGACAATCAGTTCAGAAATTCTTCTGTAATGAGGCCCCAGAAGAGGACAATGAGAATGAGTACAGGAGTCTGGTGGAGAGCTTCATTGGATGGTGCAATAACAACCACCTACAGCTCAATGTCAGCAAGACAAGAGAGCTTGTGGTGGACTTCCAGCGGAACAGGAGGCGACCACCATCACCTCTTATCCTCCAGGGTAAGGAGGTGGAGGAATCGTACAAGTTCCTGGGGGTGCACCTCAACAATAAAGTGGACTGGTCAGACAACACTGATGCCCTCTACAGGAAAGGTCAGAGCAGACTGTACTTCCTGAGGAGGCTCAGATCAATCAACGTGGCTTTTACGCATGACTGTGGTGGCCAATGCACTGTTTTTTGCTGTGGTATGTTGGGGAGGTGGCATCAAGGCAAAGGATGCCAACAAGATCAACAAGCTGAAAGCTGGCTCAGTTGTGGGAGATAATAATATAAAAATATATATAACACACGCACCTACCTTGACCAAATTGCACAACTGCAAATTGCGCTAACTTATTATTCCTTGCACTACTTTTATATTTTTTGTATATTTTTAGGATATTTTTTATACAGCCTATTGACCAAAGTTGTTGATTGTATAGTGATGCGTGCTCCTATCTTCTCTTGTCTTGTACTGCTTACTGAAAGAAGTACATGGTAGTTCGAGCCAGATTGTTGGATTGTTGGACATGATCTAATATAACAGAGGGAAAATGTATGTATTAACCTGCTTCACTAATGAAGCAATTGGATACCACTCTCCGTGCCTTACTCTCTGACTGGAGTCCCTATCTTCAAGGAGCTATCAAGCAAGCATTCTTCTGATATTCCAAACTTGAGAGGCTATCTGCTAACTAGGAAGTAATTTGTTGATTGTTGTATTTCTGAAGAGGGCAGTGATAGGCTTCTGCCTTTAAATGGAAATACTGATTCTTACTATATATTGTAAGATTCCATTTTTTTTCTAACTGGAAACAGAATAGTGACAACTGTATGCAAACATAAATTATAATTAGAACCCAATTTAACTCTTTATCATCTCCTGATAAAGATTAATTTTCTTTGTTACACACAGCATAGCATAGAATAGTTCAGCTACATACTGAACGTACTGAACCTGATCAGACTTTGATCATGCTTGTGACATACCTTCCTTGAGAAACCATCAATCCCACCGAAAATCACAATATTGTACCTGGTGTGAGAGAAATTGAACTTTAAACTAAGTAATGCTAGTACAGATATTAAGATTTCATTAATCTCGTTTAGGATATTCGCGTACCAGATGAGTTTGTAGTTTGTATTGATGTGCATTAATGCTCTTGGGTCAGGCACAGAATATGCCCTGCGAACCACAGTATCAGTAACAGTATCAACGCGATGCATGGATACACGGATCCTTTCCCTCTGGACACGATGACCCTGTGTTTGCAACATCCTCTTCATCATCCTATAGCCAGTGTGAGGATTTGTTGACTTTATTTTGGACACTAAAGTGTCCAACTCCTCATCGGACACACAGCTATATGTTGCCCTCTCTGAAAGCTCAATTTCTGACATTCGCCTAAATATTGTCCTAGTGCTAACCCCCAGCAGTTTTGCAATACAAGGCACTGGCAGGGACATGCCAAGGAGCCTACGGATGTTGTCCAAAGGAATGTTAATACTTGGCCTTCCAACCTTCCTTGGCCTTCCTTCAAAGTTCAGAGCACATTGTACTTGATTTCCTACTGCTATTAAAATCAGTAACCAATTGATGTAACTCCCTGAGAGCATGAATTATCCCTTGTGGAAATGCAGTCTGACTTGTGACTGCACTCAGAAACACAAGCTCCTGGGAACATGTGAACTCTAAATAATCTTAGTTCAGAGGTGATTGATTGAAAACGTGAGACAAGCGTGAGTCGAGTCTCTCCAAGAATCACCAGCAGCTCCTAGAGAATAATAATAATAATATATAATAAATAGTGATACAGAAGTGATATCTGTTATTGCACTATTAATGTTTTTCCTTTAATTGTCTTGTTTCTGTTAACTGAAAAAAAACATTCTCACCTTCAGTAGTTCATATGTTTAAAGTATAACATTGTCATTACATTTCTCTGCATGAAAAGTTGTGGTCAAGAATACTGTCTCAGCACTGAAGAGTTTGCGCAATACAAAAATTAACTGAACAGTTATTATGCTGCATTACAATGCATTAAATAATGTCAAAATGCTTAGTCCTGTTGTCTTACATTTATTGGCATATTTTGGCAAATTTTAACAAATATTTTTTTATAACTTTACCTAGCCTCCAAACAGCTTACAGTGTAATATATGATTGGTAGATCTGTTGAATATGGTAGCTAGCTACCCCATTACGCTAAGGCTTGGAGGTATTTTGGAAGGTAACTGTAGTCGTGAGACCTGTAAGAAGCTACGACTTATAGCTACTGGGTGGCTACAAGTAGTAGCTACCCAGTTAGCCTTGAGTAAAACTAACTGGTTAATGTTAATTACTTTATTTAATAAAACTATATTGGTGGATAATATCAAGGAAACGGATCAATTTTACTCAAACATTGTATGAAATTGGAAAAAAAAATCCACTATATCTAAATTGACAATAACACATTGGAGCATACATACCTTGCTGGGTGTCTGTTATGGTGCCAGTGAAGTGGCACATTCTCTATCCAATCAGTGGAGAGCATGGTGATCCCTCCATGGAGCAATCAGATAGCTCTCTGATCTAGCCCCGCCTTCCCTTTGCTTTCAAATCTTGTCTCTCGCTTGCAAATCCTTGCCCACATGCTTGCAAATTGTTTTGGCAAGCTTTGCGCGCTGAAACAGTGACAAAAGTAGGTGGGCGCAGAATTGATATTTGCAAATGTAAAAGCATAACTGAAAAGAGTTTTGTGAATACAAATGTATTTTTCTTGATCAAATTGCTTTTCGCTCTTGCAAATCACGAGTTACACTTCTGAAAATAGTTCTTTGCAAATACAAATATTTTTCTTGCTCAGATTGTTTTTCGCTCTTGCAAATCATGAGTTACACTGAAAATAGTTTTGGCAGGGAAATACCTTCATATAATATGCTGCAGAATGTTTTCTTAAAGGGCGGAATAAACCATGCAAGCTGTGACCATGTCAGGCTAGAACAGCTCATCAGCGGAGTATTGTATAGCTGTGAGGTTCTGGTCCACCTCTGCCTGAGAGAGAGAAAAGACAGACCACCTTCTTTTGTCACGCTACTATGGAAAATCTGTGAGGAGGAAGATAGGGAGGCAGAGAGACAGTCCCATCGCTAGCCAAGGCAGGTCAAAACAGTTAAAGGGGGGGGGGCATATTATGGAAAACGGCTTATTCCTGGCCCCTATACATGTTCCACATGTTATCATTGACCTAAGTAGTGAGAAAATGTGAAATCTGGAAGTCAAACCCTTTTTCTGTATTTTCCTTTTTCCAAAAATGGTGTCCAAATGAGGCAAAAGCAGGCCATTTCGAAAAGTAGCCCGTTTATACGTCATAAGGTGCACTTCTTAACATAATCCAACCCCTCTCAGAGCATGCCCACGCCTAGGTGAACAACCACTCCCATTTCCCTTGTCTCAAAATGCAGCTCATGGCAGCACCGCAAGCCGCTGCTTATGGTGCATTCCATTGGATTCATTTTATTTTTAACGGCAACGTCCCGGCCACAGTTAGCTCTTTTTTTGTGTGTGATCACATGTCGGACTGCTTCAGCAACTAGGGCCAGTTCACAGCAGGATTAGCATCTAAATTGAAGCTTAAAGATGGAGCAATTCATTTGGTACGTGACCCATCTGCAAACTTGGAATCTGTCACCATGTTTTGATTTTATTTGCAAGTTAGTCTGGTTAGTATATTTGACTGCTGGTTAGCTAATGAGCTAGCGGGGCTATCCACGGGCTTGTTGGGCGTGGAAAAAGTAAGAAAACTAAAGCTGGAGTCATTAAAAGTAAAGTAAAAGTAAAGTTATCGGTTGGAGTCAGGACTCATCTTAAAGTTATTTGTTGGGACCAGTGTCTGTTTTATAAGTCTGTCGAACATGTGCGGCTGGGTAAACTTTAGCCACCATTAGTACAATCGTGTTTGGTTGTTTGTGCTGCGCTGTTTGGATGCAAATAGGTTGCATCCAATAATATATTGGCTAACTAGCTCAACAAAACTAGCTAACTAGCTCAAGTGGTTTTTTAACGTTACAGTCTTTGACAAAGTAACGCATGCAGTCTGAACCTCTGTAGTGGGACATAGAATTGGGACGTGCAAAGAAATACACAGTCTTTTAAAACCTCACATTCTTCTCGCTTGGCTACTAGCACTTCAAGTGATTCCTTCACCACTAGGGTTAAAAGAACTGCCACTTTCCTACCGCTCTTTCCTCTGATTACTACCCAAACAAAATGTTTAACCTCTCTGCGGAGGTTAAACAGGATAACTTGGGCAAGGGTTACCCTTGTCAACTCTACCTAATCAGAAGATGAGGATGCTTCCTTCAAGCTACCGAGGAGTTGTTCCTGCTTGTCAGACAAAAAGGAGTGGAGACTCTGAACAGCTTGGGTGAATGGTAAGAGCTGAGGAACGTTCCACTTAGACTGTTCAAGTTGTGTTAAAGCTTGCCTTGATATGTCATATTTCCAACCCTCTTCATACAGCTGTGCACTGGCCTCTTGTGCTGCTTCTCTGTCTTTTTTTTTTTCATTGCTTCAGATTTAAAGGGTAATTCCGGGATTTTTCAACCTGGCCTCTATATCCACAAAATCGGCTATCATACCGCTAAGTAGATCCCAAAAGTTTCAGAGTTGCTCCGGTAGATCGGCTCAGCCAGCAGTTGCGAAACGGGGGCTCAATGGCTGCTGGAGAAACATTCTTGGGCACAGGGACAATAGTGGATCTCTTGAAGCAGGTCGTCTGCTAGGGATGCGTCGGCACTCACAATTGCGGGGGGTCTGCCCTGGTAGTCTGTTATAGTCCGTAGCCCCTGCCATAGGCGTCTGGTGTCGCGCTGCTCCATCTGCGACTCCACTCTGTCTTCATACCTCCTCTTGGCCTCCTTCACCGCCCTTCTCAGTCCATAGGACGCTGCCTTGTGCTCGTGCTATCCTTCGTTTATACTCCGGTAGCAGGAAAATGGCGGCATGGTCTGATTTGCTGAACGGAGGGAGAGAGAGCCTTGTAGCCTCTCTTGAACGGCATATAGCAGTGGTCCAACGTTCTTTCCCCTCTGGTAGCACACGTAATGTGCTGATGAAAGTTCGGCATGACTTTTTTAGGTTCACCCTATTAAAGTCCCCAGCCACCACCATAGCCGCGTCGGGATGCTTGTTCTGATGTCGACATAACACATCATGTAGGTCCGATAGTGCTACGTCAGTGTCCGCTTGTGGTGGTATATAGACGGCTGTGGTGATGACCGAGCTGATCTCCCGGGGAAGGTAGAATGGAGGGCATGAGATGGTCAGATGTTCCAGGTTCGACGAGCAGGAACGAGAAAGAGTCTTAATGTCCTTTGGGTTGCACCACTTGTTGTTGGTCATGAAGCAAACCCCTCCACCCTTAGATTTGCCAGACTCTTCCGTTCTATCTGCACAGAAAACAGAGGAGGACTCGGTTGGGCATATGACTCGATCCGGCACCAGCGGGGTCAGCCATGTTTCCGTCAGACAAAAGATGTTACAATCCCTCATGTCCCGTTGGAATCTAATCCTGGCCCTAACATCATCCAATTTATTTTCCAGAGACTGGACGTTAGCAAGAAGGATGCTGGGCAGAGGTGGACGGTGGACTTGAACTCTCAGTCTGTTCCGAATTCTGCTCTGTTTTCCTCAATGTTTTCTCCTTCGTCATCCCAGAGATGCGTCTCCATTGTTGTTGTTGTGGCTCGCTCGTACGATCTCTGCGGGCCATGTGGGTCGATGGAAAAAGTGGACAAAAACCTTTGTTTTGTGCAAAAGTTTATGTCCAAAAGTGTGCTACGTTCGTAGGATGTTAGTGCCGATGTGTTTGTTCCAAAAAAGATATTAAAAACAAAAACAAAAACTAAAAAAACGCACAATCTCTGCGGAGCTGCCACAACGGCGTCTAGACACGGCTGCACATTTACATACACAAAACAAAGTACAATATTACACAGAATTGTTATCATTGAGAAACTAAGTGGAATTGCTCAGCTGCCTCTTCCCATTCTGGGTCAGACTCCGGCTCAAACATGTACAGTCTCAGTGTTGGTTCTGGTCATGGTTATGATAGATTTCTGCATCAAGCTTATTTGTTTACCTTGAGCAGCATGAGCGCTCTGCTCTCCACCTCCGGCGATTGTATGTAATGAGCACTACTCTGATTGGCTGCCTCACGCCCTGAGTGATAATCAGAGCAGTGCTCATTACATACAACATCCACGCCCTCAAAACAGCCTGTTCTTTACAGTAGAGAAAATGAGAGACTGAAACACACACCACAGAAGCTGGTTTTAGGATTTTCTTTTATATAGACTTCACAAACGTCTTGTAAAGACCCCCAGGAACAGTTTAAATAGCCCAAAATCAGTACAATACCCCCCCCTTTAAATTTGCCAGAGATCACCTAGAAAAACATAATGATTTCTGGAATTGTGTTGGAACGTACAGTATTTCCCCTCCCTCACTCTGCCCTGTTGCCCCTGTGTGGGACTGGGCGCTGTCCCTGGTGCTGAAGTCCAGTGGCACTGTCTCTCTGCCGTGGGAGTCCACATCACATTTGGTGACAAGCCAAAACCGCCCACCACCAAAATAACCTTACCCCTACGGTCATGCATAGCGATGTGTCATGGTCTGGGGGGTAAGGAGGAGTGGGAGAAAATCCCTCAAGGAAGATGCCAGAGACTGATACGTGAGGTTGATTGAAGGACTTCACAGGGATATCTGAGTTTTTCTTAAATACACCAGTTTTGTTAAATAAACAATGTGCATGTTGTGCAAGTGCTTTATTTGGGAAATCTTCATTAAGATTTGAGGTTTAGATAAGGATTTTATAGTTATTCCTCTATAATATATCAAATGATGACGTGTAGGGTTCACAAACATTCAAGCATGACTGTTCGTAGCGGGCTGGACATTGCATGTGCATGTTGTGCAAGTGCTTTATTTGGGAAATCTTCATTAAGATTTGAGGTTTAGACAAGGATTTTATAGTTATTCCTCTATAATATATCAAATGATGACGTGTAGGGTTCACAAACATTCAAGCATGACTGTTCGTAGCGGGCTGGACATCGCATTTTTGTTAGTTTTCTTTGTCTAAAAAATCACTGCACTATGGCACAGTCAAGCACATTTGCGTGAATTTACATGAATTTCAATGACCTGAATAAAAATTTGATGAATAATAAATTCACCCTGTTTTAAGTTAGTGCGCATCAAAGAAGTCATTGTGTCTCTTTGTACTGGCAGACAAGGTCACAGTGGTCCATCCTCTGAGTGCAGTCAACAAAAAAACACTTTACTGTACAACCTGAGAAATCAACAAAGGCCTTGGCTTTCTTTATGTGCAGCACTGAAAGAGCTTTCTGATACAGCACCAGTTAAAACACTGCTGATTAAAACAACACTTTGAAAACAGACCATGGCATACATCATTATAGTATATATACTGTATGTGTGCTCTTGTATGTGCGCATGCATGTGCACGCTCGCCTGATTCGTGCTGACAGAATGAGGAGGCGGCCTTACAGAATGTGTACTGAGGCAGAGAAAAGTGACTCAGTGTGTGTGTGTGTGTTGGGCGGGGGGCCTTGTTTATTCATCTGCAGCCAACTGAGAGAGCTCAAGTCCAGAAAACAAACCAAAAAAAAATTGTGTGTATACAATACAACTGTACACACAGTCATACTCACTCAATGTGCATGCATGCATTCATCTAATTGAGTATGAGCTATTATATGTACTGTTTGTAAATGCAACTATGGTTAGGTTTCAAACTGATTTTAAGATTTTATTTTACTGATTATTTTTGAAGTCACAATTAAAAAACTTTTTCACCTTGTTAGGTAATTCAACATTTACAACATTGCTCCGGTAGATCGACTCAGCCGGCAGTCGCAAAACGGGCTGCAATGGCTGTGACATAATCTGCAGGGACAAGTGCTTGTTTTTGCCACTGACAGGCTCAGATTCTTATTAGAAGTGTCTGACAACATTACGGAAAGGATCCCTACAGCGATAAACCTTTGTTTAACCAGAAGTCTCACTCAAGGAGAAGTCTTGCTCTGAAATCTGAAAAATGAGGTGAGTTGTTACAGGAAGAGGTTAAACAAAGGTTTCTGGTTAAACAAAGGTCTATCTCTGTAGGGATCCTTTCCGTAATGTTGTCAGACACTTTGAATAACAATCTGAGCCTGTCAGTGGCAAAAACAAGGACTTTTAGTGGACGTACTTTGATTGCGCGCTGTTGGCCCTGTGGATTACATTGCAGCCATTGCAGCCCGTTTTGCAGCTGCCGGTTTAGGAGATCTACCAAAGCAATTCCAACATTTTTGTACCTATTTTGGGGTATAAATGACAAATATGTACAAATAAAGGTTTCAAAAAATGGAATTACCCTTTAATGTACACCTATTTAACAATAAACGGCAAAAGAAAAGAAGAAGTTACATTTTCATGACCAGTAATGGCCTTTTATAGCAAAAGGCCATTACTTATATTACTCTGCATCTATTGCACGCCCGGCTGTCTTGGTAGGGAGATCCCTCTCTGAGTAGCCCCTCCCAAGGTTTCTTCCAAGTTTTCCCTAAAAAGTTTTTTTTTTGGGGGAGTTTTTCTTTGTCCTCTGTGAGGGTCCAAGGCTGGGGGATGCGACATGAACTTTATTTGTCACATACGCATACATGCATTGAAATTCTTTTTTCGCACACCCCTGACCAGATATACACACAACATATCACCCCACACACACACACATGAATTTTTCAGGTCAGAGGACAGGCATCAGACATTGAACAGCACACATGGAGCAGTTGGGGTGAAGTGCCTTGCTCAAGGACACTTCAGCAGTGTTGGTGGGCACCGTAGCTGTGACAACAGACATTTTTCCAATCACCAGCTCACAGCTGGAATACACCTTCCTGGTGGTGCCAGGGATCAAGCCAACAACCCTCCAAGTGATGGGTCGGCCTCTCTAACCGCTGTGCCAACCAAACATTTATTGTTTTCACACGTTGGGCACTGTGAAGCCCTTAGAGACTGTAACAGTGATTAAGGGTTATACAAATAAATGTGATTTGATTTTGATTTGATTTACTTTTACTACCTGTAAATCAACACATTTTCAGTGGTTACATCATATGTACCAGTAGGTGTACATAAAAATTCCACATAATTCCACATAATTCCATAAAAAACACCATCTCAGATTTTTTAATAACTTTTCTTTTCTTTTTAAACTTTTGAACACTTTTGAACCGGGGCCCCGCATTATGTCCAGACCCAACATCCTGATAAAATCACTTCTTAAAACTAATTTTTATAGAGTCACTTTTATGTGTTGTATTTTGTTTTATTACTTTTACTATTATCTTGATTCTACCCTCTATTCTCAGCAACTATACTTTGGAATAGTCTTTGTTGGCTTGTGTGTAAATACTGTAACAGCTTGGCTGTGTGTGCGTGTGTGTGCATGCACATGCATTTGGATACTTACATTACTCTAATGTGTGTATTTTTCTAGACGCTCACTCATTTTCAATTGTGTGTGTGGGTGTCTGTTTATGTACTTTCTGTTCTCTGTACCTTGTGTGTCTGTGTCTGAGTCTGTACATTTTTCTGTACCTTCTGTGTGTGTGTGTGTGTGTGTGTGTGCGTGCGTGCGTGCGTGTGCAGCTCCAGTTTGGCGCTTTCTGCATTGTCGCCCAACAACAGATGGTGTCTCCATGTGCTTCCTGTCCTCTCGTCTTCCTTTTCCTCGCAGCATGTTCCTCAGCAGGTTGCTGTGCTGTTAAAAGGATATTACACAACATTTTCCAACTGCATACATTCATGAAAGGTCCTGAGAGGTCACCCACCAAAACCGGTGGCTCCTGGGCCTGGTAATCACCACCAAGTCTAAAAATCTTACTTCTAACGTAGTGCAGTAGGTAATATTGTTTCTTTTTGTTTCCAGGGTCCAATCTTTCAAGAGGCAATCTTGCCGTTTTGCAATTATTAATATTGAGGCTGACAATAAAAGCCTTAATGGTAGTGGTGACTGCAGATTCCCAAGGCCAGCTTCTGAGAAAAATAAAAATGTCCTACCTAAGTGGAGATTTTAATAACAAAAGACAATTTCTCAATTATCCACCAATGGCCTTAAAGGGCTTTTTTCCCCCATTATTTGGAAACGATTCATTATCCCAAGCTGATTGATGAGAAATGTATTATTCTAAACCTTTTTGTGCATTTTGTTAAGTTTTCTCAGTGCTAAAAACAGATATTTGCTGTTATTCATTAGACTAGTGAACATAGGTTTTGGGGTCATCTTGTAATGTAACAGTGATTGTTCTTTATTTCATTTTGACTATAACATGCCATTTGCTTGCTCCATAGTATCCAACAGTGCTGTGAATGCATGCATTTTCAGTATGGATGGCTTATTACCCTGGCAGTTAATGCTAGACTCTATACAAGTCTTCCACAATCTTCCACAAGACACGGCAACTCACTGGCGAATGTGAGACATCATGACCCGGCAGGCTTTTTCAGGCAATGTTGCTATTGTGCCTCTGTTTCGATAACGGGCCAAAACCCATTTTTGTTTTGGTTTCAGGGGCTTTCCCAGGTTTCTGTCTTGTGGTAGAAAACAGAACTGAAGCACAAAGTCTGCTTCTGCTTTCTGATGTGCACAAAAGAAGAAGTTCAGATGATTCTTTATGACTTGATACTGGCCCAGTTTTTGACCCGAGAGAAAGGAAATGTGCATCCCCAAGATACTTATTATTGTCACCCTCCCTCCTCTGTCTCTCTCTCACACACACACACACACACACACACACACACACACACACATTAAATGCATAGTAGGTTGTTGCAGGTTCCTTGGAAGCACAAAGAGATGAAATGATTCAAATAAAATCTAGAGATCTTAATCATTATACATCTTTATTCAACAGTGAGTTCAGCCAAACAATGAGAACCTCTTTTGAAAGAGGCTGGGAATCAAACCTTTGCAGCAGTGTTGCGTTAGTGTACGTGATGATGTTGCAATGCAATGCCACCATCTTGTGGTCAATGGATGCACTACACATTTTACATTGTTTCCCTTTTGTGGACTTCATCGATGTACAGGGTGACTGTAATCGTGAACATAATGTTTAAAGATCTTCACATACAGAATAATGTACATAACACAAGAAGATCAAAAGAGCACAGTTAGGTTAATTGGTTTACATCTGGTATGTACCAAGACGTAAGAAGTGTCATTGTAAGCACAATAGGTAAGACATGAGTTAACTGTGGCACAATTAGATTATTGGAGTAGCAGGATACAGCAAAGAAAAATGGGATGTAAATCAGAAAGAACAAATGGGGGGTATTAGCCATAACTGCTGACAGAATTATGAGGCTGTCCAAAATAACAGCAGAACATAGAGAAAATGGATGAAAAATATGTACGGCATGACAAAATACCAACATACCAACATGTATACCAACATGTACACAGTCTAGACGTGCAGACGTGTCTTGTGAAAGAGCATTCACCTTATCAAATTTCAACTTACAAATGTAAATAACACATGTACAGAGCGTGCAGATTTGCATGTGTACGTTACTAGCTATTAATCGTATCAAAAACCTGATGTACGTACAGAAAAGGTGACACTGTGCAAGAGTGTGTGCGCACTGTTATCGTTTTCTCATAATCAGAATGTATTAATGGATGGAGGCAGCACATGTACAGGAATGTGTAACTGTAATATGATGGTAATACAGCCAACTATTAGTTAGAATATGGTGCTGCTTGGGCACAAAACAGTACAGATAACAGTAACAGGGTTGATAAACAGGGCTGGCATGACCTCTAGTGTTTAAAAGGTAGAATTGTGTCCTTAAAATTAAAGGGAGAATGTTGGGTTAGCATCTGAACATCCTGTATTTTCATCCTATATGTTCAGGCAGGCAGTGAAATGTAATGGTTGATTAAAGGATAATACTGGTGTATTTGTATAGTTTGTACCAATGGTCTAGGTTGCCCCTCTCCTTTCCATTGTTCCTGGTGGACTCTGCACACAGTCAGCGTAGTTGGGAGACGCCAGGGCTCGTTTTGCCACCAAATACATCTAATGACATACATAATTGATTGTAATATAGTTGGGTGAAAGAAACTCAAGGTAGACAGTAGTAAGTGGGCTATAACTCGTAAGTGACATTGGTATTTTCCTTTAAGAGAATTTGTCCTGCCCAGCACATCACTGGCCAAAGAAAGCTCACAGAGTCATTATGCTTAAAATAGCGACCTCCTTGACACTGGGTGGGTTGTTGTGGACAGGCTGGATTACACACACACACACACACACACACACACGCACGCACACACTCTCACTCACTTACTCTCAGACACACACATACACAATTAAACCAATCAGGGTGATATTGCAGTTTTATTAAAAATCATATCAGTCAGTGTTGTCCACCTCTGACATGATGGATATGATGTTTGTTTTATTCCATGTTATTATATAATTAATCAATACTACACTGGTTGTCTATGGAAAGGCCTTAACCTGAAGTGATTCTAATGGGCCTTTTTGATCAGATTCCACACAAGTATGCATGAATATGTTTTATTATATTATTATCATCATCCTGGGTTTCAGTGGAGAGTTCTAGTGTCCCATAAGGGTCTAAATGTTGTTTCAGAGGCTTTTCTACCCTGACAAGAATCCAGTTTTGAGGGAAACACTGAATTCTTGGAATGTTTTGGCATAAAAATGGCTAAATTTAAAAAATAGAGTATCGAATATCAGCACAAAGTACTGGCTATCGGCAGCTTCAGAAACGCATGTCAGTGGAACCCTTGTATATGCATTGCCTTAAACCCTACGCACACTTGAATGTATTTTTAGTAGAAAAGACACACACACAAACAATGCCTGTTGCTTGTGCTTCCTCTTTGCGTCTTTCCTCCTATTGCCACTTAACATGCCAAAGAAGGTCCACACACACACACACACACACACCTCGGAACATTCTTACAGAACATCTAGTCTGCTGTCAACTAGATAGATAATTCTCTTCCTATTCCTATGGGATTCAATATTATAAGCTGGATACACAAACGCTTTTTCCATTTACCGCTGATTTACTGTTTGCAGAATAAAATCTTCAAAGGCAGTTTCATTTGAATGCTCTCTCCTTCATCTGTGATG
Organism: Hoplostethus mediterraneus; assembly: GCA_034670385.1. Classification (NCBI taxonomy): domain Eukaryota; kingdom Metazoa; phylum Chordata; class Actinopteri; order Trachichthyiformes; family Trachichthyidae; genus Hoplostethus; species Hoplostethus mediterraneus. Next base: position 3,592,890 of record JAXDDW010000032.1, on the reverse strand, counting down.
ATATAAGGAGAAAGTAAATCATGTGTGGAAAGATTTGGTTAACAGTTTGCTTATTCACAAAGAGACTCAAGGGAAGCAAACCATATAAAACACTAACGCTTAAATTACTGTTAATACCGCTGTCATGTATACAATGAGTTAATTCCCCATCATTTCTATCGCTCCTTCCTTCCCTTCTGTCCTTTCCCTGGACTACTACTCTCTGAACTTGTCTGTGTGACATACTCTTATGTGTGTGTGTGTGTGTGTGTGTCAGTGTACACATTCTTTCGTGTGTGTGTGTGATGGGTGGTCCTCAACCCTCCGGCCCAGTGGGACAGCCATGACCGAGGTTGCTGGGTCAGGGAAACCAGCCAATCGGAGACAAGCCGCTCCCTATTTCCTGTCCCGAACGGCAAGCATTCCCCAGTAGTCAGACCAAGGATGTCAGAACAAATGCCCAAGTCCTTTACTTCATACTGCAAGTTTCATCTGGTTTGATTTCAGATTGTGTAAGATATTTACACAGTTAGAATTTAATTAAGTTTAACTAAATGATAAATACTGAAAAAATATTGAATACATAATTTTGCGACTGAAATAAACGTGAGAATGAAAACCATAGACCTATGGGAGCATACTGTAGGTCTGCATGGCAAGGCTGAATTCTCTGCGGAAAAACATTTTTAAAGCTCTACAACTGAATTAAAGCCTTAGAATGCTATTTTACTGTATTACATACCTTTTAAGGCATTTTGTTTTAAGGTCTTCAAGGTTTAAATGTTTGAAGCATTTAAGGTCTTCCTCTCGAGTAATAATCTGGTTTAAATTGCCCGTTCAAAATCTGCACATTTTGCTGTGCTGCAAAATTAGTTCAGAAAATCTACACAAAGTCTTATTTTTTATCATAAGGATGTAGAAATGCAAGAAATATTGGTCAAAGTAATTCCAATAACAGAAGAATCTAGTTTGCACAGATATTCACCCCCTGTACCACCCTTGGGCTAAACTGTCTCACTGGCAAAACCATTTCAAAACATACATTATTCATTCTTTATCAATTGTAACACATGTTGAATACATTTTCTTTTCAAAATTGCTTTTATTGTACATAGCCACACCTTTTACAAGTAGAATTTTGAATGGAGGACTTCATCTTCATCACTTAAACCAGATTATTATTCTATTAGAAAAGTACATGCTCCATACAATGTCCTTGTACTTCAATGCAGTTCAGTTCAAACACCTTGAAATTAAAAGTAGGATTAAAATAAATAATAAAATATAAATGGAGCAGAAAATTCTCTAAAAATGCATATGATCAAATAAAATGCAAGTAATTGAATAATACTATATAGCTAACTCTCCATCCCTATGTCTGGCCGAGTTCCCGAGCCAGGCAGCGCAAACAGTCCCACTCCCGGCCACCAGGGGGCGGATGCCGAGAGTGTAGGATGTTTACACTTCCTGAAGCTCAGAGGTCAAAGAGCAAAGTCACACTGTGCATGAGGTGAGGTCACAGGATCTAGACATTCAGTACAGGTCATAGGATGTGGATAACGGACATACCTATTTTTGTAAATTGAAAAATTGAAAACAAGTTTCAGCCTCCTTTAGCCAAACGGCCACCAGGTGGTGCTGTAATTCATTTCCATTTTACCTGCACCATAAATCGGAACGCAACCCTTGCAGGAAACCTTAAGCACATACTATCTGGCAAGAAGCGACTGGTCAAAAACAGGTTCTGATACAATGCCTTCCTCCTGAATATATACAACACAGATATATTTAGAAAATAAACTCTCAATAATTAAATAATTTCACATTCATTTCTGAGAAATTAGCACGATTACCGTAAACAAACAAGACCATCACCACGAAGACTGGCAGCCTCTACTGGCCTCTACTGCATTTTTTAAATTTCAATTAATACACAACTTTATTCCACTATTCTAACTCTGTAGTTTAAACTTCATGTAAGCTTACCTACCATGTCTGAATGTGTATTTGCTGTTATCAAGGGCTGTCGGCTCTTATCCTTCTTGCTCTTCAAAACACCAAATAAAGTGAAGGGGGGAGGGGGGGTTGGGGGCAAGTAGCTACTTCTTCTTTATGACAGGAAGCAAAAGGGTTTATGGTAAATGTGATCTTAATTTTGAGAAACACAAAATACTACATGTAGCACCTTTAAGGAAGAAGGTATCGTATCAGATCCCATCTTCCGGAAGAGGGGTATACGGTCGACATTTCCTCCAAGGTCTTGAATGGGTCACGTTCAGACTCAAGATCCAGATGTATTCTGGGATGCACCAAGAAACATACATATACTATAGTGTAACACTGCTATAAACTATGAAGCATGTTTTCATTCATGGTATGACGTGTGTGTGTGTGTGTGTGTGTGTGCATGTGTGCATGTTGGGTGAGGGTGGGGTGGTTGGTAATAATAGAATGCTTCCTTCCTTCCTTCCTCCATTCTTTCCTTCCTTCCTTCCTTCCCTGTCTATGGTTGTATAGTGTATGTTAAAGTCGCTTCCCCTCAGATTTTACCAATGGGCAGGGGGGTGGGGGGGGGAGTGGAGGGTGAATTGCTCAGAGCTGACAACTTGCTTCTCCCCTATCTTCTCTTTTCCCTCTTCTCTGTTCTCTTCATCTCCTCCTCCCCCTGGCCTCACCCTTCTTCATTCTGCTAATCCTTTACTTCCCTTTTTTCTCCTCCCTGTTTTCCTCTTCTTCACTTCTCTCCCTTGCCCTCTTTCTCTCCTCCTCGTCTCTCAGGAGTATGAAGCCACTCCCATCCACTGGGAACCAAATGGCCTAAATGGAGATAGCTATCACTGCCATCGACTTCTCCCTCGACTCCCACTCCTTTCCCTCCCTTTCTACTCTCTCCTTTCCTCTCCCTTGTCTTTGTCTGATTTTTGCATTGATAGATCCCACCATGAAGAAGGTTCTGCCTCCCTGATGATAGTGTACAGGTAAAAGTTAATGCATGACTGATTCTGACAGGAGTCTCCTGATTTTTGATGTTTTCCAGCTACACACACACACACACACAAATGTACCGCATAAGTTTAGAAAAAGAGCTAAAATTTGTCTGTTTTGCTGTGCTAATCGTTTTAAATGTATTAACATATATAGCTTAGTATAGAAGCAAATGAAAACCCATAATAGAAACCTAGAGACCTCTTCTGTATCCATCCTTTGATGTAAAATATATATTATACTGTTGATATAACAGTCAGCAACAAAAAATAAATAATTTCAGCTTTCTCAATACAGTATCTGCTGCGTAAATGGACTCAATGTACTCTGTACACATTTGTTATGTAACGCCATATAGTAGGGGCCATAGGTGAACAGTCTAGCGATGGTAATAGCAGTTGGCTGCTGCAAACATCCGACTGAAAGCCCCAGGACCGAGCACCAGCTTCCAGTCAAGGATGTTTACAGTAGCCCTGACTGCCAACTGGCCTGGAGAGGATAATGCTCTGATGAACATATACAAATGCAGGAACACACGCGCGCGCGTGCACACACACACACACACACACATACACACACACACAAATGCAATGATGCAAAAAATGTCCTTCTTAAAAAAGGACTATTCCATTCCGGGTCCCAACGTAAATAGAGAACGTCACCTACTGGTTGAAAGATTTATTTTGGAGAGGAAAAAGCGGACGCTTTTTAGGGCTAAAGGAACTAGGGATAAAGGAGCTAGGGATAAAGAACCTAGGGTTGAAAGTGCTACAACTAAAGGAGCTAAGGCTAAAGAGCTAGGGCTAATGGAGCTAAGGCTAAAGGAGCTAGGGCTAAAAGGAGCTAGGGCTAAAGGAGCTAGTACTAAATACATGACAGTGTACTGTATTACAGTAACCTAAACCTAGTTACATTAGTATTGCACTGTTGTACATTAGTGAGCCGCACCCACAACTCGTATCTTTTCTCAGATAGCTCTCGTCATGGCTGTGAGGAGATTTGTGGGAAACAAGCTGGTGACATACAATGGGAAGTTGGTTGTTATATAAATATACCACTGTTCATATATACAGTACTTCCACTTGTAGTTTTCCAGTACAGACTTGCTGGTAGAGCAGTGACCAGCATAGTTAATGGTTTCCAGTATGTTTTCTTTCCCTTGCTTTGTTGTCTAGTAAGCATTCTATCAGCATGTGACATTCCACAACCTTAACTCCCACCACACACACACACACACACACCATGTAAACACAACTTTGCCTTTCTGTTTAGCCATCACACACACTCCCACAGCTAAGTACATACATACACATGCACACACACACACACACACACACACACACACACAGGCACGCACACACAAATCTAATTACTTCTTCACACACAAATGAGTGCGGAGGACTCCCACAGTGGCCTTTCTGACCCTGCTCCCCCAACCCAAATGCTCACTTCCTGTTTCTCTTTCTGTATGCTTTTCTCACTCTCTCTCACGCACACACACACACACACACACAGACACACACACAAATCTCTGCCCATCTCACACACCCTTATGACTGCCATCTTGTATGACTCTCTCTCTCATAACTAACTCAATTAATTTATGTATTAATGTCATTTTGTGTGTGTGTATGTGAGTGTGTGTGTGTGTGTGTGTGTGTGTGTGTGAGAGAGAGAGACAAAGAGACAGTTAGTAGAAGAGATAGCATAGTGTATGCGTGTGTGTAATAGTATACATGTCTCTAAGCCTGAATGTGCTTTTGTGTGTGTGTGAGAGAGAGAAAGTTGGAGAGTGAGAGAGAAAGGGCGAGAGAGCATGTAATCACATGTGTGTACTGTGCTGAGATAAAGAGAGGAATGGAATTTCTCCCTCCCTCTCCTCCACTTACTAAGAACTGAGCTGTCAGACTCCTGTACAGCATGCAACATGATTTTAACTGACGTGTATTAAAGTTCAATCAAGCACAATTTGCGATTTTAGTGATTTTTCAAAACTGTCCAGATCAACTGACATGACTACACAGAATCTGATGTAACTAACCCTTGTGCTATTTATGCAGACGCCTGGCTTGGGTATTAAAAGCAAATACTGTTACACTAGGTTGTGTAACATTATTTATTCATGTTGTATTTTCTCATTTTCTTCAATTCATTTTTCCCAAATATAATCCATAATTATATATCTGTAAAACAGAAATGATGCTTTAGCAAGCTCGCTAGAAAAGTGGCTACAGCTATTTGAATGTGATGGGATAGTTAAGCTAGCAGGCGAACACCTCTTGCTTAGCCTCCCGGAGCTAAAGCTAGCGGATAAACTATTTGAGACTACTTTAGGTATGGTTACACACCAGGAAGACCAACAATCTCTGTGACTTTACTTTTGTAAGGAACAGATTGAGGATCTAGCTTTAATAAACCTTGTGTACACATGTCATTGGTCACAAATACCAAAGAGACATTTTTCATGTTTTGAATACCTGGTGGGGGGAGACATTTTGTGTCTGGATAGAGTTCTGCTTGAAGCTGATTGGCCTTTGCTTTATCAAGCCAATTTCTCGCTCAAGTAGAAAAATTTTAATTGCAGCGAATGCAGACACCTGCCTTGGATATTAAAGTGAAAAACGCTGAACGTCCATCCATCTGTTCGCCTCCTTCCATGGACTTTGGATGCCTTCACGTTCGATGCCACAATGCTAACATGGTTTTTGGTTCATTTAAGTGCCAACGTGAAAAGCTTTTTCACCACAATATGGGAGGGGCAGTACCGAAACAGAGGGGAAAAACCCACTAAGATCAAACAGACTGGCAAGCTGAAATGAAAAATGCATAGTCTACCTTTGAAGTAGACCTTGGAAGCCTTGAGAACCCTTGACTTTTGTTGCGCTATTGTCTGGATGCTCTTGACTCCAGACAGTCTATTGTAAATAAGCCTAATGGATACTTAGACAATGCGGGGTAAAGATAATGCTTAAGGAATGTGTGTTTTCCTGCATGTTACTTAGCTCTAATTGCATGACTGTCTGTTAGCAGCTAGGTGTGTTTGCATGCATGTGTATGTGTTGACAGTATTTACTCTGTGCTACGTCTCAATTACATGTACGTATAACCTGTCTGCACAAACAAACGCCTGCCTACAGCAGAATGAGATTTGAGATGAGATGTGTTTGAATACCTTGCAGTGTGTTAGCTGCTAGGCATGTGTGTCCTCTGTACTATATCTTCTACATGTATATAGAATCTCTGCACACACCTATATCTGCCTACAGCAAACCTGTATGTGTTGGTGTGTGTAATGTGCGTAGACTTACTGTATGGGTCTCTCTCTCTCTCTCTCTCTATCTATCCATCTCTCTCTCTCTCTCTCTCTCGTCACTGGGGGAACAAAGCAAACTTTATCAGAACATTGCAATCCTGCATTCCCCAGATTCTTAGCACTTGGCAACCGGCTAACACACAGAGCAAAGAGGGAGAGAGGGCGAGCAAGAGCAGGAGAAGGAAGGCAGGAGAAAAAGAGGAGGGAGGAGAAAGAGGAGAAGGAGGTGGAAGCACTGCTGACTTCTAGCCTTTGCTCAGAGTGTCTCCTACTAGTCTGAATATATACACCGGTACAATAAATGTACAATATTGGTTAAGAGAATGGCAGTGTCTGTGTGAGAGAGAAACAACATGATAGTTGTATAAAATCAGTTTGCAAGAATTTGGCTGTGTGCCAAGGGTGTCAATTCACTAAATCCTCTAAGGCCCTGCATCTAATATCATTTGCCACCAAAATGTTGAAACGCGTTTACAAGTGGAGCAACAACTGATGACTTCCAAGGAGCTACATGTAGCATTTTAGCAACAATAAATCTTTACCACATTCATTTTATGACATTAGTTTAATTACCGTAAACAAACAGGACCATTACTAAAAAGATTGGCAGCCGCTACCAGCCTCAACACTGCATTTTACATTGTGTGCCACCGGGTCGGATTTGGTGGGAAATCTGCTGGATTGGTTTACGGCACAAAACAGGAAGAGGGTGCTGTTCGTCCAGCGCTAACAGATCTAAAGCTTTCAGAGTTTGTAGCAGACAGGTGGAAGGAGAGAAAGGAAGATGGAACAATCCCTTCCAACATGTTTATCCTCTTCAGTAAAGCTAAAGACAAAACCACTGACTAAGGAATCAATCATGACAAAGAGGGAGAGCAATAAAATCCGCTCAGGTAGCAACATTTTGTGACAGGAAACAAGCAGGTTGAGGGGAAGTGGGTACAATGTGAGAGTATCTGAAGGTGAAATTTTCCTTTAAAGTGTGACAAGTTCCATGTCTTTGTGTTCTTTTATCCACTTAAGGGGCACTTCTCTTAGACCACAAATACATTAACACACCAACTGAGCTTTATCAAGGACTCGCACATAATCATCTGAAGGGCCAAAATGAACACGTGCAGCAGGGTTTCTTTCTCTTCAGCCCGAGAGACAAAGGAGAATTCATTATCTTGCAAAGTGGTAATCTGTGAAAGCTTCACTTTTTTAAAACTTTGTTGATATTTTTGATGCTAAGCGCTCATTGCTGTGGTGTTTTTTTTAATTTAGTCTCCATCTTTGTCTCACAGCACTCATCGCTGTGGTGTTTCTCACTGCACTTCCCAGAGATCACCTGTCAATCAAACAGTGTGTCCAGTACTGTGATGTCTTTCTCCTTGGATTTTCTGTTGATGGAGTTTGAGTAGCTGGCTTTTCTTTGTCTTTTCAGCCACAGTGGCTATTGCTGCTCATGCTAACTACCCAGTTCGGAATGGGATACTAACATGCTACTTTACTGCATACTTATTAGTATGTACTGCACACTACATACTCAGAAACACACTAATAACAAATAGCATGTTAAGTGTGGCTAGTATGGGACCTTTAAATAACCATATTTCTACCATTGGGGACTTGCTTAACATAGCATAGTAACCCTGCAGCTTACAGTCATAGATGAAAAACTATGGCATAGAGCCGGGATGATTGAGCCGGGACGTTGAATCTTACTCGGATCTAGGGCCTCATTCATCAAAGCATTCCTTCCTCCTCCAAAAATCATAGCTGAGCCCCATTTCTACCTCATGCACCATACCCACTGGCAAACATGTGAACTCTTTCTCTCACGCACACACACACACACACACACACCTGTATAACCCCCTACACCCCACCTGCCACTGCCACACACACAATCACAGATTCAGATTCAGTGCTCCATGGACACACACTCACAGGGTAGACTTCCCAAAAAGCCGTGTGTATGTGGGTGTGTGCGCGCGTGGGGAAGCCAGTGGAGCAGGCATTGGCACATGACCTCCGAACACGGAAACAAAGAGGCCGGTCACAGTCCTGCCAAAAACTATTTTTTCCAGTTCATTTTCACCTCGCTCCTGGTTATATTAAGGTAGTCATACACCATACCAAATTTCTAAAATTATCTTTTCTATTGAAATCTCACAATGCTTGTGTAGAGAGAGAAAAAAAGACTTGCATTTATGCTGTTGCTGAACATCACCGCCACACGATGGCACCAAAGTAAACATCTACTAGTGTCCCGCTATAACGCATTATTCAATTGTTGTGTTCATAGCAAAAACAAGACAATCAAAGGTGAGTTTAAACCAATCTGGTGAGTTTAAACCAATCTTGGTTTCATTTCAGAGCACACCCCATTGGAAACAACATTGTTCACTGTGTCCATTAACCTTTACAGTCCCTGGAGCTACCAGCACGTAACTTGGTAATGCTCCTGACCCCAGCTCCTCTTTTCTCTGTCACTAAAGTGTAATTGGTGACTGAGTGTAACATGCATTGGGATTCTTCTGCTACCCACTAGCATTCACCTGAACCTCCCACATTCAATGTACTGGTCAGGTTGGTAGATTTCAGATTTGCAGGGTTCCCACTGCGGCCCCAATGTACAATTCCTTAACTTTTCTAGGACTTTCCATAGCTAAGTCATAGCACTTCCGTGGCCTAAAAATGTTCTTCCTTCCTGGTTTGTTCATGTTATTTTTTTTGAAAGGGGTGAACAGTCCAGTTTCCACTCCAGCTGGGCTGACAACCACCAACTACTGCAATGAATGTGGGAAACAAGCTGGAAAATACATTCTGCTATCAAGTGTAGATTTCCTGATGTTCCCTGACATCCCCAGAGAATTTTGCAGATTCCCAGAGCTAGAATACACCTCTTACAATTCCATGATATTCCAGAAATTCCATGACTAGTGGGAACAATTCATTGCAACAGCTTCAATTCCTAGATTGCCAAATATTAGAGGCAACCAGATTTAAGGAGTGCATAAATATATTATGTAGGAAATATAGGAGAGGATATAGGATACAGACTAGGAAAGGAAATAGAATAAGATGCAAGGAGAGAGAGATAGAAGGTACACCCTTTTGAGTAGAATGAAGGAAAGTCATTCAATGGGATTTGGTTCAAGCTTCAGAAAAATAAACCATAGGTAATGGAGAGGAAAAGAACAGCACCCACTCTCCCGTTTCCTCTGCCGTTTTAGTGTCTCCAAAATAACCTTCTCACGATTTCATAAAACTATCGGGATTGGATCTTCCTGATACAGATGATGCATTTTGGATGCTCCGTTATGGGTTTCCAATGGGTTTCATGAGCCTTGGGTTCATGAAATTTACTCAAGAGCATAAAAAAAACCAAAAAAAAAACAGAATTTGAGTTCATAGGTTTTCATGTGATAGCAGCTAAGTGCAGTATGAAGGAGAACTGTAATGTTCCTCCTTGGTTAATGCCATCGGGTAAACAGCCGATCTCCTCAAAGAACCTTTTCTTCCATAGACAGTGATATTTAACTCCAAAATAAACACTTCTGTAAGGTTTGTCTCACTAATGTGGATTTCTCACTCCATTGTTCACATACTACCTTTGCCCTTGACTTTACAATTCACGTTTCTCAGCTTTTAACCTTCACTAACAAAGTTTGCCAATGGCTACCACCTTCACACAAGTGAGTGTGTGCATGTGTGTGTGTGAAGCTCAAGCTTTCCTAAAAGTTTCCATTCTTTATCTGATAGCACAAATCCCACCCTCTTCTTAACCCCCTCCCTTCCTCCTCCAATCAACTCTCTCTGTTCTCCCTCTCTCTGAGAGGGCAAGCGACTGTTTGACCTTGTGTATTGGGTCGGTTATTCCGATCACGGCACCGTACGCTAACAGAACTAGCAGCCCGTGACACCAGAACACTGATTATTAACACTGTTAACTCCTAAAAGGAGACAAGTTAATGTTCCTCGACACCCTTGGGTTGCAGGAAACTTTGCCTCGGCCCTCCCGGGATTACTTTTTTTGTGGCACTTCAAAAGTTGATTATAAAACCCTTGACCTCTATGTTAACCCTGTGCTTAACCTCACTGGATGCCTAACCAAAAAAACAGAAACTTTACTTTTATCACTGCATATATTTCACTTTTTCATATTGCACATATTTTACATTCAGTTGTTCCTCAGTATCCCTCGGTAACCTTAAATTAAGAAGATAAAAATATGCCAACTTCTTAGCCAGAAAGTAAAGTAGGCCAACAATAGTTTGAGAGACAAATCATATATTGACTACCATAACTAGTTCTCAATTTTGTTTTATTATACTTATAATGATGCACTGTTTTAAAATGCATGTTTTCAAACCAAATAATTTATCATCTCAACATGGTGTGATTGTGTAAACTCTTGTTTGTCTGCTTCTGAAAATGTACATTTTGTGTACTGTACTACTACTGGGAGTATCACGGTAATTATTGGAGAAGTAATTGAATGGAGAATTGAGAGAAACAGTACATCCCGACCTTTCAGACGAGATCGTCCTTTAAAACTTTTAAAAGAAGCTATTTTTTTGTCTTGCTTCACGGCTCTCACTGTGAATCTAAACTCCCAAGACTCTTCCATGACTTTCCATACCTAAGTCAGAGCGCGTCCATGCCCTACAAATGTTCTTCCCTCCTGGTTTGTTAATGTTCTTCAGTCAGGTTTCCACTCCGGTTAGGCTGAACACCACCAGCTAATGCATGAATGTGTGAAACCAGTTGGAAAAGACATTCTGATATATTCCTATAATACATTCCTGTAGGGTTTCACCCGTTAGTTAGTTTGGTTAGTCTGTCTGTCAGCAGGATATCTAAAAAACGTATCAACAAGTTCTCATGAAGTTTGGTAGACAGATACTGGAGGCTCGTTCATTTTGGTGGTGATCCACATCTAGGATTTCTCTTTTTTTAGCCATAACTATGGAACTAATGGAGATGGAGATAGATTCCAAACAAATTATCACCCCCAGGATATTTATAATATCATATAAATTTGGGGTAAATACACATATGTGCATACATACACATACATAGTATGTGTATTGTATGTCAAACCCATTATATGTACACTGCTTTTCCCTTCTTGTTTTTTAACATTGGTAAATGTGTCTAAGACTACTCTGGTTGTCTAGCCTTCCTCCCTTTTCTTGATACAGTTGTGAGTACGACCCCAGCTCCCTGTCCTGGTGTATTGTAGGACGAGCCCAGGATCCAGGAAGTGGCTCCTATCGTCTCCATAGCAACCCTGCAGTCGGCCCAGCGAGGCCGGAGACCCCTCCTCAAACACAAAGAGCCCAGAGGCCTGGATCAACACAAACAACCCGGCTCAGACACACACACACACACACACACACACACAGATACATATACACATACACATCTACACACACTTACATAAACGCATATACACCCTCTAACATACACACACACACACACACACACACACACACACACACACACACACACTCAAAGATGCATACTCAGAGCGATGCACATACTCACACACCCTCACAAACAAATCCTCACACTAGCACACACCCTCAAATGTACACAAAAACAGGCACACACACTCTCTCGTCCACGTACCTTCACATGTACACACTAATACACACACATGCACACACACGTACACTCACATGCACAGACAGACAAACACACATGCAACCACTCATACACCGGGAAATACTTTGCATTTGGATATCCAAAGAACTTTCTGTGTAACCGCTACAACAACAACACCAAGCGGTGTATTTATTCAATCTGTAAAATACATCAGTTCTGAGGATGCACTGCTGGGCTGCAGTGACAACAATATTCAGTAGTGTTACAATACTGAGTTAAAGAAGTTTTTGGTAGATAGTCCTGTTGGTCAACTTTAAGCCATTAAGCTCTGAGAACGTAGACACCAAAATCATCCATGTGTCCCCAGTAGATTGTTGACTCTGGTCTCCATGCTAACACTGTAGCATACACTATGTTGAGTGATAGTAACTAACTACCTTTTATTAAAAAGGTCAGTTTTCTCATTTTGAATCATGCTAGTAGCCTATACTGTATCACTCAACATAGTGTATTCTACAGTGTTAGACACATAGATGATTTTAGTTGAGTTAGCTTAAAGTTGACAAACAGACCCATCTTCCAAAAACTTGGTATATACCTTTAAGTTGTTTTTTTTCTTCTATTTGGAGTCTTATCTTGTTGGGATAAAACCAACACTTCCCTCCCAGTCCTCTCACTGTGAATGACTATCCTCTGTCTTCCAGAGACCCATTTTGCCTGGGAACCAAACCAACCCATCATCCCAGGGGGGAAATGGGATGGCTGAAAGGCAAGGCTGGGGAGGTCACTTTAAGTATGCAATCCGCTACAGATTACTGTTTACCCGCCTAATTCTCTAAACTGTCTGCCCAGTGATGTAGTGGTTAATAAAAAGGAGGGTAAACTAAGACCTCCAGTCAGTGATCATCATAAAGAAAACAACCACCAATAGTAACAAAAATTAATTATATTTTATATTTCCACCTTTAAAAGATCCCATATTCATACAATTTACACCAATTTGATACTAGTTACTATGATGTATACTATACATTAACATTAAAAAATTAGTAAAAGTGACTGACACCAAAACCTGATGCTTACCCTTGATGTTTTATATCAGTGAAAAATTCTTCTCCTGTTAAACTCCATTCTAACTGCGCTGGAAATATCTCAACATGATGTCACATCGTCTATGTTTGGCCAATTAATCACAGGAATATGAAAAATACACCACCAAACACAACAAATTTGAACCACAAATACACATTACATCGTCAATAGCTGTTTTGATTTTTTCTTTTAACATATAATGTGATTACTTACGGTTTATTTTTGGAGTAGTCTAGTTTACTTCAAAATCCAAATTGATAATGATATTATGTCAACTGATATTTGAAGTGATATTTGTCTCCATAATCTCACAATAGAAATACATTTTAATTTCACAAGTAGCTCCACAAGACTAATCTGATTACTTTTGTTTTTTCCTCCAATGGAATTGCTTACAATTTCAGAATAGCTATTACATATATATATATTATGGGTATGTATTTTGAAAACTAAAACGACCTAAAACTAAAATCAGACTACAGTACCATGATTTTGTTTAATGCGGCCTAATCTTGCAAGCCATTACTCCCCACATAGAAATGCATTCCACACTGAATAATTCAGAATATGTTTACAGATGTTTCCAAATGCACAGAAAGTCGCAAAAAATATATATTTGTACACGTAAGATTAGCCTTAATTTGAAATATATTTTAGACACTGTAAATACATTTCTGCCTATGTGCTGTTATTAATAATAGCCTATATAAGTATATATATAGGCTAAGTATAAGTATATACTGTAAGTATATTCAAAACGTCATGTATAAATAAAATTTTTGTCAAATTTTTCTAATCTAATAGATAAACAACATTTTTTTCTGTATGGATTAGAAGGTGTCCAGGCGATTTATACTTCACACATATTCATCTTTGGATATAATTTAGCAGAATACAGAAAAGTATTACAAGCCTGAACTCCACAACGGTGTTAAGTATCGGGACAACTGGCGCGGATATATGTTCTGCTCTCGTGAGCAAAGGACGTCACTTCTAAAACAAGTGCATCAATTTTACACTGCCTTGCTTATCGGCAAAGTTAAATGCCTGGTAGAACATTTCAAAAACTAAAAACATCAACTTTTATAACTGATTCCCACTGTTTGTTACCGCCCTCCGTGGTGTATTCTGCTGAAAGAACAATATAGCCAGGAATTACAGGCCAATTCTAAAAGTGGAAATTGTATTAAAATACATGCTGCTTGGTGTATTAAATGTATGCCGAATTCAGTGGTTTCTAGTGATTCAATCTAGGTCCTATGTCCCGGTCTACCAGGTATGTACTTTAACCGATAAACAAGGCAACCTTAAATTGACAGATTTTCCGAATACACTCTTGCTTCACGAGCGCTCCATAAGAGACAACGAAAGTTCTCTGGGTAAGGGACGACCAACTCACCGTGAACACTTCCCCGCTAAGTGTCGCACACAGCGGACCGGTTCTGCTGTTCTTTGTAGTTTAGGGTGCTTTTAAATAACATTAACAGTTTCTTGCTGCTTTACAAATAGTAAGACGAAGGATTTATCTCGCAGAGGTCAGGTGTGGGTCAGAAAATAAACTCAAGAGTCCTCATGGACGATACCGGTCACTTGTCCTCCACGGATTAGCTTCTTCGTGACTCCCACAGAGCAGGAATGAACTTGGCGATGGAAAATAGTTTGTAAAGTTAACCCAAAAGCAGGCAGGTCGTACTTTTATTTCTTCTTGTCTCCTCCGTAGTTCCCACCGTCCCAGCTGAGGCTGTCCTGTCAACACTGCAGGTTTTGTAGGAAGAAAACTGGACAAGAGTCCGGCCCCTTTTTCTTGACCGGTGTGTCAAGCGAACCGCAATAGCAAACGAATAGGATTCCCTGTCATGAATTTCAAAATAAAACTGATGTGACGATTTTGTTACACGGTGTAGGTAGATTTGACTAGTGATTGCATGTTCTTGCTTGAACCGGACTGGCTTTCGCTTCACTGGATCAGGCAAAATTTGCACTCAAATTGCAACATGTCAACTGGAGTGAACAACCTCAACTCAACCTCAGCACTATTGCTACTTGACAGTGCAGCCTTCCATACGGTGATACTCTTGAATCGTCTTGAATCTTATATTGGTATCCGGGGATCAGCACTTTCTTGGTGCAGGTCTTACCTACTTGATAGATTACACCGCGTCTTTTACAACAATATTACCTCAGAGTGTTGCAATGTGGACTTTGGTGTGCCACAAGGCTCTGTCCTTAGGCCCACACTTAGGCCCATCACACCCAATTTCAAAAATTAGAGGCCTGCCGATTGGAGGTCAAATGTTGGATGTCGCTAAACTTCCTACTTCTCAATGCAAACACAACTAAGATGTTAATTGTAGGACCAGCTAGACATAGGCATCTGTTTGAGGATAGTAGCCTACTCTAAATGTTGATAGTTGTGTTATCTCCCAGAGCCCATATGTTAAAAACCTTGGCGTTAAATTTGACCCTACCCTCTCATTCGAGTTGCATATTAAGGAGACTACTAAAACAGCATTTTATCATCTTCACAATATTTCCAATATTCAACCAGATTCGCATCAGATCTGGATGTCCCACCCAAATAAACTTTTATGCACTGTGTATACGCTGCTTGCCCAATCTCGGCATCTATTGCACACCCGACTGTCCTGGTAGGGGGATCTCTCTCTGAGTAGCCCCTCCCAAGGTTTCTTGCATTTTTTTCCTAAAAGGTTTTGTGGGAGTTTTTCCTTGTCCTCTGTGAGGGTCCAAGACTGAGGGATGTTGTGTACTAACCTTTGCCCTCCTTTTTTGGGTTCTTGTAATTTTTGTTGATCTAGGCATTGAAGCTTATTCCACTCTTGCACTCAGTGTATGTCGCTCTGGATAAGAGCATCCATTAAATGCATAATATATAAAATATAACGCTTGAGTAAAAACAAGACTTTTATTGTGAAGGCAAAATCACCTTACTTCCGATTGTATCTTGGCTACTTCTTGCTAGCTTATGCAGTCTTCAGAGCTGGCCAATGACTTTGTGCAAAGCCAAGAAACTATACCACTGTAGGGCCAAATCTCACCTTGAAGACTCACACACACACACACACACACACACACACACACACACACACACACACACACACACACACACACACACATGATATTTACTTCTATCCTGCAGGACCTTCACTGACTACATTAATTCCCTAGCCCCTAGCCATTCTATAGATGCCTAACCTTAACCTTTACTGTAACCTAAAACTAATCCTAATTCTAATCTTAACCCTAAACACAAAATTAAATTTAACCTTCGCTCACCACAAAATAAGAACAAATAGGTAATCTAGCAAATGTAATGGCAACCTGGGCCAATTTTGCAATATTGATCATCTGATTGATTATCACCCTCATTCTGCCCATAACCTTATTCTAACCTAAACATTCGGTCCTCACAAGTACAGAAATACAAGAACCCACACATACTCAAAATGCACACCTGTCCTCTGGTGCCATTATTTCTTTGTTTAGGACACAAACTATTGTGTAGGAACCAACCGGTCTGGTCTGACAGCATCTAAAATATAGCCAACAGTGTGCATTGCCGAAAAAAAGCACAGCAGGGCCAAATCTCACCTTGTGGAGGCGACTGGGCGTGGGCCCGCGGAGGTGGCGACCTCCAAATCCTCCACCCCGCTGACTGCTGGGAGGTCAACTGTGCGCTGATGTCCTTTTCATTCCACGCGGATCAGCCGAGAATGTTTTAATAACACTCTCCTTTTATGTGCAGAGATTCTTCAGTTTGCGTGGCTTGCAACGTTGGTTATGTAAAGGGTAACACACACACACCTAGGTCTCACTGTAATTGTGAGGACCCTCTGTTGACTGCATTCATTCCCTAACCTCCACCCTCACCACTACACACCCCTGAAAACCGTGCAACCTCTTCCCAAGACACCGTGGTTGCGGCTGGAATTGATTCATTTTGAGGAATCTGGAATTTGCCAGTCTCAAGATTATGCACAAAGCATTTCACAGTTGTTACTTCACCAGCTACACTGAGTATGCAACTGGCTTCACTGCCTTTCTCTTTCCATGTTTGTTCTGGTCCAACTGGCCCACATGCGAAGCACATTGCATTGCATCGAAATGTGCTGTATGAATAAAGTTTGATTTGATCAACAGAAAATCCAAGGAAAAAGACGTCACAGTGCTGGACACACTGTTTGATAGACAGGTGATCTCTGGTAAGTGCAGTGCAGGAACACCACAGCGATGAGACTGAGAGACAAAGATGGAGACTAGATTAAAAAAAAGTACTATACTAGCCCTTTGAAAAAGCGAGGACCAACCAAAATGACCTCACTTCACAAAATGTCCTTACTCTGAAGGCCTAAAACTAAAACTGGTTCTCATAAGGATTAAAGTACATACACACACACACATACATTTTTTGCCCATCCCAGCCTGTTTGCATTACCCCCATTACTGCTTTGTTTAGGATACAAACTAGTGCAGAATCCTGCTGGTATCAGGGTCCAAAGGCAGCTAAAATACCTCTATGTCAGTGAAGAAGTGTTTATACTCAAAGCACCAAAAGCAGATGGGGGGGATTAGGTGGCAGAGTTGACACTCAAAGCAGTGCCGGGATATGTGACCTATTGAGGATATCCCACCTACAGTTTGTGGCGAAACACGTTTCCAAGAAACAGTTAAATAATCCAAATGTTTCTTTAAAGGTCTACACTGACTTTTTGGGGAGTTTGGTACATCGGTCACCTTACTCAATAACTGACTGGATTATTAAATTAACGTGTTACTGATTTATTGATGTTAAAATGTTACACATAGCACCTTTAAAGCCTTACCAAGATGGGTTTTTTGTGTCCAAAGGGGCAAATGCTTGTGCTGTGTAGCAATCTACCAGCCTATGTGTCAAACTCAACACAATTGACTTTTTTAAAATGACTTTACACACATATATGTCTACAGACATATATGACATATAGACAGGCAGTTTTTCATTTTTCATTTTTCATTGCATTTTTTCATTGTGCTTGGAAATGAGTACCAGCGAAATCCCCGTGCCTCTCTGGGTTATTTCCCACCCTGGTAAGGATTTGTTCCTCAGCGGGCGGGGTGCACCACAGCAGCTTCAAGCGACTGCTTCTCATTGTTTCTTTACCGTAACACATCACAGGGAATCCAAATGGCATCCACATGAATTCATCTATGACGCTCTTTGGTTTCAGTTGCATCGAGGCCAAGAGGACTAACGAGAGGAAGCCTGACCAAGAAAAGTGACACGAGACAGAAGCTGGGTGTTTCAGTGTTAATATTATTATAATGGCACCATCTGGTGGATGCATCACATAGTGCACACATTGGTGCACTCCTACACTCAGACTTAAAAGGGCAGATGAGGTATGGAACACACAATGGTCGTTGATTAAAGGCATTTATTGCCATCATCATTGATTTTCTTTGACAAACATCTGATCAGCAGCACTTTACACATACTGGCTCTGGTTAGGAGTAATAAAACCTTCATAATGAATCCACCACAGCAGGAAAACAGCCACCACTGCTTTCATCAGTACTGTTACAGAAAATGAGAATTTGAAAAATAAAAAATCAAGACATATTTTCTCAGATGATACACATGTTCAAAATTAGTATTTGTTTTTTAAAAAAGATATGGAAATTACAATACTTGTATTAGTAGGTTCAAAACCAAAATAGACCCTGATTGTTATCAATAGGAGTTAGAGAGAGAGCTAATCTCTCACACGGATAAAGGAGAGACGGGGGTGGGACAGTGAGCTAGATGTGGTCTTTTTTTCCCGGTGGTCTCCATTGTTTTCACATGGAGGCCAATAAAGACCCAGACTCAAAAGTGGAACTGCATTGTTACAATGATATATATCAGTGTATCGGTCCTTTTGTTAAAAATCAGATATGGGCCAGTCAGGGTCGTCCACCTCTGATGTGATGGATATGATGCAGTTTGATTGATTACATATTTATTGTAGAATTGATCAATACTGGCCACTTTCCACCCTGAGAAGAATACAATTCCAGGGAAAACTGAATCCTGGTATTTATTTTGTTTGGGCATGAAAATTGTCAAATTTAAAGATATTAAATATCGTCGATCAACTTTAAAAATATCAGCCCCAAATAATAAGACATGTATGTGTCAATAAAGTTTTAAAAGCAACATGATTTCGAGGGATTATTCCCTGTTTTAATCAGCACTGGCCTTTAAAAAAAACAAATGGATTGCATTCTCCATCAGCGTGGGTCGTCTATGCTCTGGGTGAAGTGCTCCCCGGTTTTCAGGCCGTAGTGCAGGGTGTCCTTCTGGGCTGCGGCCCAAGCCATCTGCAGGGAGGAGAAGCAGGCGGCCCAGTGGCCCTCGGGATCCACTGTCACCACCCCACCAAGCCCCCCCACCCTCTCCTTCATGCAGGCCAGTCCCAAGTTACTGGCCGCCTCCGCTGACTGACCTGGCAGCAGAAAAAGAGAAGAAATAAGGTACGATAAGACGGGAAGAAACTTTCATGATCCCCGTGGAGAAACGGTCGGTGCAGCATCAATTAGCAACAGGATACAGCAAAGGAAACAAATTTACATTCAAGGGCCACTTGATTGGTTACACTAATAAGTATAAAGTATGCAGGCAGGGTCAAGAGGTTCTTTTGCTGTTCAAGTAAATCTTAGATCTGGCAGGATGCATGATTTAAAGGATAATACTAGTGTTTTTTATAGCTAGTGCCAATGGTCCAGGTTGCCCCTCCTAACCAAAAAAAAATCCAAATACATTTTTCACTTCTTTCAAACCATTCATTCCTTTGGCTCAGAATATATATATATATACTGCTGTTTTGCACACTTTTTGCATACATGTGGCATTTCAAATATTTTGTACTCTTCACTTGAATTAGTGCAATAAAAACCCAGGCAGCAACCATCATACCATGTTAAAAGTGGCTAAAATCAGCATCTTGTCGAACAGTAACTGAACCTTATTTATACTCACTGTGTGGAACTGTTTGCATAAATAGGAGATGTAATAAATAATAAAGTGACCAAGTGTGCTGAAGGAATAAATGTATGTTTTTTTTTAATCTTTATTCAAACATGATGAAGACTTCAGCCATAATTCCCTCTTGCCTTTTCGTGAAGTGGAGAAAGGTCTCGAAAATCCTCGAAAAACTGAATTTTTGGGGATGTTTGTTGACCCCGATATGTCCGTGTGTGAGCATATGTGTGTAACTGAGTGTGTGTGTGTGTGTGTGTGTGTGTGTGTGTGTGTGTGTGTTACCTTGCTCCATGTGGAACAGGATGAGTCTGGCCAGAATGACCTTCATGATGGCTTCTCCATGGCCTGTAGGCGACACCGCTCCCACCTTGTTGTCGGCATAGCCCCCACAGCCTGAGACAGACACACATGTAGTTTTAAGGTCTATGCTGCACATCACTAGATGCCAGCAGCTAAAAGCAATGTGAATGTAACATGGAAGACTTGAAGCCAAATCTTTCAACCCGTGGATCAAGTTTTTTCATTTTGGCATCAAACCCATTTTTGCAGGATGTTGGTGGCATGACAATGCAATTACACATACACACCACTAGATGGCAGAGTAATGCTTTAGCTTTTAACAAACATTTCATTTGGTCCAATTAGTCCCATTTCCCAATATTTTTAGAATGAGTAACAGTTTGTACTGCTTACAGTACACTGAGGTTTAGTTACCGGAGAGGACACAATTCATAAAAGTTTATCATTCAATATCTGATACAAATACAGAGCTTCCAGCAGCAAAGCTCGACTTTACTTGCCTGCTATCGTTTTTATTTGAGTGGTTGGTGCCACTTTTGTCAAATGGTGACTATCTCGTTTTGAGTTGAACTATTTATCCGACCTTTCCATTTACTGGTCATCCAACAACTATGGTCATTCACTGGAAAAGGATGCGGTTGTATCCTGGCCGGTGAATCATGACGGTCTAATCACTCATTTACTGATAGGGACCGAAGAAAGATGGGATGACGGGGGACAAAATCCGCTTGACACTGTTGCCACAGTCTCAGTGGAAACCCACAATAAGACGATTTAGCCTCTGTCCTTGCAGTGTGTTGGACATCAATACGATATAGACCGATATATTGGGCCAATACTGGGCTTTAAATTATATACATTTAAATTCATTTAAATTCCATTCCACATTAAATTTTTTTGCTTTAAACGCGTCCCCCTAGAGTCACCCTATTTGCCCAAATTAAATTTTGGTGTTGGGTAGGGACAGTTTGCCCACCCAGGAAGGGACAAATCGAAACTTAAAAAACCCTAATACTAAGAACCAGAAAAGAGATTATTTTTCAGTGTGTGGAGACTCTCTATAATATTCTGCAACATGTTGTATGTGGTTAGCGGCTATTACAGCCCATAGTAAACTATTAACCAAAATGGCTCTGTATGCTAACCACACATCCTTGTTGAACTCCTACCGGTCAAAGGCCAAACAGACTGGAAAAGACTCACTGAGTCACTCAACAACAACCTTCTTATTGACTAGGATCTTGTCTAACTTATCTCTGTTGGTTGTTCACTCCCTAACCTTTATGTCAGCGTCTTCAGCCAAAGTGGAGTTGATGTGACCAAGCATCTTGCCTGCGGATCCCACAGCAGTATTTCTTTATCCTTTACAAGCGAAATGATAATAAGCATAAACCTACTGTATATCACAGAAAATACTGGAAAATACTGGAAATACTATATAATAAATACTATATATTTTCTGAAAAAACATGGGCTCAACTTCAAAAGAAAACACTGTGCTTGGATTCCATTCTTAATTAATAAACCTTCAGCTCAATACCAGCACAGTAAGCACTAAATAAATTCAGTCCATTTTATGATCATACGACTTGATAGTTCATTTAAAAAGTGCCCATTTTTGTTTGAGGTAGACTTTGTGTTCTTCTGACTAACAGTATAAAAAAAAACACAGGCTCAGGATACATATAAACCTTTGCAATACAGGTTAAAATGAAAAGAAAATGACTCTTCTTCTACCTGCACAGTGAATAAAACTACAACTCTTACTCATACATTTATTATTATTATTCCACCTCTAGGCTGAATAAAAGTCCAACTCATTTCAAGCACTCTTATTTGGCCATATCTTATTTGGCAAAATCACTAATTCCTGGAAGGACTGTCTTTTGTCGTTTTGTGCAGCAAAAATCAATAACAAAGTTTGATTAAAAACATTTTCACTGTTTGGAATTAATTTAGTCGTTGGCAGCCCAGTGGCAGCGGGAGGCAACTGTTTGCATTTTTGAGGACTTCACTACCCATAGCTTTCTGTAGCGATAGCCGAGGCGCTAGCTTGCTCGCTGCTGCTTCGGAGCTGTTTGTGTTTGGCTCATAAGTTTAGATTTGTCACTTCCTGTGCTCGCAGAAAACCTTTGCGCCAGTGTACCTACCGACTCCAAAACCTCATTGGGATTGAATAGAACAAATCTACAGCGGCTCAATGAAGGGGGAGGGGCCAGTCTTCCCTGTCACAGCCCCACTTCATGAACGAGACTGATAAGGTGCTTGTACATAATGCAGCTTTAAATCAGGACCATGGATCTAAGGAGGACTGACCTATGCAGGCTGTATCGCCCACCCGTCCCTCCATCTTGTTCAGCATCCCGCCCGTGGAGGTTGCGCAGGCTATGTTGCCATCCACATCTACTGCCACTGCTCCGACTGTGCCCATCTTCCCCCTACACACACACACACACACACACACACACACACACACACACATATATTCACATACAACAGCCGTTTGAATTGTAGCACTACTTCCTATTCCATAGAATTTTCTTGGGCATGCCAAAATATTTTCCAATATGTTCTCCCTTTGTTGATTGGAACAAATTAGAACCAATTTGAACATTATTCTGGTATTAGTATGAGAACTGAGCTACCAGGGAAACTTGAAGTTGATCAGACTCATTCGTTCTCTACAACTTTTATTTGAAAGACTATAGGAAAAAATGTCTCCAAAATGATGCTTGCAGAACACTTGCCTCCATCATTGGGGTCTAAGCTCTGAAGGAAATTGAAGCTAAGAAGGAAAACGCTTGCTAGCTAGCTATGTTAACGCAATCAAAAAACATTCATGAATTTTTTCATGAGAGAAAAATACATGATTTTTTTCATGAGAGAAAAATACATGATTTTTTTCTTGGTCAAAGCTTACTTTTCTGACACCACCTACCACAATTGGTCAGAATAAAGTGACATATCAACCCAAGTTGCTTGAATTGTGTAGAAGAATTGTTGTTTTGGTAATGCACCCCGACCATACAGTTCTCACGGTTTGTTCTTATAGCAGCGTCAACTTAATTCTGTTTAAAAATGGAAAGAAGTTTTATGCACTGCTCTGTCTCACATTTGGCACTCCACAGGGTTGGCGTTGGGTAACAGGTTCTTTTCCCAGCGCATGCGGGAGTACTCCGTGATGAGGGACTGTTCGGGCACCTCGGGGACGCCCATGGCCTGGGCGAACTGACTGGCACCCTCCGCTGTCAGACACACATGACTAGTCTGAAACAGAGGTCAAAGGTCAGAAATCACCGGAATCCTGTACTCAAAACAACATCTATGAAGTATTACAAAGATATACATAATTACTGGTAATACAGTGAGCACATTTTTTAACACAGAGACATTATATCTTATTTGGGTTCTTGGGTGTCTGTATACCTGAATGAAATTGTTAGTGGCATGTTGAGATGCAGATCTGGCAGTTACGTTTGTGTCTACATATATGCATGAATGAGTTTGATTGTGTTTGAATGTTCAGTATATCTATATCTTTATACTTATAGGTAGTATGTAGTGGCACATAATGTATGTAACTGTATGTATCCATCCATTATGTAACTGTATGTACCTATCCATTATGTAACTGTATATAGCTTATCCATCCATTATGTACTGTATTATTATACTGTATATATCTTAGCATATTCATATCTATCATTTACTGTTTATTTAATATTTAAATATTTATATTACCACTATACATATGTACATACTCTGCACTTTACTGCTAATTGCACTTCTGGTTAGATGTCAAACTGCATTTTGTTGTCTCAGTACTTGTACTCTGTACTCTACTGTGCAATAACAATAAAATTGAATCTAATCTAATCTAATCTAATCTAATGTAACTGTATGTACCTTATCCATCCATTATGTAACTGTATGTACCTTATCCATAACCAGTCTTGCTAGCTGAACAGGGTTGGCTATTTTGCGTACGGCAGACACGGCACCGCTCGCCAGGGTTTTCCCATCCATCACTATGGCATCCATCTCGACCTCTCCTTTAGCGTTAAGTACGGACCCGCAGCCTGAAATGTGATTTTACATAGGAGGAATGAGGTAAATATGGCCAAGCTTTATTGTCAAAAATGATATAACCAAAAACGTATGATGATGATTTTCAAATGGTGGTTGTCTTGTTTTGGAATTAAACTCTTCAACATGTAACCTTATTTTTTATTTGTTTTATTATCTATAATTTCTTGTGTGTAATGTATGCCTACTTGTATGAATTGATGATCTAAGTCCTAAAGGAAAGATATACGTATATACGAGGAGACATATGTAGAGAAAATATGACATATGTAAGATTAATTGTGTAAGCCCTGGCGTGGGGGGTTATGCAGTACCTGCGTTGAAGATGGGGTTATTCTCCAGCTGAATGACAGCCTCTACCACGGCGTCCATAGCACTGCCCCCTCCCTGGAGGACGGCGTACCCCACCCGGGTTGCCGAGCGCACCCCTGAACATGACAGCTCAGCCCGGTCATTGGGGACATGCCCCGCCCCTCCATGGACCACCAGCACAGGCAACATGCCAATCAGCTGAGAAGGGACTGAGGAGAGGAGGAAGGAGGAAAATGTAGAAGCTGGTTTAAAGGTCCTACATGTAGAATTTTCTCTCTTTCTTCTTTCATTTTGACAAAAATAAAATACACTAGCAGTATCAGATTTTTAAAAAAATCCCCACAATGTGCTTCCAACCAAAATGCACCATGGAGGGCGGTAGCGAGCAGTGTGAACCACTTCTAAAAGTTGAGATTTTGTTCAAATAAGAGCTGCTTGGTGGAGTGTATTAGCGCCGATTTGAAAAGCGGCTCCTAAATGCACTGTGACATAAGATGTAAAGTACTGACCCCAGGCGAAATGGTGTGAAAAGAAGAAAAGTTCCTTCTTCCTGTTTTATGCTGTAAAGTAATCTCCCTTTGTGCCACAAAGCAACCCAGCAGATGGCCCTCCAAATCCCTCCCAGTGGCAACACGATGGCCTCATTTGTTTGCGGTAATCATACCGTCTCATGATCAATGTGGTGATGATTCATTGATGTTAAAACACTACATGTAGCACCTTTAATAAATACCATGTCATTCCTCAAACTGGGAATGGCCAAATAGCCATCAATACATAGTTTACACACCTTTTTCTTTGAGTCGAGTTCGCCCTGTTTTAGAATCTTAATGACAAATTTGTAGTCCACAGCATAGTTAGAAGTATCAAACCCATGTTATATGAGGACAGGGTCTTTTAAGGGGGAAATAAGCACAAATTAATGTTTATTTATAACTCGGGTTTTTTGGTTGTATTAGTGGTTGTTTGTCATACGATGATCACCAACTGGACACCATAGTCCAGCTTTTATTTACCACCAGATCACTGCCTGATAGCCATACTGGGCTCAATATGATACGGTTAAAAATGTTCTTCGATAATGGAATACACCCAAATGCACTCTTTCCTCCATTTGTTGTATTTTGTCTTAGATCACCACAATGCATGCCGATGCTTTAGCACACTGTGTATGTGTTAAGTGGATAGTACAGGCTGGCAGGTGTTAGTGTATGTAATGTAGCACTTTAAATATTAGTCACACAGCAGATAAACTGCAATCTTCTCCTTGTGGTAAGTTGATCATAGACCTTGATTGCCAAAAACAGTGTATTCCTTTAACATATGATATGATAATGTTATAAATGTATTAACATACATAACTCTACCTAAACTTAGCGTACCAACCTTTTTAAGCTGACATTAATCTTTAAGACAAAATGTATAGTATAAATCATATTAAGTACTGTAGTATCACACTGGTGTAAATTATATGAAAACAGTGTATTTTTAAGGGGGGAAAAGCAGAAATTCATACTTTTCAGAAAATACAACTGATTCTATTGGTGCTTCTTTACCCTATGATGATCACAGACTGAACGTTTACACAGTTTCTCCTTTTTATTTACCACAACATTAATTACAAATGTATTAATACATTGCTGTAGGACTACATAACATCACAGTGAATGAGCCACTCATTCTTTGAGGACCACTCAGTTTGAATGATGAGAACAGTACTGTTCTCTTCAATAAGTAAAAACAAACACTGAATATCCCTGACTACCAACACATGGCTTTAAAAGGATGAGGTTTCTGCAATAACATTGTTTTGGCTTCCCTCAATGGTGGGTGAACAGAAGACTCACATTAGTGGCCAAGGCAGGAAAAATCTTCTGAGGGATTAGGTAGCTACATCTCGTATGGAGAAAATATCATTCCAAACTCCATTCAAACATCTCGCGATTTCTGCCGTGCTTATCAGCAAACGCACATACCTGGGGTAACAAGACTTTTCGAATCGTTATGATCTTTTGGTAAAATCAGCATAGAATATCCATCAAGCAGCAATTATTTTCAATGAATAAATCATTTTTGTAATCGGTTGAAACAGCTCTCTTCTGTCCACCACGGTGTATTTTGGTGGAAGAAGATTGTGGGAATAACAGGCGAACCATATATAAAAGTTGGAATTTCACCGAAATGAGAGCTGCTTGCTGGATTGTATATGTGCCGATTTGAAGAGTGGATCCTAACAATCGGGAAAAGCCCTTAAGTCATATGTTCCCGTTCGCCGATAAGCAAGATAACATTAAATTGACAGATTTTAGGACTGCACGCATCAGTTTCTGAAGGTTTTATATTAATATTGCAGTGAATGACTGCAGTCTCGGCTGCAGGCTGTCACCGAATTACGAAGACCAAGAGCACTGGCATTTACACTGGCATTCAGTTACAGTGTAACGATATACTATCATTGAATATCTACGTGGGTTAAGATGTCAACAACCTGCTACTTAGAAGCCTTATTATAACTTCAATATGACACACGCCGAACCTACTAGTATTCATTCATTCAATATGAGATGGAAAATAGCCCGAGTTGTTTATGTCTTACCAAAATTATATGTGGAGATCCTCGGGGATTCAAGTGTCCAGCTAGCATAGATATTCCGTTCTTTCGTTTACACTTTCAAAATAAAACTCGCACTGATCAACATAATATGTTGTAATTTTTCTGAGTTGTAATTTTTTTTTGAGTAATACAAACTACTAAAGGTGGGAATAAATAATATATTTAAAGTAGAATCTGTTTATAAAATATAATATTTTTAGTATTGACTCCTCCCCCCCCTAATAGTTTAATTCCATGTTTAATTTAATGATCATATTGAGCATTTTCTCATTCTATCTTTGTGGTTAAAACTTGTCCAACTGACAAAACACAAGATTCACCCTGATTTTAGTATCGTTGCTTCATCGATTTCAGATTTTTTTTGGAACTGTATTTTGAAAAGTGATAGTAGTTGTAGTACTACTAATCCTAATACACATTTTATGAGGCCAAAATAATTAAACTTCCAGTGCTATTCTGGTTTCGTTTCCCTCTCCTACTCTGGGTAACGTAGACCCTCACCCTCTGCATGGGAGAGTGATCTGGTTTATGCAGCTCAGGCCACCATGGTACGTCACAGGAACCGTCTGCGATTATATTTTCAAAATAAAACTCTCCTAATTTGTTGATCAGACAAATGATAATGCTGTTAACTTGCACTGTCGTCATTTAGTAGGCCTAACTCAGAGAAAAATGTCATTAATCTACAGTGTAAAATGACTTTGATCTCTTTGGCATTGAATAAAAAGGCATAATAAAGAGTTGGCCCTTAAGCCCTCTTTTAAGTGAACGATGGGAGCCGACACACGTCTGAGATTTGAGTTGAAAATAATAATAAAAAAATGACTTGTTTGGTAATATTACTTTAGAGGCAAATTCAGCAAGAATAGTGAGATTTTATACCGGAATTTAGGAGCGAGCACTTCTTCTCAAAATAAAAGCCCACAAATAACCAAACATACTTCATACAAAATAAGAATCTTCATCACAAATGCAGAACACATCGCCGCTTGTTATGTACGCGATTTTGAATAGAATGAATAAATTGCAGTGAAGTCTTATTATATGACATGTTATGTGTTATCTCTTGTGGCGATTGTATGCAAACATTGCTAATATTCTGAAGGATTAATAAATTAATCAACCAGTTGGCACATTTAAATCCTGAAAAAAG
The DNA here is from genome assembly GCA_034670385.1 of Hoplostethus mediterraneus. Classification (NCBI taxonomy): domain Eukaryota; kingdom Metazoa; phylum Chordata; class Actinopteri; order Trachichthyiformes; family Trachichthyidae; genus Hoplostethus; species Hoplostethus mediterraneus. The sequence goes on along the minus strand of JAXDDW010000032.1, from coordinate 3,564,440 downwards.
AAATGCATGACTAGTCAGCACAGCAGTAGCAACAATAATTATAGTTTTATATTATGTCATACAAAATAAATTGAAATATATTTCTGTATAGGGCTGTGGAATTATTTATTATCTATACTAGGTTGTATATATTTTTTTAATTTAACTTCTCCAATACTTTGTGTATTTTGGGGGGCTTGACCTTATAATGCTTGGGAACCCCGGTGCTAGACTACACGGGCAATAGACCATTTGCAGAAGCGTTTTAAATACCATAGCTACTACACCCGACGCCACGTTGGAAGAACACTGACATTTGTAGAAGAATCTGTATGGACCCGAAAAACTGCAATATCTTCATTGACACATCAGGAATTGACTCTTACAGCATAGCGGTCTGGAAATGTTTCCTACATTAGGCTACCTACCTACCATACTACATACTTCAATATCATTAGGCTAACTGTCTAGCCTTAGTATCAGTAAATGCAACAAAATCAGTAAACACTTCTGCCATAACAGTGTTTCATTTAACTTACTTAGTCCGAGTTTGTCCGTGTTGCCCGACAACTCTGCTGTTGTGTAACCATCACTTCGACGTTTAGCCCTCTGGATAGATTAGTTAGTTAATTAGTGAGACTTCTTGTTGACTCTTCAATCTCTGTACTGATTGCTGTCTGCCACGACATCTTTATGATTGATTGAGGCTATTGGGTTTTTTTGTCTTGATTTTTGGAAGTCGATACAATTATTTCTATTTTCTGCCTTGTTGGAACCGCCGACAACACAGCAAAAGTTGACCGTGGAGTTCGCGGTGTTGACATAAGCGAGTCGGACTAGGCAGCTACGCTGGAATTGCGTGGCCGTCTCCCAACATGGCCGCTAGGGGGAGCTAGACGGCTTCTGCAACGTCTCTATTCAAAGTACATGCTGTAGGTTGACATGCATGTATCCCTGTAAGCATGTAGACCATGTGTTAAACATCATTACCGTTACCGCTATACACTGGGCTGTAGGACAACATGAACATGTACCAAGCACCAATCAGATTCCTATTCAGCACTATAGTGACACACATTGAGGAGGAGTGTGTGTGTGTGTGCGTGCGTGCGTGCGTGCGTGCGTGCGTGCGTGCGTGCGTGTGTGTGTGCTGCTGAAAGGATGGATAGGGATGAAAGAAGAAAGAAAGGAAGGACAGAAGTAAGGCAGGAAGGAAGGAAGGCAGGAAAGAAGGAAGGAAGGAGAAAAAAGGGGGCGCGCGTCATTCTAACATGATTGGTGGAAGAGCGGAGGAGGCGGAGAGAGCATACACTGTTAACAAAAAGGGTTCCATAGAGTGCCGGAAATGGTTCTTTAAGTTTGTATTCACATATTTTTCTTAGTATTCTTATATATTCTTCTTCATTTGTTTTATATTGCACATATATATCGAATTTTATGTTTTCCCCCCATTTTTTTCATACTGCATTTGATTTTTGGTCTATCTATTTATAGGCATACATATTTCCATTAATTTGTTTTGTCTCAGTATGTTCTAGTGCTGTTATTTTGCACACTCTGTATATTGTGCTGTAGCTCATAATTTGTGTCACTTTCAGTCATACATTTTTACTTAGGCCAAATATGTTCTTAACACTGGAATTGTTGGTTGAATAAAAGTTTAATACTCACATACTTTGCTGCATCCTATTACCGTTTTGCTGCTGCAATGACCCAATTTCACTCAAGTTTCATCCTCTATTATATGGTACCGCAGCAGAATCCTTTATGGTGCTGTAAGAACCCTTTAAGAATGCGTGACACCAAATCAGCCGCAGAAGAGCTTCTTAACAACCCACACTGGATTCTGGATTCCTATTATAATAAATCAAAGTCTAAGGCAAAGACCCTGCTCTGTCATTTGGAACCAAAACTTACAAAGCTGCTTATAGGCCTACATACATTGGGATGCAATTGAGCATCCCAATGCAATGGAGCAATGACACAGACTATATATTATTAAAATACATTTCAAAATAGATTTCTGTTCCTTTTCGCTGCATTAGCCAATAATGATAAAAACTAAACGAGATCAAAACTGAACTCACTTCGGCTAAGGTAAGGCAAGTACCTACATCTTGCTTCAGGGTCCTATATAGAATCACTAACCCTAACAAGGGAACCCATAAAGAACCCTCCATTTTCTGTGTGTACTATAGCGTGTGCGCGCTTCTTAACGGCGAGTGGAGCCCCCCATTCTCAAATGAGGGCTGCGCACTCCCGACGCAGGGGAGGTGAACGCGCTTGAGGGGCTGCGGTCCCATTGACGGTTCCGTCTCCCTGACAGCAGCATCAGCATCAGCATCAGCATCAGCGGCGGCGCTGGAAAACAAGGAGCCGCCGCCTCGCCCCGCAGCCAGACAGCCCACCGGACCGGAGACCCGAGGCGGCCTCAGGGACTCATCTCTCCCACTGCCTGGCCTGAAGGAAGCGAGATCCCCGTGTGCCATCATCCCGACCGACCGCCGGAGATATGGGCTCCCCGTAAACCGGAGGTGGTGGAGGGGAGAGGCGGGCGGGCGGGCGGGCGGTGGGAGGGGGTGGGGGGAGAAGACAGTGGAACAGCAAGAGGGAGAAGGAGAGACTGAAAACAGCAACCGGGAACCGAAGCGCTACCACCACCACCACCACTACTACCGCTAGCAGCGACACCGCTGGTGCCGCCGCCGCCGCCCTGGGTGCCCCCCGCCACCGCCATGGGAACCTCGCATCAGTCGCTCCAGCCGCTGCTTTGTCCGTGGGCCATGTCGTGATCCGTGGGCTCCGCCAGCGGGTTTTCTATCCGTGATCCCGACCGAGGAGAGGAGAGGAGGAGGAGGAACAGGAGTAGAAGGGGTGGTGGTGGTGGTGGTGGTGGTGGGGAAGATGTCCGCCTCGGTGGGCCCTCGGGGCGGCCCGCGCCCACCAGTCGCCCCAGCCATCCCGGAGCCGGACTTGAGCCATCTGACGGAGGAGGAGAGGAAGATCATCATGGCTGTGCTGGCTCGGCAACGAGAGGAGGAGGCGAAGGAGGAGGCCATGTTAAAGTAAGAGAGAGAAAGAGAGAGAGAGAGTGAGAGAAATAGAGAGAGAGAGAGAGAGAGAGAGAGAGAGGGAAAGAGAGAGAGAGAGCCTGGGCCTGGGCTATTTCCGTTCTGGAGAAGGAGGAGATGATATAGTGGTAGTCCATCCACCCGCCTCAGTTCACCCGTTCCCTCTTTTGGATGTTGCCAAATGTTTCATGCACGCAGTATCAGGACCAATGATGTGTATTTGAGCGTGTGTGTGTGTGTGTGTGTGTGTGTGTGTGTGTGTGTGTGTGTGTGTGTGTGTGTGTGTGTGTGTGTGTGTGTGTGTGTGTGTGTGTGTGTGTGTGTGTCCAGATGTGCAGCTGTATGGGCCTGTAGGTACCATCCCGCCACACACACATGACTTCTGACGGGCCCACACAGGCTAAGGTCTGTGCCAGATAAGACATGCATGGGACAAACACAGACCATGTTGTCGCCTCTAACCCCAATCTAGCGGCAAACTTGCCTTCTGCTGCAACAGCATACTGTTTAGAGACTCACGACTCGTATGTGTGTGTGTGTCAGAGAGAGAGAGACTCAGTGAGTGTGTTGGTGGGTCAGGTGTAACTTGCTTAGGGAGGAGGAGGAGAGGATGAGGAGAGTGGTAGGATGAAGGGGTGTGTCACCATGTCCGGCAGCGTCACAGTTGGATTTCTCCTTCATGTGAGAAAAAAGAAACAAATTTCTCTGCACCGCATCCATACTACTAATATCATCACTATCCCATTCATGCTGGAGGGAAGAGCCTAACTCTGTATTGGCACAAGCGGCGAGCATTTGGACTTTATCTGAAATGTCCCGGTGATAGATGCTGCAGGAGGGGGCTGGCCTATAGCATGTAGGAATTGCGGAAAGGCTCGCTGAAGCCTGGCTTTCAGAATAGTAAAAGTAAAACCCTCCCTGTTGGCTTTTTTTTTTTTTTTATCTGTGCAACCTCCATCTCAACAGCTGCCGTTCTCAGCTCTGGGGTGCGGTTGAGCCTTTCCCAGCCTCATGTACTGTATGTAGGCCAGTGCTCTCGCAAGAGGCTGTTGTAGAAGCAATAGGCCTATAACAGGGGGGGGAAAGATGCCCGGGTAATGACATTCTCAATGAAAAGCGACTTCTCTTCGATGTGTACACCCTCCCACCTACCCCAACCATCACCATCACATTTTCACACTGGTCTGGAAGAAAAGCCTCCTCCAGGTTTTATTTGCCATCACGATCGGTGCAGAGATGAACCCATGCACGCTCCCCCCCACCCCTCCTCCTCCTCCGTGTGTCCCGGCCGAAAATGCATCAAGTGGAAGTGACGCGTTTCTCACGTTTTCCGCGTGGTCCGCACGGAGCTGCATGCTGAGACGAGCAGATAGGGAGATAGAGCGACCCACCTAAGCGGAGCGCTCCCCGAGCTTTACATCCCCCCCGTTCTATTTTAAGCCCTCTGTGCGCACTGATAGCCCAGCACTGGAAGAGAAGATCGATTCATTGCATCTAAAGAAGGAAATGTCCAATACATAGCCCAGGCTTTTAAGTGGCCATGCATCATTTACAGTAATGTATTAGAAGTCGTGTCGTAGCGGCTGCACACGATGCGGGCCTGTCAGTACGGTGGTCGCATGACTCCGTGCCACATATGTGTCTTAACCTATATTGGCTCAGGCGGCGATTCCACTCGTCACTGTTTGGATGCCGGATTGCCACAGCAAGGCGGTGTGGATGTGTGTGTGTCTTTATGATTAGATCTGCACTCGGTCTGATTGGAAGGCTGCACTGGTGGACTAATGCATGCATGGTAAGACGACTAGCTTTAGGGTGGTGTAGATTGTCATGCAGTATACACATCTCCCATAAACATGTAGGATGGAAAACAATTGCTATTAAAGAATATAGGACGGTGGTATCCCACTATTGCCCAGCTCCCTTCAGAAATATAGCCATGCCAAGAGTGCTGCATTGGTAAATAAGAATGTGTAAAAATATTAACTTACAATACATGGGGAAGTTAGTATACTAGTACACTAACTCCCCCCCCCACACACACACACACACAGCAGTACAACCCCTTCAGCTACTACGGTGATAACAGGCGTAGTAGGTTTCAAGACCTGTGGACCTCAAAGTGGAGGGCTACTTGGACTATCTGGGGCTAATTGTATGATCAATGCACAGGCTACCTAGTGTGTGTGTGTGTGTGTGTGTGTGTGTGTGTGTGTATGTGTGTGCGTGTAACGATGCTTGGTCTATGACAGGTATGGGGAGATATGACCACTTTCTGAACACCCTCTCCACACACATACACGCATCCATCAAAGTTGCTGTAGCTAATTTAGCTAGATGTAAAATGATGTGTGTATGCGTTTGAAAGCTTGCATGAGTGTTCCTGTACTGATACATACTATTGCAAGATGTATATAGTGGATATTTCCCCTGTTGTACCTTCTGTTTTAAACATTTTAGCCGTGGCAATCTATTATGAATAATAGGGATGCACCATTACCAATATTGTTATCTGATATCAGGCCGAGAACTGGCTAAAAAGTGTGTCAGTATCGGAGAAATTACTTAATGAAATAACGAATACCAAGACCTTAGACCAAAAGCCTTGCGTCACATTTCAGGAATGTAAGCACTTTTTTTCACAGTGACGGATGTTGTCTGAATCATTTTAATTGAATAAGTCTATACTGTTCAATAAAGAAATTGATCGGTTTAATAGCTGGTATTGGCCGATATTTAAAGTTCAGTGCTTGAGAAGAAAAAGTTGCATCAGTGAACCCATACATAATAAACACAGTTTCCTCCTGTGCCACTGTAAGAATATCAAACCCAGCTTCTCCACCACTTATTTCACTCAGTGTAATAGAAGTTAGGTAGTGAGAGAGAGAGGGATATTACCATTCCTAATGTGCCAAAAGTGTCTCATAATGAGAAGGGCGACGAAAGTGTTCGACGGTAAAGAAGACATGTCTTCTGTTTTTGACAGCGCTGTCGCGGTGGCGGCGGGGGTTTCTCTCTTGAGTTTCCCCTCTGTGATCAGACTGATCAGAGTCCGTCGTTCATCTTCATGGATGAGGTAGTTTCGAGATGACATCGGAAATATGTCAGCGGATGCGTTGAAAACACATCATTGGCACTTTGGTCATGAAAGACAACGCTGTTCAGTGAGGATTAAAGATTGCCAGTGAGCATCTAAAGTTTCAGGAACATTGCAGTGAGACTCACCAAGCGGTTCATTTGAACTGTGGTGCTCACTTCTTTGGTTTGGTTTGTTTGACCAGGTGGGGTGCCATTCAAACTTAGCTGGCACCAAATGTGGGTCTCTATCTTCGGGTTCTTCAGGAGTCACAGTGTAATCTGAACCAACTACAGGAAACGACTCCAAAATGCAAGGGATTATGGGTATAAAGAGATGGATGTTAACATCTGACAGCCAGCTGTTCATCATGCTTGGAAAGCCTAGCATAACAAAATGAACAGTCTGGAATGATGCCCATATTTAGATATTTCTTAATGTGTTCTTACTTAACAGAGAAGGTAAATTACATCGAACAGCGCAGGTCCATCATACTTAGCTAAAGGTACCATGGACTGGAATCAGATTTGTTTTGACTCCCACCACCGCCAAAATCTCTGACCTCGCAGGATGACAGGTTACCAAAACTGTCCAATAAACAAGCTACTTGTAAGTCCATCTGACTTTTGTTCACAAGTCCTGGTTAGTTTGTAACTGGGCAGCATGACCCTAAACGAACCACAACCAAACCTCTATGGTTCAAACCAAACCAAACCCTAACAGTATTTTCCCAACTTTTTGTGTGTTTCAGAGAAGAGAAGCCTATCCAAGCAAGAACCGTGAACCTGGTTGGGCAGAAGAAGCCTCTGCAGCAAAACGATGTCAGGTGAGTGGCGACAACTGTCACTCAACCACCATCACCAACACGCCGCCATCCGGGTCAATACGATTTAGGTTACACGACAGGTCTGAAATGCGTTTATAGCGCGTCTTGTGTCCGCTTTTGCATTGCCGTCATGTGTTTTCACCTTGGTGGACAGCAATGACCGACAATCAAAAGCTGACAGTCTGTTCTATTGCCTCATCTTCATCTTTTGTTGTGAAATCCAATTGTGGAAAAAAAAAGACTGTCTGTCGAGAGTGACTCAACCAATTATTATGAGCTTTGGCTGATCAGTGGCATGACATTAGGCAGGGTACTTTAGTTTATCAGATTTATTTTTATAGAGGTAATCTGCATCTGTTGATATCACTGACAGGATATTTTACCAAGCCGCCTACTTTTCGATGGAACTAACAAGTCCAACTGAGTCATGGGCTTTGTGAAGGTGCTTTAACCCGATGTGGCTGCTGGAGAATATACAAATATACCCTATGAGCAACTGTCACCTATCAGTGTAGTACCTTCCACTCTAAAGACGGGCATGATTGGCCTGACAAGTCCAAGTCCTATTGAGTCATTACAGACTAGCCGACGTAGTCCTCCTCCGTAAAATTAGCTTGTTTAGGCTGGATTTAAATGCTCCGTGTGTCTCGCACAATTTGCTCAGGTCTCTTGCCAAGCTGCTTGTCTGTTGGAATGAGTACCAGTGTGTGTGTGTGTGATATGCTTCAGTTGACTGCCATTTATTTATCCAGTGTAACCAGAATTTCACGTGATCTTTTCAGAACCAATGAAGAACGCACAAGTAATGTGATGAGTCTTGAGAAACATAGCAGTGTTAGCAGAGTTATACTCGTAACATGTTGACCCGTGTTATTTCAGTATCATTTTACCACCAGTCCAGGTATGAGAGTTGACTTAGAGTAAAGTTTCATTTAGTTGTAAAGATCTCTAGGTGATGCGTCAGATGGATGCAGACAATGACAGCTCACCTGCAGCAGTAGGAACCTACTTCAACCATTTGCTTAGATGATTTAGCCTGATTGGCTCAAGAGAACTAATTGGTGCAGGGGTTTCTGAACTGTTTCATGCCATGACTACCATGAAAGGTGTCATTTTCTACAGGACCCACCAAACAACCAGCAAAAAAGTACATTTTTAAGCAGCGGAGACTATTAATCAGACAAGCTTCAACTCTTCATCCCACAATTCACCTTGCCCTACGCTGGGCCTCACTAGTGGTTCACGACTCTTATCTATTTATCTTATCTATCTGTATGCTTACTTGCCAACTAACCTGATACTGATGGAACATAGGTGGTTAGAGGTTAGCTTGCGCAGAAGTAACGCTAGCCAAAACAGAGCGATATGGGAGCTACTGTTTTGTTCCGTTGCTCCACCACGAAGAGGAATTCTTACTTATTCAGAGGCTTTCACTCTCTAAATGCTGTTATATGCGAAGGTCTTCCTTTTAGTGTCTGGTGCAGATGGAGGTGGCGAAGAGGTTCAGCTTTCTCTGGACGGAGTGCTCGCTTGCTGCTGTTTAAGAGACAGTTTGTATTTCCCTCTTCAGTTTTGATTCATCACTTTCTGTACACAGAGAGGATTTCCCACCACCAGTGACCATTCCGACACCAGAATTTTCATTTGGTCCAACAGGGCGAATCTAGGGACGCCCTTCTCTGTTGCAGCCCCTCTTCGTGATTTAGGGTTCGATTATGATGTGTGTGTTTTTGTGACGTTTTGTTATTTGGTCATTTGAGACAACTTGAGACAGACTTAAAATAGTTTTCACTCTTATATTATATTCGCTCTTATGTTATATGAGCACCTCTGTCCTTGCTGGCTTATTTTGCGTGTTGTCGTGTGTTCCATTTCTGTTTCACATTGACTTCTACTACAGCCAGTAGTAAGATCTTTTTTTCCCTGCTGCACAATGATCAAGTGATGAACCTTGTTTATCTGTATGTATGTGTGTGTGTGTGTGTGTGTGTGTGTGTGTGTGTGTGTGTGTGTGTGTGTGTGTGTGTGTGTGGTTGGATCAGAGAATGAGGGGGATTACAGAGTAAATCAGCTGGAGCACATCTGCTTCCCTGAGGAATCCCACAATACGGCCCCATTTATAACGCTATACCAATCCGGGCCATTCCGGTCAGTATTCCCGACATTATCCCTCTGAATACCAGGCATTATGGTCGGTATTCTGGACAGTATTCCTTCTGCAGAGGCCATTGGAATGGGATAGAGATAATATAATGTTTACAAAGTGCTTTTAATGCAAACCACACCAACCTTCCTGCACTGTAGGGCACTGTTAGCATGGTGGTTCAGCTTTCTCCTTTGCCATCACATCTATACCACAATATTATACTGTAGGCATACTAGTTACTGCACTTGAATATCATGAATGGTATACTGGCAATGAGTGTGAAATTGTGACACACACATGCGCACACACACAGTAGGGTTCTAAAATAACCACTGCAAAATGTTAAGTTAACTAACAGTTAACTAGTTACAGTTTACTAATAGCAACATGAAACGCTCAGGTTTATCCATGGTTATAGCTGAGTTTACATATACATCTATCCAGTTACAGTATATTATTTGTTTGCATTAGCCTGTTTGTTGTGTAGCTAGTTCGCTAGCGGTGCTAGCTAGCTAGGTAGCTAGCAGCCAAAGAAACATCACTACTGATGTTACTGAACAATGAGTATGGCCATTTTACTTTATTTTTATCACAGATAATAATGACTTCAATTTCAGAACTCAACATAGTCTATAAAACGTGAAATATATTGAACTCTCTGTCCTCTCATCCTCTTTACATTTCCTGGGACAGATCATGTGTAACATGTGTTGTTTGAAGTAACTTTTACACATTTTAAATAAGCTACTTTTTACTTTAGGTCTACTTACTTTACTTTAAGTCTACTTTTACACCAGTAACGTTACTTCTACATAAGACAATGCAACTCCACACAACATCGCTATGCAAAAGCAGCATGTTTAATAGTATGTCATGCAGCACTGTTTTTGCATAGTGTTTTTGCATGGAGTTGTATTTGCTTATGTACAGTTTTTTTCTCTCCTTTTGCACCCGCATAACAAACTGGTCAGGTTTGCAGCTTCCCTTTATGCTACTTCTACTTAAGTACAATTTACTTCTACTTGAGTAGAATATTTTGGTACTTTTTCCACCCCTGCCTATTCATCCATCCATCCCTGTCTGCACTAGCAGACCACCTGTCAACATGGATGTACAGTAATGTAAGGATGTTTACACCTTGCAAATGTGATTGGCCAGGTGTCTCCTGGTAGCAGGGTGCCATGGCGACAGCCCAGCAGCGCCGTAGTAACCCCAGTGAGCCCTGAGATTGGCCGAGAGTCACTTCCTCACTTCCTTCAGGGATTGGCTGTTATCCTGGTCTTCCCATGAGTCTCTGCTCCAGCGGGGGACCAGGGAGGAGCTTGACACACTATCAGCTACATGTCTGTATGTTTGAGTGTGTTCTGTTTGCATCGGAAATATTGCTTTCCTTACAAAATTATTTGTATCTTGCTGGATAAGACACAAGTTGAGCCTCACTTGTGTATTTCTGTATCTTTGGAATGGGTAAAAACACTGAAATACAGGGTTCAATCTTATTCTAAACAAGAAACCTGCACAACAAATGCTTTTAAAAATAATTTAGATTAGGTTAGGTTAGAAAATGTTTCCATTACCAATTTGTATATTACTTGATTAATAAGGTCCACTTGGTCTAAATTCACTGTCGAAGAGTCTTATTGAAGAGAGTGAGCATTTGAAATTTTAATGCTTCAAGCCGTTCTATAATAAGCCCCATTATAGAGGTGCTCTCTGCATTAAAAAAAGGAAAATGGGATCATCAAATGTGCCACTGCATTTGTTTCTCAAAAAAAGGAAAAAGTCATAGACATAACGTTTTTACTTTACTAACGACATTTGCTAACCGACTTCTAGCACTCATATAAGTACAGTTTAAACTAACAGATCACTGCAATTGTCAATTAACATATATGTTTTCAGTAAAACGAATATATAAAGACCTTTCTGTTACTCATTGCACTCATACTCCTGTTTTACAGCCGTTATGGGACTGACAACAAAAATCATAAAAGGGTAAAAAGAGTTTTTGGTGTTGTTCATGAATCACCAACTAGGGAAAACCCATGTAAAGCCACTGGATAATTTCGAAATTGCATGGGCTTCAGGTTGAATCTCTGAAAAAAAAGTTGCCGAGTATCTTTGGGCTTTTTTTTATCCACTAGCAAGTGATATGTTTGCTCAAAATGAGCTGGCGGTAACAAGGCACATTCTGGAGCTCGAAATGTTGTTTTTCTTCAAAAGGAGGTCCATCTGCCTGTTTTTTCTAAAGATTTCTTGGATAGTCTGGAGAGGAGGAAAGGATAAGAAGTTTATGACTCCATAGTATGAACCAGAATGTGTCACGATTAAGTGGGTATGTACACTGGCAAAGGAACCCGGGTACCCTTTGTCTCTAGAGATTTGATTCATGTTCCTCTGTACTGTGCTTTTTCTTGTAGGATCATATATGACAACAATAATAACAACAGTAATGTTGTGTCTGGAAACAAGTGCAACAAATCTACTAATGGGTTGGGATAATTTAACTAACTAACTAAATATACATGTGGAATTGTAATGAAACAAGTCACCATATCTCGCATCTGGCAGGATTTCTTCCCTTCTGCTATTTTTGAGACTAGAATCATTTGTGTTTTTTGAAAATAATTTCAAAGTTCAAATTTCAGAGATTTTCCCCCCAAAATGGATATACTGTATATATGTGTGTGTGTGTGTGTGTGTGTGTGTGTGTGTAATATTTGTGGAATGAAACTTGCAGAATCCCTCCTAGTGCCTATATAGCCTATAGAGCAATAGCTTGTCACATTATATTCATGCTAGGTTGGTTGTAAGCTACCCAGCATGAAGCAGTCCAAAGGATGGTCTGTGTGTGAGTGCGTGCATGCTTGTTTGCTGAGCATGTGTGTTAGCATGTGTGTGCGTACATACACATGGACGTGCGTGTGTGTGCATGTGTGGCCATGTGGCCATGTGTGAATGTATACTATGCCTGTGAATCTGTTTCTGTGCGTGTTCGTGTGTATTTGTTTGCCTGTGTGTGTATATATGCAGCGTGTGTGTATACATAGTCTTGTGTGGGCATGTGTGGGTGTGTATACGTACTAAGAGTGCGTGTGTATATGTTTCTACACAGATGTGCATGTATGTATCTATATATTTGAATACATGGTTGTGTGCGTGTGTGTGTGTGTGTGTGTGTGTGTGTGTGTGTGTGTGTATGTGTGTGTGTGTGTGTGTGCGTGCTGCTTGGCTGTGTATGGCGTTGCCAGGCCATATGGAGCGCTGTCTGGGGAGCACACTACCCACTTAGCTCTGCTGTTGGCTCTGGTGCTCTCTCCATCTGTCCCTCCTCTCTCTCCCATCCCTCCCTCCATCTCGCTCTCTCTCTCTCTCTCTCTCTCTCTCTCTCCTCATCTCAATCTTTTGCTGTCTCTACAGTATCTACATCTTTCTCTCTCAGAGTTTCTCTCTCTCTTTCTCCCCCCTTTTCCCTCTCTCTCTCTCTCTCTCTCTCTCTGTATCTCTATCTCTCTCCACTCTGTGCTTTATCTCGTCTTAAACGTAATACAAAAATAGACTTACTTAGGTATCTGTCTAATTACAAATGTGTCTGCAAGTGTGTGTGTGCGCGTGTTGTGTGTGTGGGTGCACTTAAGTCTGTGACGGTGTGTAAGTAATGAGCTGTGTTATTGACAGAGCTGAGTGTCTTCTCAAGTACTCTCTTTATCCCTCTCTCTCTCTCTCTCTCTCTCTCTCTCTCTCTCTCTCTCTCTCTCTCTCTCTTTCTATCTGGTGGTAAATGTTATCGTCCCAGAGCTGTTGCACTCTTGAACGTCCACTCAGTCATGAATGGAGATGGGATATGTGCCTCGAGCCATGCTGTAGAACTGGTGAACGCCCTCCTATTGGCCCCAGACTATTGTTAATCCATTCATCCAAAATCCAGGTTGGGATAAGAGAGCCAATAATCGATGAAATGACTGGTGGCGGGGGTGGTGTGTAGGTCTCTCTCTGTGTGTGTGTGTGTGTGTGTGTGTGTGTGTGTGTGTGTGTGTGTGTGTGTCAATATAATCATCAGACAAACATCAGAGAAATGACATTCAGTTTAACATCATGAACACCCAGTAACACTGGCATTAAGGTCATATAATGATGGGCTCAAAGCAGCTCTTTGCTGTGGAAGGTCTGTTTCTTTAATAAATGCTTTCAGGTCTTGGAGAATGGACCAGACATGGTAAAGAAGTTTAGGTTTTTGTCTAGTTAAGTGGAAAAAATAGAAAACACAGAAAGAAGAGAAAAATACCTTTTTGTGCTAGTGAGATAATAAAAAAAGGGATTGTAAACCATCTTGCTTCAAAACAAACACAACTGAATACAGTTCAGCATCACTGGATGAGGCTGTACCTTTAATTTGAAGTGTTGAATGTTGAAATGTAATGTAATGCTAATGAAATGTAACTGTAAAAGGCTGAACGAGTAAAGCTTTTCTGCAATCCTTTACCTCGACCTAGAATCAGGACTCAGGTTTTCCGAACTTGTTCCGTTGATCTGTTGGGTAAAGATTGCCCACAAGGAGGATTAGCGACTTGTCCAGACCTTTTTAGCAGGAGAGTGAACCTATTTACCAGTCACTTAGTAGTCTGTTCAATATACACTAGGTATGAATGTGCAGTAGGCTGATTAGTTGTAGTCAGGTGGTGCCCTGTGGCTCTGGCAACCAGACCTTACACTCACAACAAAAATGGTGCCACATAGTACCAGAAAATTGGTTTTGGGCTTGTGCCATAGCAGAACTCTTTTTGGTGCTGTAAAGATATAATTTTAGAAAGGTTCACTATAGCACCATGCCGAAATGGTTCTACATAGGGCCTTTATTGTGCATGAAATGCTCCAATTCAGCAAATCAGTGTTTTTGAGGTGAATGTTGAACCGTTAACACTAACCAAAGAATCCTTGAAGGCCCCTCCTTTTTCTGTGTGTAACTTCTAAAGAAGGAAGCACTATCGATTCCTTCCTTTTCTTGTGTTACAAACACTAAGAATGGGTTTCAGTCACCAGACTAAACGCATTCCAGAGTTTTATTTCTATGAACATTTTGCGAAGGCGGAGCCACTCCGGAGGCAGAAACTATCTCATTGGTTGAGTTAAACATCAGTGGGCGGAGCCAAATAACCTGGATATAGGTAACTGGCAAACTTGAAGGGGAAACAAGGTGAAGGAACAAGAGGCTAGACAAAGTGTAAATTAAACATATAAATTTATGCCTCACCATTGAAGGTCTTGGAAGGTCAGCAGCCTAGCTAAGAAGCTTAGCCAGTTAGCTATAGGCTGGTATGACTAGTTTGAACTTGGAAGGTCTTGTGAACAACTTTGTGTGGCTAAATTGCATTTTTTCAGTTAGTAGCAAGAGTGCTAGACTTCATAGTATTAGTTACCTCCTCTCTTACCTCTTGCCTTTTTTACTTGGCTTCCAGAGAAACTGTGGTTCTTTGGCTCCTCCCACTGACGTTTAACTCAACCAATGAGATTATTTTTGCCTACAGAGCAGCTCTGACCTTCTATAAACCAACCTGTAATCTACTAACAGTTCAGTAGCTAGTTTGGAAACTTGTCTACACTTGGTTTAAAGTTCTATTCTAAAAAAGAGTTTTACTCAGAGGTGAACATGAACTCCTTCAACTTCAATTGATCTTGTTAAGGAGAAGATGGGAGCTGTGTGCCTCAGCCATTACCAACCATGAAATTTCAAAATTGTCATAAGTCACCCCTTTCCCTCTCTTTCTTTCAAGGGTGTCAATTCACTAAACCCTAGGAAAAGTCTCTGCATCTAATATAATTTGCCAACAAAAACTTCAAAACCCACTTGTATGAATAAACTACATTTCAGAGGCCAAAGTGGAGCAATGACTGAGCAGATATTATTTGGCCATTGTGATAAATTATAATACAAACATTAATCCTTAATGCTCCACTTAATTTTTTAAATATGGCTTCCAAACAAATTACCAGCAAATTTTGCTTGATCTTTCTCTCCATTATAACGATAAAGACTCATTTGGACTCACTTATGTTACAGCATAGCAAGTGCCGCACCTTGCAATACTTCAGTGATACTCCATCTTCCCTGTCACTCATCTCCATTGTGTACCATCTAATAAAACAGATATACCTTCAAACTAATAAGGGAATCTGATAAGAGGGAGCAGGGTAGGAGGAGGGAAGGACAGAAGGCAGGGGTGGAGGGACTGGGGGAGGTGATAATACACCAGAGCGACTCAGCATGGTGAGTTTTTCCCGACGGAAGCGAGGGAGGGGAAGGGATGGGGAAGGAACAACAGAGCCTGGCAGAGAGAGAGAGAAAACTAGAGGGGGGAGTCTCCGTGTCCCTGATGCCATATGGTGACCGGCCAGGCCACACCATAGTGGATGTACACAGCCTTGAGTCAGCGCTCATCATAAGGCCACGCAACCACCAACAGAAACAAAAATCAATTATATTTTCAGAAAAAATAATTTTAAATGTAATTAATTTAA
The DNA here is from genome assembly GCA_034670385.1 of Hoplostethus mediterraneus. Taxonomy (NCBI): domain Eukaryota; kingdom Metazoa; phylum Chordata; class Actinopteri; order Trachichthyiformes; family Trachichthyidae; genus Hoplostethus; species Hoplostethus mediterraneus. The sequence continues at coordinate 3,548,826 of JAXDDW010000032.1, read as the reverse complement.
TAATTAAATTAAATTATTATATTAAATCAGGCTGGCAGCCCCTGCTATGATGTGCACTGTGGATTTCATATCATATAAATATTTATCTTGGCCTAAAAATATGATTAAAGTGAGTGTAGGTGGGCTTGTATCCTCCACTACATCCCTGGATATATATCTGTGTCTCATTCAAACACACATGCAAACCCATATTCCTTTACACACACACACACACACACACACACACACACACACACACACACACACACACACACACACACACACACACACACACACTCTGCAAACCGGAAACTCATTCCTAATTCTGGCATGCGTTTACCTTCCATTCAATTTCCCAAATAGCATGAGAGGGAGGAAACTTTTTTAATACTTGTCTATTATAGGACACCGAATGAGCTCCAATCAATCTTGTAGATGACTCCTGTACCGGTAAGAGTGTGTGTGTGTATGTGTGTGTGTGTGTGTGTGTGTGTGTGAGAAAGAGCGGGAGCAAGTTAGTAAGTTAGGAGTGAGTTAGAAAATAGTGAAACTTTGACTTTTGATGTTCTTTAATGAAACGTCTCACAACAAACCGGAGGAAAAAAGGAATAAAATTACCTATTAAAAACAAGAGAGTTGGAGAGAGAATGAGAGAGAGAGAGAGAGAGAGAGAGAGAGAGAGAGAGAGAGAGAGAGAGAGAGAGCGTTAGAGAGCAGCAGGGAGAGTTAGAGCGCTTAATTTCTAAATGGCTGTGAGGTGATTTTCTCCGTTGCTCATTGTTATTTGATTCATGTCTGTCTGCTTTTTTGAATATCGATCCAGGAACTGGAGGAGTGACTCATACACAGAGGCCTGAGTCACTACAGGAAAGAGTCGACGCTGGCTCTGTATCCCAGCTCGATGCCACCCGCTTTATGAATGCCCAGGAGTGGAGAGGGGCAGTGCCAGCATTTGGCTTTAGCGGCAGCAATGACACCCGAAAGACTGAAGGACTCAGCTATTTTAGCTGCCTTATTTTAGTAGGAGAGAATGCAAAGCGGGGGCTCTGACATTTTTTGAGGTTTTTTTTTAACTGCAACTTTACGCCTCGATCCGGGAGACAGGCTCTGGGACGCCACCAGACATAGGCCTGTATCCTGTGTGTTTATAGCTATTGGCGATCAAGGGGTAACCCTGCTTGAGAATACATGCATGAAAACTGAATACTTGTGAGCATTAAAGCGGCGGGATTTCTAGATAAAATACATTTGTCTTTTTCAGCCTAAGTCACAAAGTAGAGTTGCAACAGAGAGGAGGTCCCATCCACTCTGATTGAGATACTGTGGTTTCACCCTGTTTGCCCAAATTAGTGTAGTGTATGTTCACAAGTGGGAAATCTTCTCCGCACAGGAAGTGATGACAGTTTTCTGACATCATGTTGCAGGATTTCAGGGTACTGAAGTCCTCGATATTCAAACAATTACCTTCGGTGGTGTTTTGGCTTGCCAGCGTGTTTAAGATGAGGCAGAAAGTTGATTTTGAAAATGTATCTGGCACCTTTCCTGTATTTAGTTGAACATGCTCATGCGTGTGTGTGTGTGTGTGTGTGTGTGTGTGTGTCCTCTGTTTGTCCTTGCCAGGGAATGGTCTATGAGTTGTCCAGCTTTGAGTTACTGTGCATCTGTCACAGCGCTATAATGTTAGGCTGCAGCTCCTCTTCAACTCTACTCCTTCTTGCTCCTCCCTCTCTGCTCCTTGCTCCTTAATTTCTCCCCCTCCATTCTTCCTTCCAGCATCCTCCTCTTTATTCCACCACATTTATTCGCCGTTCTTCTTCTCCGTTCTTCACTTCTCACTTCTTTAACTTCTCCTCCTCCATTCCTCGCTACTCCTTACTCCTTCCCACCTCTCCTCCCTCTCTACTCATTGCTCCTCCACTTCTCCCCTCTATTTCTCCACCTCTCCTCCCTCCCACATCCATTCAAGAGGGGTTAACATCTCATCACGTAGTGTGCCACCTTAGCTTGCCACCCCCCCACACACATACACATACATACACATGGTGGGCTCCATGCTAACACTTGAGCATACACTATGTCGAGTGATAGTAGGCTCCATGCTAACACTTTAGCTTACACTATGTTGAGTGTTAGTAGGCTCCATGGTAACACTTGAGCATACACTATGTCGAGTGATAGTAGACTCCATGCTAACACTTTAGCGTACACTATGTCGAGTGATAGTAGGCTCCATGCTAACACTTTAGCATACACTATGTTAAGTGATAGTAGGCTCCATGCTAACACTTGCAATTAAAGGAATGCACTAAAATATGCCAAAGTCTTGTAGCAGCAAATCATGTATCATTATTAAAGATGATTTGCAATAGAAACAAGTCAAATTATTTCACTCCTTCTTTCTGTTTTTCACCATACTAGATTAAATGACATGTTAAGATTTTTGCAGTTCTTTGTGTGTAATCAAATGCATATTTTATTGACCATGCTCAAAGTTCTCTCCAAGTTTCTTTCTGCACTGCAAAAATGTCCATCTCAACAAGTCATTTATTCTCATTTTCAGTATTAACACCTAATTTTTCTTGCAACAAGGTGGAATGAGGTAGATCACTGTATTAATTGCAAGTTGATTCAGTAAAAGTCTGGAAACAAGTTGATTTACATTAAAAACAAGTCAAATTATCTCACCCCGATTTCTTTCCACTTGCTTTAAGAAAAATAAGATTTTATGACTCGATGCTAGACTAAATGAATTCTTAAGAGGCATAGTTTTTGCAGTGTGTAGCACTTGCATACAAACCAATTTAATTTACATTCTCACGGACAATGTTCAGGTTTCTTTCTGTACGTGGAGTCAGACTGCAGAGCTTGTTGATGCTGCACGGCTTAATTATGAGACACATTATGCTAAGGATGTTTCCTGCTGTGAATTGCAGACCATTTGTTTTAAACACACATACACATACAGATATATATATATACACATATATGCACCCAAACAGATTAGCATTTTACAAAAGGTTTATTTTTATTCTTTCTAAGAAGAAAGGCATTGAATAGCTTGAAGAAAGAAAAGGAGAGAGAGTGTGTTTGAGTGGAGGAGTGCCGGAGTGTGTGTGTGTGCATAGGAGAGGGATGCGTTTTATTCTCACTTTGGTTTAACCTTGTGTCTTCTTACGTATGAATATGGATGCTTTTCTGCGTTTTTTCTTAATGAGCTCGCTATCTGTCTCTCCGTCCCATATATCCCTCTCTGATCTCTTCCCCGATAATTCTTTCTGTTCCTTTATCCTTTTCTCTTTCTCACACTCGTAATGATCTGTCATTTTTTTCCCAGCCAAACATTCCCCGACAGTGTTATTTGATGTGATAGATTTTTTTTTCTCACCTGAGAAAGTGAGAAAGTGTGTATATATATTTTCTATATTCCGTTCTTTTTCTTATGTTTATTTGAAAGATGCATTGTTCACTTCTACGTCCTACTTTGCTACATTGTTTCATTGTAAAACTGTTAAGTGATGAGACCATATCAAAATCATCCATGTGTCCCCGGTAGACCATTGGGTCTGGTGCTAGCATTATGTCAAAAGTGAGAAAATGGGGACTACTTTCCCTGCTTATGTGGAAAGAGACTGTGTACAGCTCAAAATCACTGTGCAACCTACATAGTTGCTCACCTGAAATAGTTCCAAAAATAAACCTGGCTACATCAGCCATATTGAGTTAAAGGAAAATTCCACCCTATAAACATTTTTTTTTAAAAACCACAGCTCTTGGTGACGTACTTTGCATTTCTGGGTCCATTTTGTTGTTTGGTGGTGTATTTTTGGCCCAGCCACACGTAGACGACGTCACATCACATAGAGATATTTCCAGCTACAGTGGAGTTTCACAGAACCTATATTATTAGTTCAGTGGTGGTTGGAGCCAAACGTATGCGTATACCAGAAAAATAAATTAGGATTCAGCAGCAATTTTGTATGATATTTTCATTGTTCTATATACAGAAAAGGTCACCACAATGCAGGTAATAAGGTTTCTCAGTCTTAAAAGTGCAGAAGGAAACCTGGAGATAAACTTTGGCATTGATTAGGACGCAGAGTTGTTGGATTGAACTACAAAGTTTACGACAGCTAAAAAAAACATTTCACCATGTATCATCTTTAATAATGATACATGATTTGCTGCAACAACACATGGCGTATTTTAGTGCATTCCTTTAATTGCAAGTGTTAGCATGGAGCCTACTATCACTTAACATAGTGTACGCTAAAGTGTTAGCATGGAGCCTACTATCACTTGACATAGTGTATGCTAAAGTGTTAGCATGGTGCCTACTATCACTCAACATAGTGTATGCTAAAGTGTTAGCATGAAACCTACTATCACTCAACATAGTGTATGCTAAAGTGTTAGCATGGACCCTGCTATCACTCAACATAGTGTATGCTAAGGTGTTAGCATTTGGCACTGGAGCCAATGATCTACCGGGGCCAGTGGATTTTGCTGTCTATGTTGTTGTCACTTAACGGTTGACAAATGGGCCTCCACTGTGTACTCCTTTAAGGTAGTGACACACAGGGCAACTTTCTGGGCAAATGTGGGTATTATTGCCCAAGGAGCAGTCTCGGCTTTTATCATGTAGGACGATATCAATATGATATCCTTCTGCTAGGAATCAACTGAGTAGATTTTTGACAGTGTCTCACTTTGCTGCCTGCTGCTTGGAGAGTTGCCCATCTATATTGCTAAAAAATTGCCTCTTATATCATCACTCTCAGAGTAATTTCTCTGTGATTCTCAGCTACCATTCTACCCACTCTCAATTTCTCCCTCCATCCTTTTTTCTCCCACACTTCCACTAATCTTTTCTTTCCTTTTCAGTCTTTCTTTTTTCCCACCCCTCCATCCATTTCTCTCACTCTCTGTGCTCCGGTTTCCTTCGTAGTAAACGAGAAGACCTGCTGACACACATTCATGTTTCATTCTTCCTGAGGATCTCTTTTTACGTAACTCAGTAAATATCCGCGCTTCGCTTGTTTCAGCGGAGATGTCAAAATAGACAGGACATGGATGAGTGCAAGGAGGAGGGAGGTAGGAAGGGAAAGAAAGAAAGAAAGAAAGAAAGCAAAGGACTGGGAAAATAAAGGAATAAAATGATGTGGCATTAGAATCAATTCAGGTTACGGTCTTCCCATAGACAACCAGGGTAGTATTGATCAATTCTACAATAAATATGGAATCAATCAAACTACATCATATCAAATATGGTTGACTCGTTGACAACCGATTCCTATTAAGAGGCCAATATCGGCCCCATACCTATATTGTGTGTGAGTAGAGCCAGGGGTGGGACACAGTGAGCTCCATGGATCAGGAAGTAGATCCTGTGGTGCTGCAACGGCAGGTGACCTCTTCGTGACCTTTGGCTACAACAGCCTCTAATTCTCCCAGGAAGTGTGTGTGTGTGTGTGTGTGTGTGTGTGTGTGTGTGTGTGTGTGTGTTAGTGTGTTTGTTTTGTGCACATAAGCAAGCGTATTTACTTCTATGTCATTGTGTGTGTGTGTGTGTGTGTGTATCCCTTCTGTTGGTGGGTTTGACTTTGTGTGTCAAATGTGGGTGCACTTTTACAGCATTGTAGAGACCGCAAGAGGAGGGATAGAGTGAGGTGTGTGTGTGGTGTTCCCATTTCGAGGTTGAGATTCTCCCAGTGGGTCCCACCAGTCACTGAAGGGTTTTCTTCATGGTTTGTTTGCGGGGGGGCGACAGTTTGTTTTACAATACCCAGAGGAACGATGCTGATTCCTCTGCCAAAGGATTGGACATCTGAGCTGTCGGTCCTTCCTCGTTTGTGGCCTCTACTGGTGGGATTTGTAGTCCTTCAATGGCTGAGGTGACGGGGGAGGAGGGTGCACCGGTGACTCCCTGTCTGTAAGTACTGCGGGCACAGCGAGCGAGAACGACGCCGTCCTGTTTCCATGTCAAACGCTGTTCGTTTTCAGATTGAATCGATTGATTGAATTGCGGGATTGAGCAATGATTGCACGCACAGCGGTCTGAGCTAATTTTTCATGGGGTAGCCCTGCGTGGCTCGGTTCAGCTCTGATCTGCTCAGCTCAGCCCAGTTCAGATCAACAGTGGGGAAAAGTCTTTTCATTCTTGAAAATGAATGTTGAAATGTTCATACGTTTCAGAGCTGTAGCGGTTTGGGATGATTTTGATTTTGATGATCTTGATTCAGTTTTGGTTCTTTTGCAGGAAGTAGCAGTAAATGCGATTCTTATTCTGACAGTGTATCCGCAAGTACTACTTTGTTGGCAATGCCCTTGAATTTCACTTTCCTCTTTCATGTGCAACACAATCACTGTCTTTAAGCCTTTTCTTTCTTTCTTTCTTTCTTTTTTTTTTTCTTTCGTTCAGTTTCCTTTGGTTGCTCTGCATTCCAGTTTGCTGCATCCTATAACTGATATGAGTTGACTTTGACTTTTCTCATGGGCATTGTCACTGACATGTGCTGGTGCAATCACCAACACTTTTGGAACAAATTGTGCTCATGTTCTGTATCTTACTTCTCTTATTTCACACAGAAAATCGTGTTATTCTATGTGGCTTCCTAGTATTGGTCCCCCGGTGTTGAATACTTGGATTAGTTTTTAACATTCTTGTAAATAAGTTCATGATCTTAAGTGACCTGCCTGGTTAAATGAAGGTTAACTATATGAAAATAACTAATAACTAAAATGTCAAATGCTGCTTCTCTCACTTTAAATCCATCAATCCTCCTCCTCTTTGGTCTTTTCCCCTCTGTTTGCTCCATCCTCATTCTCCACAGTGTGAAATCCAATTAATCAACATACTGTACTGTTTAGATAAAACCAATACTCTCTCTCTCTCTCTCTCTCACTCTCTCTCTCGGATCAATTTGAGTTTCTTGTGTCGACGAGGCAACATGAAACAACAAAGTCGATGGCAACAAAACCCACAAATCGTACAGTGAATACGAGAGATATTGATTGAACTGAATTCAACAATAATTCAGCAACTCTCGCCTCTCCTGTTTTTCTTTCTTCCTCTCCTCCCCTTTATTCCCTTCAACTGGCAAAAATCTCTCTCTCTTGTTCCTAGTTCTAATTATTGTATTCTATTATGAACTTGAACTTGAACTTGTGGGATTGACAATCAATCACAATCGTTATAAGTCACTGATGTGTGAGAGCGCCACCTGGGGTCCATTCCAGAAAGCGGGTTTAGTGAAAACTCTGAGTTTGTTAACCCTGAGATGAGGGAAACTCTGGGTTTTGCGTTCCAGAAAGAGGGGTAACTCAAACTCTGTGAACCTAACCTGCTCGCTGGCAGGTTTTCTTTAACAAACCCTGAGTTTCTCCCTGTAATTCGCATACCCTTATGTTGGGAGAGGATTTTGAGATCCCGATTAGATGTTCTATGTCCAGGATGGAAGAGTTGTCCGAGATATAATATGCCGTTTACACTTCACGGATTGAGCTACCACCACCCCGAGCAGTCAAATAAAGACACATCATTCACATTTAATTTGGTCTTTTTTATTTCCTACAAATACAAAAGCAACAGTTAGTATTTTTTGTTCCAACAACACATTTCACCTGTGACCATGCACCCACCTCTAACTTATGTTCCAGTAATTACATTTTTAGATCTGCCTTTCTAATTTGCCGCCCCAAGTACAGCATTTGAAGTATGTTTTTATATTTCATTTTCAGCTGCTGCCAAGTGTGCTTTGCGCCGGTGGGATTGCACCTAAATGAAAATATTTTTTCCCCCAATACCATTCCACCACTTTCTCACATGTAGGTAATATTATAAGAAAGTGTGGTTAAATTAATACACTACTGCATTCAAATGTACGCATTGACTCGGGCAGTGATTCTCTCCCACGCCAATTCCGTCTCCTTTGCCGCTGCAGCTGTGTTGCTCTTCTTTTTGAAAATTTGTTCATACTCCCCAAAAGCACGTAGTAGCACTTCCAACTCCAGTGGGGTGACGTACGACGACCTTTTCTGCTTGCCGGTTGCCATGGTGAATCGTAGTATTGGACCTCCATTGATGATGGCTTTTTATTGTCGTCAGGCACGCGCTTAACTCAGGGTGAACATACCGAGAGTTGATTGAACTAACTCAGATCAGCCGTTCTGGAACCGAAAACCCAGAGTTTCCTATTTATGAATGAATCAACTCAGAGTTCAGGGTTAGACTCAGAGTTTGTTGAACCTGCTTCTTGGAACAGACCCCTGAAGGCTGAAATTGTAAATGGATGAAAATAAACACAGTGGTCTGCAGTCAAAAATCAGGGTGTGTGCGAGTTGAATTCATTGAGTGGAGCAGATGGACATTTCAGCTCTTGGCAATAATTGCATTTATTGTGCTATTTTTTATTGTTTTCATGTATTTTCATACTGCTAGCTGCTACTAGATATGTTAGCTAGTGTGCTAATCTTGTGTTAGCAGCAAGACAGTGATGGTTAGCTGACCAGATACTATGGTTAGCTAGCTAACAAGCTGACATTATCTAAATACAAAATCAATCAGATGTGTCAGTGATGAAATGATCAGCTCCTAGTCAAAAACAGACAGAAATTAACCATGTTCTCAGCAAGGTTGAGCTACTGCCTCCTGAAAGCCCTCTATTATTTTCTGCTGCGACAACCTGATTTTGACACGAGGATCATTAGCTTCATCTAATCTAAACTAATCTGAGCAACATCATCACCATCATCTTTACGCACTTGTCATTCTGTTGACTTTCCCATGTTTGTTTGTTTTTTGAGATTCTGAACTCCTAAAACTCCCAAGGTCCTTCATGTGTCCACCCCCTGTGTTTTCCAGAGGCATCCAGCAGCAGTTGTCCAGCTACAGGGAGACGGTGGTCCGGCAGGCCACGGTGGCAGCGGGCTCGGCCGTTCACCGGGACGATGCGCCTACCTGCGGCATCTGCCACAAGACCAAGTTCGCCGATGGCTGCGGGAACCTGTGTTCGTACTGCCAGACCAAGTTCTGCGCCCGCTGTGGAGGGAGAGTCTCACTGCGATCCAACACGGTGAGAGAAAAAAAGAGCCCTCTCTTATATAATCTGAGATATTAGATATTAGATATTATATATATATATATGACATATTAGAATATATTAGATTATAATATATGTAGTTTGATAAAATATACAAAACAATAATCACAAACAACTATAAGTAGTTGATTCATACAGTTTTATGTCAGCTGTGTCAAATTCTCCGAGCACAAAATTACAAACTTTCTCAAAGTAACTAAAACTACATCTCTTTCTGCAAAACATTTTTTTTCAATCTAACTTGCAGACCAAATTTGACCTGCTGTTTTGTAACAAAAATATCTGGTAATTTACAGAAGCTTTTTTAGGGTAATTTGCTAGGAAAAATAGTGAAATATATGAGATATATATTGTAAATAATCAAAGCACTTCTTTTTTTGTAAATTATTAACTATTTAGTTATCCATCAGAAAAAAACATAAAAATGCATATTCTCTGAGAACTTTTTTTGAATGTGAATGTCAATATTAATAACAAAATAAAAGTCATAATACAAAAATCATTTGTATTTGTATCCATATTCCACTCTCATTCTGATAGTATGAAAGCAATTGTTCATGTCTATATTCAAGAGTTTATCTAATACTGCCGATTTGGAACATTTTATGTATTCTTAAAGAACCATTTGAACATGGTGTTCGATTCTCAGCCCTGGTCCTTTCTGTGTGGAGTTTGGATGAGCTCCTCATGTTTGCGTGGGTTTCCTCCCACACACACGAGGACTTGCATCCTAGACATGCAAGTGAAGTGGACTGGAGACTCTAAATTGCCCATAGGTGTGAATATGAAAGTGACTGTGAGCGATTATCTGTGTTAGCCCTGTGTTGGACTGGCGATCTGTCCAGGGTGTTTTCCCTGACCTCCATGACCCAATGCATGCTGGGATAGGCTCCAGCCCCCTGTGATCCTGAATAGGAATAAGCGGGTAAAGAAAACGAATGAATAAATGCTCTCAATGGAAAGTCAGAGAGTCAAATCATATGTGTGTGTGTGTGTGTGTGTGTGTGCGTTTATTCATTTTACAGTAAGATCTATGGGGGTTACTGTGAGTCTTTATGTTTGTGCTCTTGTTTGAGTGTGTGTGTGTGTGTGTGTGTGTGTGTGTGTGTGTGTGTGTGTGTGTGTGTGTGTGCGTTTATTCATTTTACAGTAAGATCTATGGGGGTTACTGTGAGTCTTTATGTTTGTGCTCTTGTTTGAGTGTGTGTGTGTGTGTGTGTGTGTGTGTGTGTGTGTGTGTGTGTGACCCAGGTAGGAGTTGGTAAAGGTTAATTGGGCATTAGGCTGAGCTGTGGAAGAGGGGGTGGTCTTCCTCTCTGTGTCTGTCTCCCAGGGGTCCGGAGCTGCCCTATACACACACAGCAGGGTGTGTGTGTGAGTGTGTATGTGTGTGTGCGTGTTGGGGTGGGGGGCGAGCCTTCTTCTGAAATAGGTGACGTCTCTTCTCCCGCCCCTCTCCTCCATCGCCAGTGTGGCATTTAATGATCTTACCTAGACACACACACACACACACACACACACACACACACACACTCACACACACACACAAGTATAACCTAATTAGTTATTACCTAACGTGGCGAGACTTCAGCTGGGGCCCTGGGTGGGGTAAAGAGTAATGTATTACTCCTCCTTCCCTTCAGAAATCTGAAGCACTGATGTCCGATCTTCCTCTTGTCCTTTTACTGGATAAAATCATAGTAGTGGGATTACACCCAGAGATAGTCAACTCCACTATTTATCAGAGCATGCCTGAGACTACTGAAAGAGGGAAGTATGATGATTAATTATGAGGAAAATTATTTGGATAATCATAGTGTTTGATAATTACTGGTAATGCTTTCATGTATCTCCCTTGCTCACTGTCACTCTCTCTTTCCTGTCATTACACATGGATGGCTGGCTGGGCTGCAGGAGGACAAAGTGGTGAGTGCTCTATTTTTTTTTTTTTGAGCCACTCTATCGCACTATTACCTTTTAAGAGAAGGAAATGGACGGTCAGTCAATCAGACTGTCCACAAGCTGTATCTATCTATCTATCTATCTATCTATCTATCTATCTATCTATCTATCTATCTATCTATCTATCTATCTATCTATCTAGCAGTAGCAGTAGCAGTAGCAGTAGTAGCAGTCGCAGTAGTAGCAGCATTAGTAGTAGTAGTAGTAGTAGTAGTAGTAGTAGTAGTAGTAGTAAGACACCCACTACCTGCACCCATGCTACTGCAGCAACACTGCACTGCACTAACACTATCTGGCCATGTACAGTCTAGACAGTTCTACAATTCAATAGTAAATCGACAACCACTAAAATCTTTCCGTACGGGGGTGCCTGGGCCCGGACCCTAATGTGTGTCTTTTTTGGAAATGCGTAACATGAAAACGTCGAAGAACCCCCAGGTGCATTCTGCGTATGTAACTCACACCCCTTCCCTCGATGCCTTCTTTGTCATCCGGCCCACTTAAACAAGGGTTACGCAGAATCATCCGATACGGTACTGCCGTGGAGTCGCGTCTCAGCGGACATGCCTTTAACACCTTCCTCTGCTTGTGTAGTTATGTCAGGTTTGGAAACTTACTTGGCCTTGGCCGGCTTCCCCTCAGGGCAGCTGCCAAACCGGCACTTTGATGATACTTGGCCAGGGCCGGAGCGCCACGGCTGTCCAAGAGTGCTTTGGTGTGCTGTACATAGCGGTCTCCCTGCCCCTGCTAAAGCTCTGTACAACAATCCCTGGCTCTAAAGAGGAACATTTTTGGCAGAAGGCGGGCCTTATGTATCGCCGGCCGTATAGCTGGACGGCTGACTCGGGGGGGGGTGGGGGAGGGTGGGGGTTGAATTACTGTTCGACATGGATTCATTTAATTTCTCTGGGATTGATTAATCCTGCCTGGCACAGCGGCACAATAGTGCAAAGTTGCTCTGCCCATTTTTTTTCACTGTAGCCAAACTAAACAGTTCAAAGTTAAAGCCCGGATCTTTCTGTTGTGTTTCGCCAGGAGTAGTTACTTATTATATCTGCCGTTTTTAAACTGGGGGTCCAGGGGCCACCAGGGGTCCTTGAGGGGGTTCCAGGTTCTCCCCAGTAAAAAGAGGCATCGTTACATTGCACCGGCACTGCCACGTCTTTCTCCTTGGATTTTCTTCCTGATGAAGTTTCTGTAGGTGGTGCTCTCTTCTTTGTCTGTTCAGCCAAGGCGGCTATCACTGCTCGCACTAACTACTCAGTTCTTCTTCTATTTATTACAAAACCAACCGGAAGCGTAACACGCATCACTTCCTGTGCGTCAGAGGAAAGACCTACCTGACACTGGGTGTGTAGAACAGCGAATAGAAACACTTTCATGACCTGACTACAGGTTGAATCACTCCTGTGTTATATATGAGCAGCAAAACAGACATTTACATGAAAGTGTTGTGGATTATTACTGTAATGTATCCTGCAACCTTGACTCGCATTGTCTCGCTTTCAAAATGACTCACTGCCTTCCAGCATAGTGTAGGTGTTTTGATTTGCACATCTTTTTTGACACACTAATTCATGTACATATCAATGTTGCAATAGGCATTATAAGGCTGTACGCGGGCCCAGTGTGTTGCTGTGCTAATGATATTCAGGGCTCATTAACTGCAGTGATGGCTGAGCTCTAGTGGAGGGATGAGTGCGCGTCGTTGCATTGAAGCCAAGTGTTTCTCACAGAAAAAGCCTTGTTTTTGAAGTCTTGATTCCTCCTCTCGCGGGAGAGTCGGGTAGATTGTGCGGTGTGTTCCTCTCTCTCTCTCTCTGTCTCTCTCTCTCTCTCTCTCTCTCTCTCTCTCACACACACACACACACTTACACACTCACTCGCACTTCTCTTCTTCTAATTGTAATGTCCAGGTCTATATTTCAGCAGGGGGGGTCCGTGCTTTTATGAGGCTATAAACTCAGACTGCCCCAGCATTCGTAGATTGCTGTTTTTAGACCCATTCTGATTCTGAATTACTGGTGTGTTCGCGGGCCACACCGATGCTGTTTACCACATAAATCGCGCCGGTTTTATGGATACAGTTTGTTTGTTTTTTCGAGTGAAGCCCTTTCTTGTCCAAGAATACAGAAAGAGAGAAAGGCCCAGGATGAAAATGTTGTCAAGGCGGTGTCACAGCGGATGGAGAAGTGGCAGGTTATTTTTTCCAATTATGATACGTCACGCTTTCTTCTACATCAACTCCTTTCTTCTTCTTTTGTCTTTCGCTTAGTTTTTAGAAATTCTGAAGTGCAAGACTGTTTTTCATGACAGTTCGAGAGCGTCTGCGATTGCTCTTGCGTATACTAGTTAGATCGATAAGGGTTTTTGAAGACCAATACTGATACCGATATGTTTGGACTGAAGCTGCTGATAGCCGATACCATGTGCAGACATTCCATATCTTTGAATTTGAATTTGATTTTCAACCCCAAAAAGTGTTTTTTTGTCACTGTGGAAAAGCCTTTGAAACAACATTCAGACTGTCAAGTGACACAAAAACTCTCCATTGAAACCCAGACTAATGAAATTCTTGGAGGAGCCTTAATGGAAACGATGCAAGGGCTTCTTTCTAGACAATCATACAGGGAGAAATCCATCAGAGAAGAGGAAGAGAGACCAATTTCTCCACAGACAGTAGCCAAGATAGACCAGAATGCAATGCAGTAGTAGTAGTAGTAGTAGTAGTATATTTATCGCTATTACTCTCTAAACCCACATGTTCAAGTTCACACCCGCTCTCTGGTGATTATCAAAAGGCATTATGGGAAACGTAGGAAATCAGTAAGCTAATATCGGGCCGATACATCTGCAAACCTATATATCGGTCTAACCCAACGCCGGAGTGTGTCTTTGTGTTGCTGTGTGTCGGGGGGGGGGGGCGGAGCGGAGTCGAGAAGCCCGAGCGATGTGTCATCCGCTGTTAACGCCACAGCGCCTCATGATTACTATTGATCGCCAGTCTCACTAGCTGTGTCCGTCTCCACGTCCGCCTCTCATTGACTGGTCTTAAGGGGGCCATCTCTCTCCCGGTTGTTGTTGTACACACCCTCACGTATGCAGTGGTGATACACACACACACGAAGACACACCAACGCACCCGTGCACGTACGCACGTGCAGGCACCGCACCCTCAACACACTGTGGGCTACAGTATGAAGCCTGGATTACAGGAGAGATTGAGTTATCCTGTGAGATTTTTATTCTCATTTCATTTGTTTATGTGCTCCAGCAGTACGATAAAGGAAGCGTATCTGAGCCCTCGGAAAAAGGCTTTCTGCAGGTTCAGAAAGAGTGTCGGGCTGAAAAACTAATAAATACTCCACCGCTCGTTTATTTTCCCGGTCCCAGTTTGGAATATGAACCGTCGAGACATTTCTGATACATTTTCATGCACGAGAATCAGGCTTGTTTCTTCTTTCACGACAGTCAGACTCATGAGCTCTGTAAACTGGGTTGTGGTTACTGGACATAGTCTAAACCATTTATGGTGTGTTTCCTGAAGTGTGTGTGTGTGTGTTACAGCGATGGAATCGTATAAAATCCAAAATCCAGTAACTCAAAGTCAAATTAATAATCAATGTTCAGCGATCATTGAATTATCTCAATTACAGGCCGACAAATAAACGCTGTTATCAATCTTCACTGATAGTTCACTCCTTCATTTCACCACAATCCAATAACTCCAATTCCATAGGTCATTTCCACCATGCGTCTCATTTACTATCAAGGCCTTTGAAGAATCAACAGAATAATCAACTTACTTTGAATCCTGGGACCCACAAGGGACAAAATTCAAGGCAACCTTCACTGAAGCCCTTAGAATGGCGGATTTTGAGGAGCAACAAATCACAAATCAAATCACCTCCTCTAGTGGGCAGGAGGATAGGGGCGGTCCCGTAAACCGCAAGGTGTCAGGTTCGATCCCAGCAACAGCAAGGTGTCCTTGAGCAAGACATTGAACCCCCTACCTGCTTACTCGCTGGCTCTGTGGCTCTGGATGTGTCAGCTAAAAGCTGTGAAAGGAAAACCCATGCTAAAGTTCATTTGAATTACCAGCTATGGGCCGGAGCGTGGCGGTGAACAAGCTCACTTAAAGGGCCAGTGCTTAATTATTTGGGCCTTTGGAACCTTTTTGACAATCTCATTGATTCGGTTTATTTCTCATATCTCTTTTCTTCTAAATATATAGATAGAGAACAGAAAGTCTATCTCTCTCTCTCTCTCTCTCTCTCTCTCTCTCTCTCTCTCTCTCTCTCTCTCTCTCTCTCTCTCTTTCACTCTCCACACCCAATCCACTTACTCTCTCAGACCTTTACACCATCAGGTACCATTTGTGCTCACTAGAGACATTTAGTGGTGGAAATGAGAAGTGCAGCATCGTGACTGCTGTCAGTGGCACTATTACAACGTTGTCTACCAAGCCTGTGTGTGTGTGTGTGTGTGTGTGTGTGTGTGTGTGTAGGGGGGTTGGGGGGGGGGGTGGTTGCAAAGCACTGGATGAAATACTAACACAATTCTACTATGTGGAGAGTGTGTAAATACCTGTCTTGACACACACAGACCCTCCACCTCCTCTGGCCTCTATACACGCACTATTCATGGAGGCCGTTATGGACTGCCCTAATTCAGAAAAAAGCTGGTGTTTGTGTGTGTGTGAGAGAGAGAGAGAGAGAGAGAGAGAGGCCAGGGGGTAAACCTGTCCTCCCATCGACCCGTTGATGGTGTGCGTGTGTGTGTGTGTGTCAGGGAAATGTATGGTATGTCTGGCCCGAGGAAAGAGGCCTTCACCTGGCCCTTCTGTACCATCAGCAGGGACCCAACGTAAATTATTTACATTATTGATCTGCCTTTTAACTGTCGATATGGCCCCTGTCTATATGTGTGTGTGTGTGTGTGTGTGTGTGTGTGTGTGTGTGTGTGTGTGTGTGTGTGTGTGTGATATGTATACAGTTCTTGCTAAGATTATTGGCACCCTTGAATGGTATGCATATAATGTACAATATCTTCTGAAATAATTGGAAATTGTAACAACTTTCAGTCCTCACAAGTTCATCTGTTTCATTTAACGGCACATGAAAAAAAATATTTTATGAAAATTGAAAAGTGGCCATGGCCATGATTATTGGTGCACTTTTCTAATACCTAGTTGCACAACCTTTGGCAATGATGATGCTTCCAAACGTTTCTTGTAACAATCAACAAGCTTCCTGCACCTTTTTGCTGTCAGTTTCTCCCATTCTTCAGTTGCAGCCCGCTCCGTTTCTTCAATGTTTGAAGGATTCCTTTGACCAACCGCACATATCAGGTCTCGACATTGGTTCTCAATGGGATTGAGATCAGGACTCATCGCAGGCCATTCCAGAAGAGAACGATTCCTCTTGAACCATTCCTGGATGTTTTCAAGACGTCCAGTACCCGAGGCAGCGACGCAGCCCCACAGCATTATGGAACCTCCACTGTATTTGACTGTAGGGTGTTCTTATCTTTAAAACCTTCCTTTCTTCGTCTGTAAACAAAGCGCTGATCTGCATTGCCAAAGAGCTCTAATTTGGTTCGGTCCGCAGAACATTCTCCCAGAAGGTTTTAGGTTTGTCCAGGTGGGACTTGGCAAAGATCATTTCTTGTGTTTCTCTTTCAGCAGTGGGGTCTTCTGTAAAGCCTTTCTTGGTTGGTTCGGTGTCCAACATATATTATGGACTGAAACCATTACCCCAGACCTCTGTAGGTCAGCCTTGAGATCTTTGGATGTCATGTGAGGTGTTTTTTTTTTTCAATGCCTCGCACCAACCTTCAACGACATCTGAGATCACGTTTCCTCTTACCACCACGTCCTGGGAGATTCTGAACAAGTAGCAAACTTCTTAATAACATTGTGACCTGTGGAAACAGGGAATAACATTGATTTGGATTGTTCTAAAGGGTGCCAATAATCATGGCCACTTTTCAATTTTGAAACCATGAAAGATTTAAAAAAATATTGTACTCTTATTGGTTGATTATGTGTTGTTGTAAATCGAATGTGTGAAGACCAATTTCCGATTTCTCAATATATTGCACATTATCTGCATTAAATATGAGGGTGCCACTATGTGTGTATGTAAGAGAGTGTGTGTGCAGCCCATGAAGCATTATGCTTGTTTGTATGTCGAGTTTACATGTGTACAGTATGTTACTGCACAATACAGTTTGCCTGGATGCCTGCAGTATTTGTGTATGAGCTTGTGTATGAATGATTGTGCCGATGTGAGCTTCTGTGTGTATGTGTGAGTGCTTCCTTCCGCGTGCATGCATGTACTGTATGTATGTGTGTGTGTGTGTGTGTGTGTGTGCATGTGTGTGTATTTTTGCTACGGGTGCTGGGCCGTGCTGATATAGTACCTCATTAGCTGCTCTGGACACTAATCTCCTTTGTGGCAGTCTTTCATCCTTAGCACAGGATTTATAGACGCCCTGAGTTACTGCCCCCGCCTTGCACGCTGCCGGCGCCATACGTCAAGCTGTCATTGGCTGACGCCGCGTCCCGGGTCCACCCCCGCCCCTCCCTCCCCCGGGGGAAAGCCGGCATCCGTCTCACCTGTGAGTGACAGGGGCGGTCGTCGCTTTTCGGCCCGTTGACGCATCTGTGGCGGTGACTGGAAATCTAATGGATCCGGGCTGCGTTACATGACAATATGTCATGTTTAGTGTGTATCGTACAGTCTGGCTGATGGCTGGAGAGGTGGAGCGAGTCAGGGAGAGAAAGAGAGACAAATGCTACGGTCACATCATAGGGGAATAACCGTTGGAAACAACTTGCTGGTTAAAATCAATGACTCGGAAGTGTTCCTACGTTCAAAACTCTTCAGAGTCTGTCAAAAGACTGTGATTGATTGTTTCCTTTGACACTTTGGTTGCTCCCGATCAGCTTGTTCACACTTAAGAGACACGGCCTTGGTGAGAGACATGGACGTACATTTGAGATCATGTTTTACAGCAAACCAAACATTGCGATGTCAACCACAAATCGAAAATCCAGCAAGTAGTTGTATCCTGCTATGGCATTTTAAAAGTCAGGATCACACAATGACTAATGCGATGAAGCTCATTTTGTTGTTTTATTTGAGATTAATATATCATTCACTACACTTGACTTGTTAGTGATGTCAGAATTCAGGGAGTCTGGGAAGTCAGGGACCAAGTCAGTTCCTGAGTAGTATTTATGTCAGAAATCTGGGGTGATCTGATCTTCTGATCTTCTGACCAGCTCAACAGAACAAAGGTCATCTCTGAACCACACAGGTCTGCAGTCGTAAGAAAGTGAAGGGAAGATGCAAAAAGAAACAGCAGACAAAGGTAGGATGATACTGAGTGGTGCTGTAAAGAGACAAGATTAACTTTACCTTTATCAATCTCTCAAACAGTGAAAGGTTTATACACCTACAGTCTCATTTAGGGTCAGTTGAGGCAGTTGGCTATAATTTAATTCACAAGAAAATATCCTAATGAGACAATGTATAACTACCCAGTTCTTCTATTTCTTCCAAACAAACCGTTAACGCAAAACGCATCACTTCCTGTGCACAGAGAACTTTTCCCAGGAAAAACCTGCCAGATGTTTAGAACAACAAATGGTGACACTTTTGTGAACTGGCTAGAGGTTGAATCACTATGCTGTTAGAGCAAAACGGACATTTATTCATGTGAAAACGTTGCAGATTATTACTTGAAGGCAGTGGTTCCCAACCCAGTCCTCAAGCACCCTCTCTACTCAGGCACACCTGAACTAATTAGAGGCTTCACATTTTCATGATACCCTGGTTCAGCTATGCCTGAGTAGAGCTGGAGCTAAAACCTACACGACAAGGGGGTACTTGAGGACTGGGTTGGGAACCACTGCTGACACTCATATCCAGAGTAACTTACAGTACAATAGGTATACCAACGCAAAAGCTGACGGTCCATGTGGCCCAAAATCGCAAACAGCCCAGTAAAGAGCAAATGCAAGGGATAACAGCACCATGAAGAACTAGAAAGGGGAAGCAGCAACTGGTCAGTTCACTTTAGTTCACTTCCTAAGATGGATGTGACTAACAGACACCCCTCCTTCCTCCCCAGAGGCTATGATAGTGGTTGTTAATTAGCCTAACAAGGAAGTTGGTAATGAGCTTGATAACGAGGTGGTAGCAGCTACCCCGAGGAGGCGGCTGACCCTCTCCGGACCCTCTGCGAGACCACTGCTCAGCCACTGGCCAGTGAGCTTTGACCTCTACTCGTTCCTCGGCGGGTGAAGATCAAATCCAAGAATGACAGGTTGATACTTGGTCCTGGCAGAGAACTCAAGCACTCCTCAAGAACAGGCAAGAGGGGCAGCTTTACAGTTTGAGATGATCCATTCAGATTCCCATCCACTGTACGATAGACTGTAACACTGTTTGCATGTGATGCATTTTTCTCGCAATGAATCTTTGAGCTTCCTGTTGTTTCTCATCCGCCAAGTCACCACCCGATGCATCCTTGGTTAGCAAGTCAACTTCCGGGGGCTTTACACATCCTCAGAGTTATTTTTGGTTTTGAATCATATTTCATGAAATGCGTCACAGAGGCACACAAGGAACCGACTGTGCCAAATAATTCCCAGGATCCCGGTTGAAGCCTAGAGGTTAGAGAAGCAGCCTTTTGACCTGGACCGGCTGAGAAAATGCTGATGAGGAAAATGAACGAGTAATACTCTCCTCTGCCATAACAACCACTTTTGAGGTAGACTTTGGCTCATTGGCCAGCAATACAAAACTATGGTTGTACTGGGCAGCTCCCAGTGTGAATGTGTGCAACTGTATGCATGGGAAGAAGGTATGTAGTGTATGTTTCTGGAAAAAAATAAAGGTTAAAAATGACTCTTGCTCAGCTTTTTTTTATCTTCATTCCTTTCCCAAAAATGAGATATACTTTTGATGGTGAGAGGCGGCAGTAGAAACAGACAGCGGAAAATAGATTTTACTTATTTGTTTGATATCTTATTTGACGCTTGTCACTTTTTGCACTTCTACACGTCTGTTAGCTTAGCCTTTTCTGACTGCTTTTGTACTTATTGCTGTCATTGGCAAAGGGGGTTGTACAAGAGGGTATATCTATACGTGTACCTGACATCCTACCTCGTGTCTATCCTGAGCACGCCAAAACAAATTCTTAGCAGCCTTGGTTAATATGGGTACAAACTACTTTATCTTGACTCTTGAGGGGGAAAGAGAGAGAGAGAGAGAGGAATGGGTAACTGTAGGTGCTATTGAGCAGCGGGAATTGAACCTCTTACTAGTGTGGAGTTCATTCAGTTGGGAGCATGTACTGTAGTATCTGTGGTTACAGAAATGGCCTACTCTCTCCAGGAAACAAACACCCAGCTACAGGAACTCCCAAGATTTCACCACTGGATTATTCATTGTTATATCGCACGCACGCACGCACGCATGCACGCACGCACGCACGCATGCACACACGCACGCACGCACACACGTGAGCAATGATGCACACATGCAGATACAGATGCCTGCTCTTAGACACACGAACACATACGCAGATGCACTCATACACACAAGTGCATACACATGCACACACACACACACTCACACACACACACACACACACACACACACACACACACATACAGCAGGACGCAAAACAAACACACACAGGGGTTTGGTGTCCTAGTTTCCATCTGTGGGGAAGCTATTCTCTCTCTCTCTCTCTTTCACTCACATACTCATCTCAGGGGGGGTCTTACTGTGGTCACATGACATACTGCTGCTGCTGTTGCAGTTGTGTGTGTGTGTGTGTGTAAGAGCAGACGTCTGTATCTGCATGTGTGCATCATTGCTCAGATGTGTATATTTGGATGTGTGTTTGCAGTATGCATTTGTGAGTGTGTGTATACTTACAAGCAGGCGCCGATATCCATGTGCATCCTTGCTTGTGTGTGTGTGTGCATGTGTGTGCGTGTGTGCGCCAGCTTGCTGTCGGGCTGCTACGGTTCCTCCTCTCTGGCGCATCAGAGTGTGATCTAATACAGGGATTACTATGGGATTAAGTGAGTCTCTTAGAAAATAACAGCTCACCGCCCCATATCTCCCCAACACTGGCCATTTGTTCTCCGATATCAGCCTTCTCCTACAACAACGTCTTACAAAGGTGAAGCGCAACAATCGCACCAGCAACGTGTGAAATGCACTTTTACAGAGGTACACCACGTTTTTAGTAGACTGTCTCGTTGGTCAGTTTACCTGCATGCTAGTGTTAGCATAGAGCCTACTATCATGCAACATAGTGTATGCTAAAGTGTTAACATAGCGCATACTGTCACTCAACATAGTGAACGCTGAAGTGTTAGTATGGAGCATACTGTCACTCAACTAAGTGTACGCTAAAGTGTTAGAATTTGAGTGTACTATCACTCAACATAGTGTGTGCTAAAATGTTAGCATGAAGCCTACCATCACTCAACAAGTGTTAGGATGGAGCGTACCATCACTCAACATAGTGTATGCTAAAGTGTTACTATGGAGCATACTGTCACTCAACATAGTGTACACTAAAGTGTTAGAATTTGAGTGTACTATCACTCAACATAGTGTGTGCTAAAATGTTAGCATGAAGCCTACCATCACTCAACATAGTGTATGCTAAAGTATTAGCATGGAGCCTACTATTACTCAACACAGTGTATGCTAAAGTGTTAGCATGGAGCGTACTGTCACTCTACATAGTGTATGCTAAAGTGTTAGCATGGAGCGTACTGTCACTCAACATAGTGTATGCTAAAGTGTTAGCATGGAGTGTACTATCACTTAACATAGTGTATGCTAAAGCGTTAAATAAAACAAAACGCATTCAGTCATGTTCAAGAAGTACAGTACATAATCTACTCATCCCTTATGAAAAAGAACTGTAGCAATCCTAAAATAAATTATAGGACAGTATATAAATGTAGGAATATTATGTTGGAGATAAAAACACCAGAAATCATGATAGGGTGACTGAGTACCACAGACACACTATTCATTTTTTTGTTTCTTATTTATGGATTTCATAATGTGGGCTTGTGAAGCCCTTTGAGACTGTAACTGTGGGTAACTAAGGGCTATACAAATAAAAGACCCTATAGGAATATTGTAGGAATATTATTAGAATATTATAGTACCAGTTAAAAATATAAAAGCACGATAAACCCACTATAGACTTACTATTGAGTGCTTCACTGTCAGACCCTATAGGAATATCATAGGAATATTGGTTTGATATCATAGGAGATAAAAATTGATTGAAATTTTTTTTTAAAGTTTTGATTCAAAATTGACTGTATGAGCACTAGAAAATACCTACTGCTTTTCTTGTGGCAATTTTCAGTAATCCCATTCAGTTATCCTCAAGGAGATGACACTAGTCCTCAGGAAACTGGATGTCAGAGAGGATCAAGCCCTCTGTGACCACGGAGGGAGGGATGCTAAGGTGTCTTCTCCCCTGACTGGCTGGTCGACCAACCTTTGGTCCATTGGAAACCCTTATTTTCCCACCACTGTTCTCTGCTGGATACCTGAACACGACTTCACTATCCAGAAATCATGTGATGGAGTGAAGTGGTGAACGTTCAGTTTTCTCTGGACGGATCATTTGTTCCCTGCTGTTTAAGACACAGCTTGTATTTCACTCTTAAGTTTTGATTTGTCACTTCCTGTGAGCGGAGAAGGTTTCCCACCAGTTTACCTGACAGCAGAATTTAAACTGGGGACAGAGGGTGAATCTATGGTGTCTCAATTAGTGGGGATGGGACGCTCTTCTCTATTGCAGCCCCACTAGGCTGATAAGAGGGATCTATTTTTACATTCAAAATCTTACCAAGGGCAGCTTTAAATCCATAGGCTCTCACACACGTTGTTACGGGCACATATGTAGCTGTGACACTTTTCCATTGCGGCAATGACCAGGCACATGTAGCCTGCATGAAAAAACATCTATGCGTCTATGTTTTCAGTTGAATATACCTTCACTGAAACAGAGACTATAGGAACATATTGCAAGGAAGAGTCAAACAGCATCACAGTAACAGACTTTCTAATGTAATCAAATACACTACTACTATTACATAGTATTTTGGGATTTTTTTGCACATTAGCACATAGGCCTAACTCATGCCGCTGATGGTGAAGTGTTACACATTAATAGCAAGCATATTGTACCATCCAAAAATTAGAAAGGTACCCACTTCATTTCACCATTGGAGCATGCCCTGGTAAGTGGGCTTACTCTACATACCAGCTTGTGAGATTATTTGAAATTTGCCATATTGATTCAGGAAACAACTGACTGATGGAGTTTGGCTTCAAAATGTTTATTTTGGTCCCAGTTTTGGTTATAGCACAGCTTGCGATGCTAAAGCTCATCTTTTTTGACGTCACTATTTTGGTAAAAACACTAAATATTTGTTCCGTACCCGATGGTCTTTCTGAGGAAATTTGTTCCTCCAAAATTTCTCTAGCAGTGGTAATTTCCTTGCTGTGGAGGAAAACCCCTGCTGAATGAATATAGGGGAATACACTACTTCTTATGTTTTAACTCAGTGGGAAGGGCATTTTTGTTTTTACAACATACCATGCATTATGTAGGTTATCAACTGTACTCACCTGGGTAGACATGGCTAAGGGGCTGAAGAATGAAGAGATGCCTTCTGCACATGGAGATCAGTACAATTTTCATATTTTAAGGCCAGCTCTCGGTTTATGACACTTTCACGAGAGCAGACCACCTCTGATGAAGGTCTCATAGACTTAGTGCTTGAGCTGAAATATGAAAAAATGTTGAGCAAATTTCCATTTAGTGTGGTTAGCTTTATTTGGTTAGCAATTTTCCAGAGGGGCTATTACGTTTAGCAGTACCATACATAAAAAAAATACCATTCAGATTTGTATTGGAATTAAACTTTTCTTTACTAATAATAAAACAATGTTACTACCAGTGTGGAAATCACATCTATACGCTATGAACCTAGGCTCATTTCACTTTAGAGGAAAGGAATTTGACATCAGAATAAGTTTGGCTACACTTTTTTCATTCAAAAATAAATAATTTAAAAATTATTGACTCCTATCATGTAGCATAACATTTTAAAGCTGTAGCTGCAAATATCATCGTATGGAATAAAACTATCTCCCAAAACGTACCTGTTTTTCCATGTTGGGTCACTTTATGTACACAGCATGTACAAGGTGCCACAACCACATTGAAATTCATGTGTGGCAATATGGCAACTAGTTATCATTGCCTGGTAATGTATGGATAACTAGGCCAGCACTGCAGTGTTGGTCTGGCACCGGTCCACATCTTTGTCTGGCTGCAGAGAAACACGGATTGGTGGATGTTTTCACCAAAGCTATAATGTCCCACACGAGGGAGTGTTTTGCCTTCTTCCCTGTGTGTGTGTGTGTGTGTGTGTGTGTGTTTTGTGTTTGAGCACACGTTTTCCCTCTCTCCCTGATGGTGCCGGGGTGTTTGGCGGGATAAATATAGCTGCGTCGGTGTGAAGCTGTTTTCTCCTCGGCTTTTGTAGCTTTAATCAAAAGCAATCTGGAGGAGGGAGAAATAGGGGGAAAGAAGGTGAGAGCGGGAGAGAGAGGGGGAGGGAGGGAGGAAGAGATGGTGAGCAAGAGAGGAAGGGTAAGAGGAAGAGACGGGGGGGGGGGGGGGGTGGATGGCCAATGCCAGAGTGTTTTATTTTAGCTCTCTTTAAAGAGTCACTGGGGAGTGTTCAGGAGTAATGAGAACCCTCGAGGAGAGGGACCGACTCTCACCTTCCCTCGCTCTCCTCCTCCGTCCTCTCTCTTTTTTTTTCCCTCCCTCCTTCCTTCTTCTCTCTCGTTGGGTCTCTGATGTCAATACTCGGCTATGACTATGGCTATGTTCACATTTCAAGTTTTGACTGAAGTGAGGCGCCTTCCCAGCTAACCAAGTCTATTTGGATGCATTTTGTTATTCTTACTCTGTGCAAGCGCGTCTTTTCAGTGACTTCACCTCGAACCAGACATCATAGAACAGATATGAAAAGACATCCAAAAAAATCAGATGTGAGCAGCGAGTTGGAATTCAGCATGAAGGCTTGCGGTGTGAACGTAGCCCACGCGTCCAGATCGGAAGCTCTTTTTTTTCTTCAGCTTTTTGGAAATCTGTGTCACATGAAGAGGAAAAAAAAATCTGAATTTGGCCACTGTCAGCTGCAGTGTGAACGTAGCCTAGGTGTAGTTGGAGCGCATATGTGTGTTTGGACAAAAGAAAGAGGGAGATAGGAAAACTTTTTATGGCAGCGAGTTGAATATCCTTTCATTATCCAGTTGGCTTTCTGTGCCTCTGTTGGAGCCAAAAGCAGCCCACGGTGCACGCCAAGCTGCTTCCTGGTATATCTGCCATGACGTTGATCTTAAAAAGCATCCATAAAAGCCTCTTTCTGGATGACTCGTTGGCAGCACTGTGGTTGTTCAGGAAGTGCATTTTTCCATTTCCTGTTTGATGGCCACGGCGTTTGAACCAAATTCAAATTGGTCCACAGAATAGTCGGCCAAGGTACTTTTCATTGGCTGCAGTTGAGAACAGTGGACCTGGAGTCAGCTTTCCTTCCTGCCGGACACATTATTGTGATGCTAATGTCAACTTCACAAAAAGTGCTAAAGTTGTTATTTATTATTACTCTGTAAACTAAGGGAATTTATTTGTGCTTGTTCTGCTGTGATCTGATTGTACAGTAACTTTATGACAGCTCTTTAAATAAACTGCTTTTTCTGTATAACACCCTGACATCAATAATTACCCATAGCTCTGTCTTTCCAGGTTATCTGGGTGTGTAATAACTGCCGGAAGCAGCAGGAGATCCTGACCAAGCCAGGCGAGTGGTTCTCGGGTCTGGGCGGGAAAAACGCTGATATCGGTTCAGCCATCAGCGAACCGTCGGTGTGCCAGACGCCTGGCGACAAGAAGCTCCGGTCCCGGTCTCAGGCACCCCTAGGTTCCACCACTGCAATCCACGACCCCAACCGGCCCGGCGCACCAGGGACCGCACCCAGCACCGACGCCCGGTCACGCAGCGAACCACCACGAGACACGTAAGCTGAAGCAATATCGCAAAACTGCAACCACTAGCCACTAGGTATACCAACATCATTGAAAAGCCAATGTCCGGTAAACAGAGGAATCCTGTATATATATATTTTAATGTGGAAAAAAGTTGCATATTGCAGCTTTAATGGCCAGAAAAAAAAACATACACACTGATTAAAAAGGAAGAAATACAAAAGAGGTCAACTGATTGCATATTGCATATTGACAAAAAAGTGCAATAACTGTATGGATTTCAGTCAGTAGACCATCATCACGTAATTTTTCTATTAGTGTTCGCATTCTTGTAGGTCTCTTTTTGTCTATGCCGGATCGCATTGCACTGACTGACTGACTGACTTTTAATGTGTAATGAAGCTGGAGGTGGGATATAGACCTTGGACAGTGGCTACGCGTACATAGAGTAACCCGGCTATGGGACATACTTCGAGTACGGATATACTTCAGGACATACTTAAGGTCATATTCATTGAGACTCCCTGTTGCCATGAATCAGTTAACAGAATACCCCCCTCCTTCTTGGACTGAGTGATAGTAGCTTACGTCTAATACAGGAGAAAGAAATGATGATCCTCGTCACGTTTTTTGTTGTTGACATCAAAATGTACCCATAATGCTGTGCAAGTCTGAGTTTAACAGATGGCGAAAACCAAAAGTGAAAGCAGTGAGATGTTTCCATTTCCACGGTAACCAGCTTAAGATGGGAAGAAGCCAGGCATCTTAACCAGGTTTCCCATAATGAGTATGAGCTTACTGGGTTATTCTAACCCAGTTACGATGTTTACATGCATCCGCCCAAAACTGGGTTAGTTGATTAACCGGATTAAGACGGGAATTCTCCGCGCATGTCAGCATATCAGGAATGCCGATGAAAACTAATATCTTGTGTCTCACCATCTGTCCTCCTTGTTCTTTTTCTTCCCTCTCTCTCCCTCTGTCACTTGTTCCACCAGGAGAAATGGCAGGGGAGGAGGAGGAGGAGCAGGCCGGGGGGAGCGCCGGCCGGGCCAGCCCAGACTCCAGACCCAGGTCTCCATGGACCGGGACCTCCGCGGGGAATCCAGGGAGCGCCGGGAGAGCCGGCGGCTGACCAAGGGGCGCTCCCTGGAGCACGATCCTGTGGGGGCAGGCGGCAGCTACCACCACATGGACCACAGTGGCACCCCCCCTCGCCAAGCAGGGCCTGTCCCTCCTGGAGGCCGGGGCCACCCTGTGCTCCCTCAGGGCCGTGGTGTGGGTATGGTGGGTGAGGGTGAGGTCGGAGGTGGTGTCTTAGCCCCAGGGGTTTGGCCTGGACAGAGGACGGTGGGTGGGGTCGGCGGGCCGCATGAACACACCCTTTTGCAGCAACCCCCTCCCCCTGAACTCAGAGAGCCCCCTGGATCAGGCCCAGGCTCGGCCCCCGGCCAGGGACCAATGAGACGGACCAAACGGGAGAAGGCCGAGAGCATGCTACGCAATGATTCACTGAGCTCTGACCAGTCGGAGTCGCTGCGCCCACCCCCGCCGAGGCCCTACAAGTCGAAGCGGGGGCTGGGGGCCGGAGGGAAGAGGCAAACCAGTGTCAGCAGCTCGGAGGAGGAGGGAGGGACCACACCTGAGTACAGCAGCTGTGAGGACGCTGAGATCGAGAGTGTCAGCGAGAGAGGTGAGAGATGCTGTCAATCATCATCAGTCTCTGCTAATAAAGGCTCGATCTCAGTCCGTTCATTCGTTTGTCTGTCCATCCATCACATGGTGACATCTCAGACACCACTGATCAGGTTTCAGAAATTCGGGAGAATGATGCATCTCACCATTGTGTTCTGGCATTGTCAAAATTACACTGATGGGCCCAAGGGGGGCGCTATAGTTATTGGCCCAAATCTTAAAAAGCAACCTCTCACCCCACATGTTCCAGTGACATGAAATTTGGTGCACATGCCCAGCTCTACAAATTTGCCTCCAGGACCAACAATGTATGCCATATTGGATTTTCTAGAAAATCTGTCTTACTTTTTTTCACTCCACTTTTTCATTTTTTTGCCGATTGGACCAAAAAAACAAAGGACTAGCAGACAATGCAAACGACCGTACAAAATGTATTTGCATTGCTAAATCACAGACTTGAAACCTTTTCACATTTTAACTTGTTGATCCAAAGGGTGATGGCATCATTTTGGAGGGATGACATGTTTACTGTTTGTTTATTACCGTCCTCAATCCACTCAGGAGCACAGTGTCCTCGGGCAATGTGCTGTGTAAATTAGCCAAATGAAACAATTAGGAACAGAGACATACAGATAGAAGACTATGTGCATTAACAGCATCACCATAAAGAGACATTAGGATACATCACAACCTATTCAGTGCTCTTTACCCATTAAGGCGTGTAGCATTTACCCAAATAATCACTGTGTTACTAAATCAGCTGTTACTATATGAACCCCCCCTTGTCTTAAGGTATGAGGTGCTGCCTTTCTAGTGTGTGTGTGCGTACATTTGAACACTCCCACTTCAACACTCTGTAGCATGGGAGATGGATGTAAGAAGCGGAGAGAGCTGTTTAGTCTCACTCTGCCATCTTCATTCCTCCTATGTGAATCTGAACGTGCCTCTCTACGTTAACCCGCTGTGTTCAGTGTTCAGAACCAGGTAAGGCTGCACTGGCATTTCCTACTGATTTGACGAATTATATTCAGATTATTATTATTTTTTTATTTTCAAAAATGTTCTAACCAATTTAAGAAACGGTCCTTGAAAACTGAAATATTTCAATCTGGGATATGAATTGTGAAATTGTCTTTTTGGCATGTGAAATAGCTTAGACTATTGTATATGGCACTTTATGAGAACATGTGTGTACATGCAACAGGCCGTAGCCGAGTGCCAAAGTGAGCATCAGTACAGTATGCCTGCGTGCACGTGTGTGCAAGAGTGTGTGTGTGTGTTTGCCTGCGTGTCATATTGTGTTGGTCTCAGCTTGGGCCTGAGGGGGCAACATCCCAGAGTGCGTGTCTGTGTGTGTGTGTGTGAGGCAGGGCAGTTTGACCCCCAGCTGACCCCGCTGTTGACCTAGCCTGACCTTACTTAGCTCGCTATATCCCCGAGCCTGAGATCACGCTGCTGTTTACACCCCAACCTTGTCATGTCCAAGCTGGGTTATGTCACTTCCACTACTAACCCCCGTCCCAGGCACTTAGGCTCACAGCCATGGCACTTGAACAAAAAACCCCACAAAACTATAGCTAAATAAGCCTAGCTGTCAATGCTAGTGTTCAACCAGTATGGGGTTTTCAAGGCTGGTGCCAATACAGATATTCAATATTTTTAAATTGGACTATTTTCATGCGCCACAATAAAAGTATTCAGAGTTTCCCACATTTTTCCCCCACAAAATTGTATTCCTGTCAGGGTGGAAAAGCCTCTGAAACAGCATTTAGACTATCATAGCTCACTAACACCCCATTGAAACCTACACTAATGAACTTCTTTTAGGTGGGTTGACAACTAATAATTAGCTTGGTAATTACAACCATGCGAGCAACCTGGAAAAAACCCCATTGTATTGGCCCCCTACCTTCCTATGTATTTCGTTAATTATAATCATCACAACAACAACATGACTAGCTTCGTGCTAATTCCCCTGCATGGATTTGTTGGGGGTTGCCTAATTCACTTTGCTTTACCACTGGGACGTAGCAGAGGGTAAACCCGCCTAAACCCAGTTTGCACGCAGGATGTTTTTTTGACGTGAGGTATGAATCATAGTAAGTAGTATCAAAATAAAAGTCATATGAAGATAGGATTATAAAGCGAGCACAAATTAATGGTGAACTAAAAATATAAGTTTTTATTGTTAACATTGATGGATTCTGTAGTGAATTTACATTTACATTTACAATATTTACCATATGAGCTACACTTTTACCGCGAGGTGACTTTGATACAGTGCAGTTTGCAAGTGGGAGAGCCTCTACGCGGCACCAGCCTGGACCCAAACCAGGCCAGATGGCAATCGATCATTGCAGAGGTCTAGGACGAGAGTGTCCTGTCAGGCCGGGTTTTAAACACACCGGCATGGCAGCTGGGCGGCGTTTCCTTTTTTAGCTCGAGACCGAGACCGGGTCAGCGCTGAGATGCGGTTGCTGGCAGCCGCGAGGTGTCCAGGCATGTAAATCATTGTAGATGTGTGGAGGAACGCATACACACACACATTTGTATTATTAGCGAGGACCTTCCATTCACTGCATTTGTTCTCTAACCCCTAAGCCTAACCATAAATCTTATCCTAACCTAAACCTAATGTTAATTCCAGTCTTAACCCCAAGCCCTAATCCTAAACCAGCCTCTTGAAGAAGTGGCAATATGTCCTCACTTTGTAGGATAAGCCTTGTGAGGACATACCAGAACACACAAACAGCACAAAACTACCTTTACGCGTGAGTTATGAAACGGAGAGCTCAGTTGTCTGTCGTCAGAGCATTGGCTTTAAGATTACATAATGTCACTATAAGTTGTCACAGCTCATTAACCTCACAGCCTCCTGGCTCCTAGGAATGCTGGGTCTGTTTTACTCTGTGTCATAACAGTGCCGTCGGGGTCCTTGCACAAATTTCAACACCCCGCCCCCCCTACACCTCCCAGGCCCATGTGTACAGTAGAGTCAGTTTTTGTTTTTTTACAACTAAAACTTTAGACAAAACCAAACCTTTGAAAATGCTGTGTAAACCCTGAAATGTTTTCTTGGCTGCGAGAAACGTCCACTTCCCTTTAAAAGCTAACTAAAAGGCTTTCGCAGGGTGCAGATGATATTAAAGGTTAAAACAACAACCGACGGATAGCGCGCACATCCCAGTACAGTATGACTCATATAACTTGATACAACTTGAGATGTCTCAAAACATGTAGGTTTGTAACCCATTAAGCTGAATTTTGGAATCAGATTCCAGAATTTCATTATATTGCCGCAGAGACATGTTTCCCCACTCAGTTTTCACTTTTCTGTTCGAAGAAATAGCGTGTATCCGCTTTTTTACCCACCACATATGAAGTAGTATCAAGTTTGATGTACGCTGATAGGGTCTTTTAAGGGGAAAACACATAAATGAATACTTCAAAAAAAAAAGAAAATTTCATATGATAGTAGTGATGCCTTATAATGATCCCCGGCCGAAGATCATAGATTTGCCAACCTTTTTATTCACCAATACGTCACTGAATTACCACAGAATACCTCAATGACGTCTAACCTAATTTTATTTTGAAGGGCTCCGCCATCCTTTCTCGGTGCATCTCAGCGCTGCGGCTGCTGCAGTGATGTATTTCTAATTCTGTCGCAGGCCTGAATATTCAATAAACTGAACCCTCTTACTGTAAACAAATACTTTCTGAAGAGACCCCAATTTGGCCGCGCTGTGTATGGGAGGACTCTGGTTGGTATGTGCTGTATATACAGTCTCTCCTGTATCTGTGTGTGTGTGTGTGAAAGTGTGTGTATGAAAGTATATGAAGGAGGTGCTTGTGTTTGCTTCATGTACAGTATCTGAATTGGGCTTCTTTTCTCTTCTAGGTGACTGGGAGTGTTACCCACATGACCCCACTGTATGGCATGTAAGTAAGGCTTCTTTGTCCAGATGTAGTTCATATGTGTTAGAAAGTGTATTTAGTGTAATGCTTAATGTGTACGTTGTTTTTTTTTTGTTGCAATGTGTGTGTGCCAAGCCTTAACAGCATTTGTGTCCAATTTGTTTTATCTTTTTTTAGAGAGTTTGTGTGCATGTATGCATCTGGCTGTATGCCCGTATGTCTTTCCACCTGCCATTAGTGACAATTTGTGAGATTTGTTTCTTTTTTCTTTTTTAATACTTCCCAGACTTCCCAGAGATCACCTGTCAATCACGTGCAGATCTAACAAAGAAGTGCACGCATGTGTTTATGTGTGTGTGTGTGTGTGTGTGTGTGTGTGTGCGCGCATCTATCTACAGCACGCTATCTGCCTGTGGACAGCTGTTAGATTGACTCTAGTTTGTTGTTGAATGCAGCATCCTGTAACCTGGCAGCCATCCAAGGAGGGAGACCATCTGATTGGACGAATCACCCTCAGCAAGAGGAGCGCCGCCATGCCCAAAGAGGCCGGGGCACTGCTGGGGTTAAAGGTCAGAGCAGTTGTTGGAACACATGGACATGACACGCACAGACAAATTTAGACAGACAATACATTGAGCTGATATCGGTCCATGTATCAGCCAGTCCCTTTGATACCAGGATATGATTGGTTGATTGATTACATATTTATTGCAGAATTGAGCAATACTTCACTGGTTGTCCATGGGAAGCACTTGATGATACTAATGAGCCATTATGATCAGATTCCACACAAGCATGCATCAATGTGTGTTTTTTTAGTATCAGAATTAGTATGAGGGTGTGTATTTTTTTGACTGGTGGATGTCAGCAATGCACTTCAGCTGTAGACTGCCAGAAAAGTAAGAGAAGAAGAAGGGTGCGTTCACACCCAGCATATTTGGAGTGGTTTATTTGAACTCTGGAGCAGTTCCTCCTTTAGTTCGGTTCATTTAGCCAGTTGAGAACAACACCATTCATACTCATAAGCGCATTGAGACGCCTGAAAATGTGAACTAGGTGAGAACATAATCTGATCCAAGTACAGGAAACGACCCCAAAACTGGTGAAATGCAAGTACACACATTATTTCATACTTAAGATGAATTTGTCTGTCTGTCTGTCTCTCTTTCTTTATTGTCCCCTCTCTTGCCCACCTCACCCCCTCCCTCCCCACCCCACCCTAACAGGTGGTGGGCGGCAGGGTAACAGAGTCGGGGAGGCTGGGAGCCTTCATCACCAAAGTCAAGAAGGGCAGTCTGGCTGACGTGGTGGGGCATCTGAGGGCAGGTAGGCTACACAAGCATGTTGCGCGCTATTCACAGTAAGGGTGGGCGATATGACATCGTATGCGATGATATCGATATTAACATGCCCACGAAACGTCAACCTGCATTATCGAGTACGCCTTTGCGCATCATACATTCTGACACAAGAAGGCCTCGTCAAATTACCTAATTGGTTATTTGGCATTTGCCGCAAAAGGTTTGAGTCTACACATGTGCTACCTCACTGTAATTTTCCGCTAGTTTACAACTACGAGTGTTAATGGTGAACGATAAACAATGAAAATGGGCGACATGCCAGATGACGGTGGTGACACACAAATGCCCTCGACTGTCGAGGAGGAGAGAGTGGAATCCGGAGTGGAAGATTTAATTCCCAGACGGGGCTCAACTTCTCTCGCTGGCGGTGGTTTGGATTCGTAAAAACGGATCTTAAACAAGAGAAGGTGATTTGTAAACTGTGTAAAAAGCCAGTTGCAGCTAAAGATAGTTCCACAACCAATTTGTTTCACCATCTCCGTGTTAAACACAGCAAAGAGTATGTCGATTATGAAAGACTACGCGAGTCCACTGCCCCTGCAAAAAATCCAAAACTGCCAGCTCAAAAGCCGGTACAGACTACATTAGCTGCATCGTTTAGTAGAAAAGTGCAATACGACAAGAAAAGCAACCAATGTTTCTTTAAGACATGTTTACACTGAGAATTGACGACGATTTTCTGTTTGCACTGCACATTTTAAAGGTAATTTTATTTAATATTATTATTGCTGTTCACTTTTGTCTACTTTTTGCCAATCAAAAACTTGAAATTGGTTCTTGTTAATGTAGAACAGTTGACACAGAGGATTTTCTGTTTGCACATTTCTTATTTCTATAATTTATTGTTAAAGTTGTCTCTTTTTCATATGTTTGTGAGATGTCTGTTTGCTGAAGATGTCTGTTTGCTGCTTTCATTTACAAAAGACCAGTATATTTTGCATAAGTTAGCTAATCCAAGTGACTGTCAGAAGAATTTTTTTATGAAAGCTGAAAAATATCATCAAATATCGACATCGTCAAAATGACAGAAAATATCGGGATATTATTTTTTGCCCATATCGCCCACCCCTAATTCACAGGTCCTAAGGCCTTAAAAAGGATTGAAATGTCTTCAATACAGAGGTCTGATATTTTTATGTCCACTCTTAGATTAATACAGAACAGGGTCAGTAGTACAATATTCATCATATCTGCTTCAGTAAACACAGTTGGACTTCATGTACCTTTACTAAAATGTATTTCCTGGTGTTATTTTTCTTATACTGCCCATTTATAGTTTCAGAACTTTTTTGGTCCTAAATTAGGACCAAAACGGTCTTAAAAAGTCTTGAATTTGACTTTCCGAAACCTGCAGAGACATCCAACCCTAACGCCCGAGTTGAGAAATCTAAAACCTGGTTGTTTTTCGGTTGTTGTTAGAGCTCCCATAGAAAAACAAACACGCACACGCGCACACGTGGAAATGCACATGCTGGACACCAGCTGAAATGTCTGATTTCAGGGGATGAGGTTTTGCAGTGGAACGGCAAGCTGTTACCAGGAGCGACCATGAAGGAGGTTTACAACATCATCCTGGAGTCGCAATCTGAACCTCAAGTGGAGCTGGTGGTATCCAGACCTATTGGGTAAGTCAGGAATAAAACACATCGAATACACTGGGAAAAGAAAAATTAGATTTAAATGTTAAAGAAAATTACAGTCCAAAGTCTTGGGGCAGTGAGTCATAGTTGGGCTGCTTTCTGGCTGTGGTGCTGTTTTAAGGTGAGGCACCATGGGTGAATTGGATTTTTTTATATTTTTTTTAAAATTATATAATATTTTATATGGTATATATGGACACAACTACAAACACTTTTTACAGTATAACTTTTATTTATATATTCCTAATATTACCCTACAAATATGATACTGGTGCTTTTTTCTCAGTGGTTACATTTTCTTGTTTCATTCTGATGAATAACTAAATAGTTAGTGACCATTGACCATTTTCACTTGTGGCGTCTCGCCTTAAAACAAGGCAACATGACTTCAGAATCAACCACTGGCAGTCTGTTGTCAATATCACACTAGATGAGTCAATAGCAACAATGGTAACTTTAGCTCAGTGTCCTATTGCTATGGCCCACTAACGGTATATACTGTAGAATATGCTCCGATCGATTGGCTGCCAATCAGTACCTACCGATTATTATCGTAAGCAGAAGCCAACCAAGCTGTTCGAAGGCATATTCACCAACTTGTGACAGCAGTACAGTTGCTGTCTGTTTGTAAATTAATGATGTGAAAGGCATCATTTTCTTTTCTTTACTTTTTAATTATGAAATAGGCTTATTTTTTTTGCCAGAAAGTGGTTAGATTAGTTCTCTATATTGCCTCCAGCCTATAAAGGAAAATTCAATTTATTGGGTCGTTTCATTTTGGCTGGGCTGTTGTCTAATATCAGCTTCATATTATAGAAGCACTTGTTTGATGACCCTGAAGCTGCTATCGGTGTATTTATTTGTAATAATAATTTTCAATGTAATAATTAATCAACATGAGGATCAAGATAATAATGAATAAGATTAGGCTTTTATTAGGCTGGGGTGTGAGAGGCATTCGTAAATCGCAGGAATATCAAGTTCACTGCATGAATGATTTTGTCAGATTTAAATTATTAGGGATTAAACCAAATGATTATTCATATTTATACCCATATTATTCATCGTGCAATCTAGACTGAAGTCTGTGTCAGGGACATCTCGGGACATGACTGTATTTTAGGGTCAGATCTGAGGTCTGTTGACTGATGTGTACTTCTTTATTGGCACGCTTACTAATTTCAGAGTGAGTGCTGAGTCAAGTCAAAGTGCATTACTTTTGTCCTGGAAAGTCCAAGACAAACAAACCTGAAACATAACATTTCTAAAGCATACACTATGTAGATGAATCAAGGCCAGATCAGATATTCTTATTATAGAAAATGGCGTTATCACTCAACGTTTGAATGGGACCAACTGCATGGAGAATATTGTGCAGCCAATATACAGTGTGTTGTCAGTATTTTAGACTGTGTGTTGTTTGTGTAAGATAAACCCACTCTAGTGCCTCATGTCCAGATAGATAATATGTCACAGAAAAATAATAATTTTCTCTTCAAGCGACTTTTACTTCTACAATGATCTAACCTTATTTGCTCCTTGATGGAAAAAAAAAGTTGAACATATTAATTTCTCTCCAAACACTTGCGAAGGGTGTATAGAAAATATCAGTAAGTAAACAGCCCATTGCATTAGGAACCCTCAATCCTCCCATACTTCTTACATAAACAATCTGTACTCCCACCGACTCCAATCGCAATGCTATGGGATGCTTTTGCTCGTGCCATTTTGAGTCCCTAATTGAACTCCTGACCAGGAGGGATGTCATTTGATGCAAATATTGGTGTGCTGCAAAACAATACATGCAATTTTTCACCTTTGATTGAATTGAACTGAATGTTTACTAGAAGGGAAGCAAAATGGCGATTGGGAAATGTCCACCAATGGTAGCTGTGCTTTCACAAGCTTTTGAACTGTTTGTGGAGTGCCTGGGATTCCTCTTTTTCATTACCGTTGAAGACGGTTTTGAAGTTGCGGTATCAAATTTACCATATCAAATTTAAGGACTTTTTTTCTTTCTTTTTTTTTTTACATCTAAACTATATATGCATCAGTTTGGAAGTTGGGAGGTTGGGGTTTATTAAGCAAACAATATTTAGTGCAATTTCATTTATTTTCTGTTTTTCATTTTGGAATGGGCTCAAAAGCTACCGAGGGTTCATGTAACACTTATCAGTTTAATATTCTAACTCAAAATCAAAAATAGAAAAATATAACATTCAGGGCAATATTCTGACATTGACATGAAAATTGAGATTTTACACGTTTTGGGTTGGGGAAAAAAACTGAAAATGAAGATATTGGTCTAAGACTTTAAACTATGGAACACAAACATTAGGCAGGACGATCGGCCCCAATAAGAAGCACCAAATTTTGAAAATTCTACAAAATTAAAAAAAATTCTGTTTCCAATTTCGAATTAGAATATTACACCGATAAGTGTTACCAAGCATTCTTGTTATCCAAGTGGCGTTACTGTAATACTTCAAATGGCCAGCAGAGGCATGCAGGAACGGCTGACAGCACCTTTAAAAGCTGGAACAATGGATTCCAGTGTTTCCCACAGGATCCTTGCCTATTTGTGGCGGCGGCGGATGTGGGTGGGTAAGATTTGAGCTGGGGACGGGACCCTATTGCTGTTCACACATCACTGTGTCAGTTTGATTCACAATTGGCTTGTCTGATATTGTGTTGGGGCCGCCACAAAAAAAAAGTCTGGGAAACACTGCATTCATGAGAAGAGCTTGGTTCTACTCACATCTTCCCTCTGCTTTTCCATGTCCTTTAACCAAACAATATTTTGACCTGAAAGTCAAAATAACTTTCAATCGCTGTCCCTACTTTCTAGCTGTAGAATTACTTATCTGCCCCGTCTATATGCATGTATGCCCGCGCATTTCAGGAATACGACTTGGCTTTGCTTTTTTCCATCGGCTGCCAGTACGAGCCTGACTGACACATGTCTTTTTGCTGTTTGTTTTCCAGTGATATCCCAAGAATCCCCGACACGTCCCACCCTCCATTAGAATCTAGTAGGTATCCCCTCTGGGATGTCGGTCTGTATATTTGTATATATGTCTGTCTGTCTGGCTGATTTTGGTGTGAACCACAGTGGGAAAGTCAACTTTGTTGCACAACTAAATCAAACGGAAGAAAGCAATGGAGCAGTTTGAGGAGCAACTCTCAGATGAGGTTCGCAAAAAAAAATATTAAAAAATTGATCCACCACAACATAACGAGTACGTCTCTTTTGTTTACCTTTACCCAGGGTGAAAACGGATTTCAGTTTCGTTTTCTGTACTAATTGTAATGTAATTTTAGTAAATGCGACACTGCCCCCTAGTGTACGTGTTAACGCTAGGTACAAGTATGTTGGCAAACACCCATGCACCCGCTCATGTACGCAGACTCTCAGACGCAGAAGCATAAATCAGGCTTTACTCTCGCTGTCTCGTGTTCCTCTTCTGTCTCTTTCTCTCCCAGTCTGCCTGCCTCCACCGATCCTCCATGTTTTCTCTTCCCTCCCTTCTGTTCCTTAACTTTTTGTGTCATTCAGTTTCTCTCCGTCTATCAGGAAGACACACACACACACACACACACACAGACACACAGACACACACAGAGTTCACATTCTCCACTCTCTCTGGTTGAGCACCAACCTTGTTTTTTGTGTGAGTTGTAGCCAAGTAAATGCATAGATGCACCCTTCTGGGTATTATTGCTATAGTATCACATCGCAATACATTTTTATTTTTTTTGAGGATATAACAATATTTGATGGTATTTGGGGGGTGTTTCATGCCTTTTTTAAAAAAAAATTATATTTGCAACCCAAATTGACCAAGCCTGTGTATATGTGCAACCAAGTTGGGGCTTTGAATCAAATATTTGTTTTACCTTCACAGCAGGTTCCAGTTCCTTTGAGTCCCAGAAGATGGAGAGACCGTCCATATCCGTCCTATCGCCCTCCAGTCCCGGGATGCTCCGAGACGCTCCACAACTGATGCCCGGACAACTCTCGGTGTGTGTGTGTGTGTGTGTGTGTGTGCGTGTGTGTGTGTGTGTGTGTGTGTGTGTGCGCATGTGTCTATGTGTGCAAGTTTGACGGTTTCAGACCAACAATGACAGTGTGTGTGTGTGTGTGTGTGTGTGTGTGTGTGTGTATTTGTGTGTGTGTTTCCCATCCAGGTGAAGCTGTGGTATGACAAAGTGGGTCACCAGCTAATAGTCAACGTGCTGCAGGCTGTAGAGCTTCCTCCTCGGCCTGACGGGCGACCCAGGAACCCCTACATCAAAATGTACTTCCTCCCTGACCGCAGGTAGGCGGGCCAGCTGCACCT
Source organism: Hoplostethus mediterraneus (assembly GCA_034670385.1). Lineage (NCBI taxonomy): Eukaryota > Metazoa > Chordata > Actinopteri > Trachichthyiformes > Trachichthyidae > Hoplostethus > Hoplostethus mediterraneus. The sequence goes on along the minus strand of JAXDDW010000032.1, from coordinate 3,509,704 downwards.
CCACAATGACTGATAAACTGACTGACAAAAATGTCTTTAGATATGGCCACTTATACAATGCAGAGTTTCAGTCATGTTGAAGATTCTATCTTCCCTGTGTGTGTGTGTGTGTGTGTGTGTGTGTGTGTGTATGTGTGTGTGTGTGTCACTCACAGTGACAAAAGCAAACGGAGGACGAAGACTATAAAGAAGACGGGCGAGCCCAAGTGGAACCAGACGTTCGTCTATACTCATGTCCATCGCAGGGATTTTCGCAACCACATGCTGGAGTTGACCGTATGGGACCAGCCCAGGCTACCAGAGGAGGACAGCACCTTCATGGGAGAGGTACCACACACACACACACACACACACACACACACACACACACACACATAGACAAAGGATCTATTAAAGAGATCATCTATTTACTATGAAGAGATAATAGTCTCCATCTTGGTCTCTCAGCCTCATTGCTGTGGTGTTTCTTCACTGCACTTCCCAGAGGTCACCTCTCAATCAAACAGTGTGTCCAGTACTGTGACGTCTTTCTCCTTGGGTTTTCTGTTGATGGAGTTTAAGTTTCTGTAGGTTGCACTACTACCCAGTATATAGCACTAATGCAGAACTACTACCCAGTTCTTCTTCTGTTTATTTCAAACAAACTGTAAATGTAAAACGCATCACTTCCTGTGTGCCAGAGGATTTTTCTGACACAGAACAGCAAAAGGAAAAGCTTTCATGACCTTGGCTAGAGGTCGAATCACTGTTGTGTTATATCGATCAGTGATAGAAACATGTTAGATGTTTAGATGAAAATGTTGTGGATTATTACGTTAACAGATCCTGATAGAGTTGGAGACAGCCTTGCTGGACGACCAGCCTCACTGGTATCCGCTCCAAACCCACGACGTCTCGTCGATACCGCTGCCTCGACCCTCCCCATACCTGCCCCGAAGACACACACACCCAGATACACCCAGCAAGAAGCTGCAGCGTAAGTCTGTGTGTGTGTGTGTCTGTGTGTGTCTGTGTGTGTGTATGTGTTTGTTTGATTATTTTATGTAACCACGTGTGAGTGAAACATTTTTGTGTGTGTATGATTTATGAATGGGCAATTTCATATCTTGCTCAGCGTGTTTGTGGTTGTGTGTGTGCATGCTCATGTCTGCGTAAAAGAGACAGGGCTGTGTGTAACGGTGTGCTCACTTAGTCATGATTCAATGTGCACTATGTAAAAGTAAATGTCTGCTTTCACGTCCCTTCCCTTAATGTGCACGGGTGTGTGTGTGTGTGTGTTGTGTGTGTGTGTGTGTGTCCATGGATTGTGTAGGTTCTCAGCGTGTAACAGAGCCTGAATTTGATGAGGTTACACCAGTAGTGTCTAAAGGTGGGTGGGGGCTGTTTCCTGGTGTTACATGCAGTGTCTCCCACAGTTTCTACGAGTTATTTGTGGTGGTTTTCAGGGCCCTTGGGTGGGTGAGATACAAGTCGTCTAAACTTAGGCATAGGTTTTACTAAATTGAAATAAAGCTAAAAAGTAAGGTTAATGACAAAACTAAATCTAAACTTAACCTAAATTCTTTCTTTCTGTATGCTCTTGGCCCTCAAAGCTTTACAGAAATGAAATAATATTTTTTTGAATTTTGTATTTATTTAAAATACCTATTTTCATGTTTTAAAAACTTTAACCTTTTTATGTATTATTTATATTTATTTAAAGTTAAAAAATAAAACAAATTCAGGGTATTTCTTTTGTTGCTTGACCATTACCATTTTATCTGGTCTACTATGCCTCATCCAAAGACAACTTTCTGTCAGTATGTACCACAGAACAGGTGCTGTCAACAACAATACAGTATGCATGATTGTTGAAACATTAACTGAAATGAAATACAAACTAAACAAATTCTGTAACTCTGACCTCCAGGGGGGGTGCAAGAGAAAAGTGAATTTCCTGATTTAAAACAACTTCACACTAAACTGAATCGAACATCAAAATTGGGAGTATCATTTTGAATAAAAACAACTGGAAATCCTGACACTTCATACACCCTGAGTGGGCCTCTACCACATGGCGGTAGGCCACCACAAATAAACCTACATATGGGGAAGCGCTGACATGTTGTGCACTACGTGTCAGGATGGTAACCTGCGTCGCCATCCGGGCTCCATGCTCCCGTCGGGCGTTGTTCTGCCGTCGATGGAACAACGAGCTTGGAAATGAATTGTGTCCCTTCCAGGCTTCCATTTCCTTTGCTAAGATATTTATTTGCTTAAAACAATTAGCGGAATTTACAATGAAAGATACTACCATGTATGTTGAAACACTGACATTTTTGTTTACGTGTAAGTGTGTGTGTCTTTGTGTGTGTGTGTGTGTGTGTATTAGGGTTAGGCCGGTATATAGGTTTGCTGATTATTTAGAATCAGATCTGGTCAGATCTAGAATCAGTCAGTGTCGTCCACCTCTGATATGATGCAGTTTGATTGATTACATATTTATTGTAGAATTGATCAATACTACACTGGTTGTCTATGGGAACCTGAATTGATTCTAATGAGACATTTTGACCAAATTCCACAAAAGCATGAAAATATCGGCAATCAGCAGTTTTGATCCAAAATATATCGGCTTCGGACTTCAAACCCTGATCGGTCGAACCCTAGTATGTATCAATATGTGTTGTTTATGAGTGTATGACTTAAAAAGAGAGACAGAACAGATGGAAGTAAATGCACCACATCACTCTAATCCCTGTTTGTTTTCATTTCCATGCATGGTAGGAATAAATCAAAGGGGAAACCTTGATATCACTTTCTAAAGCAGAGCTAACCGCTTCGCTGTGAGCTTTGAGGTGCTGTTCTCTTGGTAATGAAGCCAGTGGCCTTGGGAAGAGAACAAAGCTCGACAGATTTGCACAGTTTCCTTCAAGGCTGATCAGTCACTCTGCTATTTCTATTTTTATCTTCAGGGATTGTTCTCCTATGGCACCAAATCATTTCAATTAAAGGAATACCAAATAGCCTGTTAGTTTTCTTTCTCAGATGCCCTGCTGGAGAAAGATGTTTACCACAATGTGACAAATGCATAGAAAAGAAAAATAACAGGCTTGAACTGTACCAGTAATAGTTTGATAATAACAGGAAATGATAGTTGGCTCCATGCTAACTCTTTAGCATATATGTTGAGTGATAGTAGGCTCCACGCTAACTCTTTAGCATTAATGTTGAGTGATAGTAGGCTCCATGGTAACACTTTAGCATATATGTTGAGTGATAGTAGGCTCCATGCTAACACTTTAGCATACACTATGTTGAGTGATAGTAGGCTCCACGCTAACTCTTTAGCATGTATGTTGAGCAATAGTAGGCTCCATGCTAATACTTTAGCATATACTGTGTTGAGTGACTGTAGGCTTCATGCTAACTCTTTAGCGTACCCTATGTTCAGTGATAGTAGGCTACTAGCATTATCTCAAAAGTGAGAAAATGAGAAGTTGTAGCAGCTAAAGCTGAAGCTAGCTAAGGCAAAGTCAAAATGATAAGTCTGTCCGTTTTGTCTGGGGGACTGGTAAAATGTACAGAAAATATGATACAAAAATAACAGGAAATAATTTCCCTGTTTCCATAGGAAGTGAAGTAGTGGGTGACGGGAGACGATGTGTACAGCTGAAAATCATTGCACAGTGGATGAATACGTGGTTCATACAAAAGTAAACCAGGCTACATCAGCTATACTGAGTTGAAGATATTTTCATTTTATGAATCTACAGGCCACAAAACAAAAACCACTAACAACTTTTCATTAATAAAAGGTAGCCTACTATTACGCAACATAGTAATGATTTTGGTGTTGTTTGTATCCCGTACAGTGAAGTTGACCAACTGGACAATCTCCCATAAACTTGGTGTAAAGGCACATTTTTTGTCCAAATAAAGGACTCCTTACCACAGAATCCAAAACTTGGGATCGGATGACTGAATTGTGAGAGGTGTTCGTCCATAAATCATACTCCTCAAAAAACGGCATATAATTATGCTAAGGAAATCTGGAATTTGGCTTTAACTAGCCATGGTTTGGGTTTTCTAGTTTCTGACTAATTTGAGTTCTGATTTCTATTCTGCTCTGAGATGAAGTTTACATCACCTGTCTTCCAAAACTCACAGTCTGGGGTTCGGTCTGCAGTTTTGGTGAAGCTGAACCACCGTCTGCTTCAGCAGCCATGATGAGATACTTGGTTCTTGTCTAATATGGCTGTAATTACCAAGTACAATACAGTGCCATTGTAGAGGCTGTTCTGCATTAGTGCTGTATACAGTGGTAGCCATTGTAGAAGTCAGCCAATCTATGCCCTATCGTGCATTAGTTACTGCAGGATTTTCCAAATAATTCCTCAGTGCAGTCACTTCTACAATGGCTGGACTTGTAGTTGTTTGACGTAATTGCAAACGCAAACACATTCTCCTGTCTTTGTTGTGCATTCACATCGGTGTTGCGAATGTGTGTGCACATCCGCATCCATTTATGTGTGTGTGTGTGTTCGTGCCCTTACCCACCCAGCAGCGGATGGGCGCGGTCGGGAGAGGCAGCGGGAGCCCTCGTCCACCCTGGAGGTGCCGGAGCAGCAGAGGACCCCCACCCATCACCTACGTTCCCGCTCCGTCTCCCCGCACCGCGAGGAGCAGGGACGCACCCGGTCGCGGCTACCCAACGTCCCCGCCCAGAGGTGAGGAGTGGGGGAGGGGGGAATAAGATGAAACATTAAAGGTGCTCTGCCTTTCAGTTTAACATCAATAGATCATTACCACATCAACTTTGAGATGTTAGTATAATTGATGGCAAACAAACGAGACAATCACAGAGAAGATTAGCAGCCTCTACGCTGCATTTTACATTGTGTGTCGTTTTTTTTTTTGCGGATTGCTTTACGGCACAACATAGGAACCGTCTTACTTTGCGAGTAATACACAACTTTATTCTCTTTTCTATTTCAACTTACCTGATCAGAACACGTGCCGATGCCGGGGAGAATTAATTCGACACATGCAACAGCGTCATTGCAATGCAGCGGTATGAAATTGCGTATTCAGCGCATTAACCGCATATTGGATACCGACCGGCTGTTATCTCAGGCCGTACAACCGATACATTTGGTCTGACCCTAGTAAGACGGAACAACAACCTGGTGGAGGGCCAGAGGAGGGAGGAGGGGTTGTTTGGAAGACGGCCGACTGAGTCCATATACTAATGAGATGTCTGTCTGCGGAACACACAGTGCTGCCAGCACCGCTTTTACTGGCTGAGCCAACTGAGCCCAGACTGTACAGCCAAGAGTCTGCTGCAGTACTGCCCGACCACTAACCTGACACCACCTGTCTGTCTGACTACCTGACTACCCTTCTGTCTGTCTGCCTTTTCTTTCTTTCCTTCTTGTACTGTCTTGCTTGTTTACTTGTTTTCTTCTTACTTACTTCTTTCTTGTTTTCCTTCTCTCTTTCTTTACCATTTTGTCATTCTTTTTCTTGTCACAAATTCCTTTCCTTTCTTTACTTCCATCCTTTTTTGCACATGACCATTTATGATTTTCTGCTTCATTACCTTGTTCCTCATTCATCCTTTCTTTCTTTCTTTCTTTTTTCTTTCTCTCTCTGTCAGGAGTCTGGATGATGAGATTCCTCACAGTCGTCGTTCTCGATCTCCGACCCGCTACTACGACCCTGCCAGAGGTCGCCACCAGGAGGAGGAGTACCTGGACGACAGGTGTGTGTGTGTGTGTGTGTGTGAGACCACTGTACGTAACTAGCACTTAAGGTCACAGAGTTTGCGGGTTGTTTCCAGTGTATGTCGAAATGATTTGTGTGTGTTTTGTGTGTGTATGAAATTGACTTCATCTTTGGACACATAACCGTTGGGTGACAATGGGGTCGTGTGTGTGTTGGAGAGAGAGTGAGAGAATTTGTTGGTTTTACTTTTAGTGCGAATGCATGTTTTGGGTATCGCCAAATCAATTTTCAAATAAATCTAATCCTTTATTAGTTTTGTTTCTTAATTTCCATCTTTATTTTCTCTCGATCTACTCTCTCGCCAATTTCCCCTTTTTTTATGCTTCTGTTTTGTCCCGGTGTTGAATAGAGTTTGGTACAGTGTACAGTAACTATCCTTTGATTCAGGCATACTGTGTAAAATGTGGCTTTAAAACAGTCTTTAACAGGCTTTAAAAGTCTATAGACAATGTGGCAGTGATAGCAGAAGTGTATGGCATTTCTGTGTGTGTGTGTGTGTGTGTGTGCACCAGAAGCAGAAGCTTCTCTTCCCTGTTCACCTTCTTCTCCCTGTGCTCTTCTGGTTTTTGACTGTTGTTGATTTCCTTATGTGTCATCCATCCCCATGGTAACCACAGTGAGGTCATCATGATCCACCAATCAATGCGGGGCAAAAGTGCTGAGTGCCTCCACACCAGGTAAACCAGCCAATCACGACATTTGTTTCTGTTTTGTCTCTGGGTTTTGATTTATGGGTTGATCACGGCTCAACGTGCACAGTGCTGCAATCAAGCTGTCTCCCCCTGCAATCTCCCTTTGACGTAGAAGTGCTGTTACTTTGCAGAAATTTCACTTAAGTAGAAGTAAAATTACTAGTACTCGAATAAAGCTAATTTAAAATATACTCAGAATTAAATACTCAATTACTACTCAATTCCAGCAATGAGAGTAAATGCAATCAGTTACTTCCACCCATGCTGTGTTTGGTGGAGGTTTCCACATGGTCTCAGTTGTGACCTATAAGACTATAATCTCAGTCTTACAGTAGAAGTGTGGTGTGTGTGTGTGTGTGTATGTGTGTGCGCACGTGCGACTAAGGAGTTTAACATTACGTCGCTTTATCTTTATCCCGTACTTCACAATGAACATGTGACACGACATAAGTTGAACCTTCTAACTTTATGCATCACACAAGATACAAAAGTGGAAACGTCAATGCCCCTCCAATCCACATATAACAACAGCTCAAGTGGAAATAAAATCGAACAGGCGACAGGCAGCTCAGATAGTAGCATACAGATTTATTGTCAGGAGATGGGACTGGATGGGGAACAAGCAGGTCAAGGTTCAGTTTTAGAAGGAGCAGAGGAAGTGACACGCGCCGCAACCTGCATGGAAAGAGAAATTACATTTTAACGTGCGTGCCGGACACATTTCAATGTCAGGGTTACATGCCATACAGTTAAATCAGATCTATAGACACAGTCCGGCTGTGAGGCGCATGTTAATACCAGGTGGAAAGGAGTTCAATCACATTAGATGGAGTGCTGTAGTCTCTCAGTTGTAATGTTACGTCAGGTCCACTAGAGGTCACTGCAGGACCACTCTGACTCCAGTTCATTCCCCTACAAGGGTCCCCATTGTGGCTTAGCAGCACTGAAGCCATCCCAGAGTGTCTGTAATACATGACTTAAAGAGCCGTTTCACAGGGAGAACCCAAAAAGATTCACCCCCATCCCCGTAGTTCAAAGCAAACCAGTGATTCCCTACCTTTTTTTGAAATTGAATGAATGAATGAAGCTTTATTGGCAGACTCAGGTCCATAGATACACAACATGACAATTAAATTAAATTATTGAGAAGGGTGAGGCCTTCTCTGTGCACTGTAGTACCATATCCCCATGCATTTTAAGAGGGAGGGATTTCATATATCACTTCAAGTCCACAAGGGTCCTACATTGCCCTTTGAGCACGCAAGTAAGGTAAGTTACAGTGTCGGAGAGGATGTGCCAGTATTCAACACATCTGTGTGTCCAGTTAGGGACAGAACATTATTCTTTCCACCCTTTTGAAGACACACTCTATTTAAAGGCCGGTGCCGATATTTTTTTGATTGGAGCTATCATTAGTATTCTTATATACTTGTATACTTGTGTGTGTATTCCACTCAAACTGTCATTAGAATCAATTCAGATTAAGGGCTTCCAATAGACAATAGTATTATTAGTATATAGTAGTATTGATCAATTCTACAATAAATATATAATCAAACTGCATCATATCCATCATATCAGGAGTGGACGACACTGACTGGACCAGATCCTATATCCTATATTAAAATGAGAAGCCAATATCGGCCCCACATATTGGCTAACGGGTATATCAGTCTGACCCTGGTTACCGTTTATGTGAAGGCATGCTGTCTTAAAGTTTAATAGTAAAGTGTGCCTAACTATACACGCAGATGTGTTGGGGAGGGGGGGGGGGGTGACATTTTCATGAGTGTCCACAGAGGCGAGAGCATGCGGTGCTCTAGTTTTATTAGTTACACTGCAAAAAATGAAGCTTAGCCAGTGAATTTATCTTGGCTTTCAGAGTTACCAATCCTGTTCCAAGATCATTTGTATGGCCGAGCAAAAAGTATCTGCTAATTGGAGCAAGATTGACTTGTAAATTTGACTTCAAGTCTAAATGCTACATAAAATCACCAGCTAAGCTTATGAACTTTTTTTTTTGGCCCCGTAGTTATTCTCAGCCTGTTGTCCAAACATTCCCTCTTTTTTTCTCTTATTCCACCCATTCTTTCCCTCTTATCTCTGTCTGCTGCATGCATGCTAAAATCAGGAGATCTACTAGGCACAGTACCACTCTCCCACCTAAGATGCCGCTGTTATTCAATGGCATAACCAAACACATGTACAGGTAAGTCCACAGGCAGACATACCGGCTTTGCTCATTGTTGAAGACGAAGTAGGCATACGTGCATACTTTTTTCAGAAGAAAGACAGCCTTGTTTTTTGCTCGACGACCATGCATTTTTGAGTTTGGTGTTTTGAAAGGTTTGTAGGTAGAATTTTATCAGCTGAGGCACATGTAGTCCTTAAATTGTAGTTAAAACGTGAAAATCACCAAAATTGGAAGTTTCACATGGCAAAATAGTACATATTTCAAGTAGAAGGGGAAAGTCCCACACTCTCAAACGCCCCTCATGAGAACGTCAAAAACCTATGGACTTCAGTTTATGTGAGTATTCTCCACAGCACTAGGAGCTTCCCACCAATTCTTGGGCCTATTTCAGCTTAATTTCCTGTTTGATTTTATTTGCGATTGCATGCTGTTTTTTTTTGTGTGTGTGTGTTTTTGTTGTCGCGACTAGTTCCACACTGCCTGCATGTCGAAAGACGAGCTCTGTTGCGGGAGCGAGCGTTATCACGGCAGCCCGCTGCTCTGTCACGCACCGTGTTCTCAGGTTCACAGATGAGGTCACTGTTAGGTAAGACACAGACACACACACACACACACGGTCCAAAACCTTGATTGTAGTCCTATCAGGAAAAAAGTTCAGACAGCCTTGTATCTTTTGACATGACAACCAAGACACCGCCACACCCCGTTTCCATGACAACCATGACAACCATGACTACTTCTTGACAACCCCATCTCCATGCCAACCAGCCAGTCATGGTTTTGTTCTCAGACTAGCGTTATGATTTCGGTGATCTAACATCTAACTTTTTTTTGTTTGAATTTATTTTTTCTGTTTGTCCATTGTGTTTCTCTTTGTGTTTGTTTCTGTCCTCTCCTCCTCCTGTCTCCTGTCCCTCTTCCTCCTCTTCCTCCCCTTCCCTTCTTCCTCCATTGGATGGCATGTTGTGCTCTGGTGCCTCTAGTGGTCTTCAGCCTTCTCTGGACAGGGTTAGGAGCGCTAGCACCAACTGTGTGACTCCAGACAATCATGCCCCCTCACCAGAGTCTGAAAGGTACCAGCCTCTGTACCCAGCATCCTTCACTCTGTTGGCTGCCTTTCCTGCAGTCCTTCATCCTCTTACCCACCCCCACCTCCCCTCACTGTACCTGCACCTCCCATTCTTTACAACAGTCCCCTTCTCTAGGTTGTATATAGAGGTGCACCAATATTTTACAGAGTTATCGACTAGACCAGCCAATAGTATTGGCCTGTTATAAAAGAGTTACAGGAAGAAGTGCATCAAATGCGTTTATTTGTTCATTTGATCGAATTGTGGACTGACCATTGTCTTCAATTAAATACAAAAGAATGACAATAATAATACGTAACATAGGCTTGAGGATATAACTTCTCAAAAACAAAAATCATAATAGGTTAACAGATAAATAAGTGCAATGAATGAAACAGAATAGCATTCAACCTGCAACCTCTCCTAAACAATAGCTGCTATGCCTGTGTACTTCACAAATCGCAGCATTTTAGCATTTTCACATCAGCAGACATTTTTCATCCTGCACGCCATGAAAGTATCGATATTGGGGCAGCGGTATTTGCCGATCTGATCGGTGGGAGCTGGATTGGCACCAATCCCGAGACTTCAGACACTATCGGTGCACCTCCAGTTGTACACCTTCCCAGTGGCTCTGTAACTAAAGACGACCTTATCCCGCTAAGCTTCACACAACCCAAGCCTCAGCAGAATTGACCTTCCAGCCTACCTCGACGCACTACCCGACACACCTTACATATATACTGTGCTCCCTAACAATCAGCATAACTCTTCCTAGAGTGACCCAAGGTCTATAAAGCAACTCATGGATCGGCGTGGGACCCAGGCAAGACCAGCTTTTCCCACTTGGTCCAAAAAATATTTCCAATTGCTTTATCATTTTTTTTTTTGTCCTGACCTGAAGAATTTATAGACCTTGGAGGAGTGTGCACCTCTTTGCACTCTAGATTCACTTGCTCCCCTTTTCTGTTTAGGCAACCTATTCTCCCTACTTCTGATTGTGGCCATTTGGGAAAATAACCTGTGCTCCCACTTGAGCTTTCTGGTGTTTGCCAATGTCACGGGAATAGGAGCATGATGTAATATAAATTTGTCCATGTTCTGGAACAAGTTTTATCCAAGCTTTTAGCTTTTTATCTCCATTTTCAGGAATTGAGGTATTGTTCTCCCTATATCCATTTGTTTTGAACAGGCCAGTTCCTCCCAATGTCTTACTTACAAGGGTCACTTTCACACCCGCGATCAAACTGTCAAAATAAAACTTCCAACTTTTACATAGCAAATTGCATAGATCCTTGCATCTTCCTCATTCGCATTGGCAACCAACATACCAATAAGGTCAGTTTAAATGAGTCTACAGGTTATTTTATTCTGTGATTTTATTTTCGGTGTGTTGCATTTCTAAATCCTCTACCTCACCTTGTAGTTCATTGTGCAATCTAATTTTGATAGGTATTTTAGTGTAATAGTGTAAATAAAGTTCTTGCATCTTGAAATGTCATAAATATGTTAAAATGTTCCCATCTCAAATGGAGTAGTCAGGAGCAGAATGAATCTTGTCATTGCATGGTCAGGTAATTGGACAAGGGAATTACACAAATTAAATCAGAGGCAATATTTCAACTTTCAATGTATTTCAGTGCATTGCAGAGACTTGGTTGAGACGCATATGTGAGTTCAGCGATAATTAAAATATATCCTCAAAGTATTGTGTTTGCAGGGTAACAAAATAGTTCTTGCACTGTATGGTAAACACACTCTTGGCTAATAATTGAGTGATTTTCAGTTTTTGTCAAGAACTTTACATTTTTCTTTATTTCCATTCCATTTTTGTTTTATTTTGAAATCCAGAGCAGATCATTTTTTTATACATACAGACAATATATAGAGAATCTCATTGAGCTACATTAAGTCGTCCAATTCTGTGCATCACAAACAGGATTTAACAATAAGTTTGGAAAGGCATACTTTTGTTGCGATTTAAATCGCTCATTCAATTAAGAAACAACTTCACACTTGGCATGCTGTCGTAATGTGCTGGCATGCTATATTATCTGGTCATCTCAAAGAAATTACTGAGATAGATTTTTTTCTTTATTCCTCACGTTAAAGCTAGCCAAAACTGCCTAATTTCTGGCTTTTACCAGTTAGCCAGGAAGCAATTTGTGATGAATAAAAATAAAAGCACAGTCATTTTCTTTAACTTACTATCTTTTATATTATCATATCTCAAACAATGTAGATGTTATTTGATTGTTGCATAGACCTGGAGAAGTTCTAGAAGTTCTTGTGCTGCATGCGTTTCTCTACCTGTCCATCTGGGGCGCTGCTGATCCCAGTCAGAGAAAAAAGTTACATTTGAGTGAGGATTCCGACTTGACAGTTCTAGAGCTGGTTCCCAAGGTAGGCGTTAATGGAAAGGTTGAAAAACATTGCCTTCTTTTGAAGATGACGTCAAAGGCTAATTTGGACCAAATTTCCCCTAAAGCTGAAAGCATTGTCAATAGTTTTTGGGAAAATTAAATTGTTTTTTTGTGGTGTGTGGTACACTGCTTGAGAAGAAGCACATGTGCGAGGGTTATTGCCCACCCATGCAAATCAGAAGATCAACCTTTTATTTATTTATTTTTTACAATTGAGTGATTTATCTTCCTATGTATAGAAAACCTTTGTCCCATTCCCTGCCCCGGAGACGTCCTGCGAGCCCCAGGATTCTTATCCAACACGCCTCCCCCGAAGATGACAGGTACCCTTATGTGGACCCCCAAATGCCTCCTCGTAGAGCTTGACTTTGGTCTAAAAAATCTCAACCCAGCCTGACCCGGACCTTAAAGGACTACACCGACGTTTTCGGGAGTTTGACCCATTGGTCACCTTAACCAATATCTGACAAGAGGATTGGCACCAAAAACATCTGTGAGTCCGGTAGATGGCTCTCTCTCTCGCATGTTAGCATACCGTATGTTAGCTAATCGTCGGTGACTAGCATTATCCTTAAACTGAGAAAATGAGAACTTGTAGCAGCTCTGAGGCTGGATGGTTAGTTAATTTTAATAATGCACATCTAAACTAGACAGGCGTGTTTAGGGGATAAGCGGGGGGGATAAGTTTGTATATTAAATGTTGAGATTTTGTGGTTAGGAGTTATGGATCTACAACCAATTTTGGATTACAAAAAGGTCTATCTTCATACTTTGGCTAATGCTAATCAGTTTCTTAGCATACTGTATGCTAAAGCGTTAGCATGCGTAAAGGACAACGCTATCCACAGGAGATACAGAGATGATGATCCTCTCGTCACATATTGAGTAAGGTGACTAATGGGACAAACTATCAAAAGGTCGGAGTAGTCCTTTAAATACTTCTGTCTGAACCCAAACTGGGCTTCGGAGATAAAGGCTTTTTACTTTTTGGGGGCCCAAACTCAATTAAAGCCCCAAATTTCTGTAATACTGGTGATTTTTCACCAATATTTTTATACCTGATCCCAATCCAAACCCAACTGAATTAGAAACAAATACAACCAATCCAATCCTGACCCAACCCCACTGGGTCCCATGGGTTCAGGCAAATGTCAAGCTCTGCCACATCTTTGCAGCTAACCCAAATCGTTTTGCCTTTATGCCACTAACGCTAAATTCTATTATAATCGTTACCAGCTTAAAGTGAATTCGCTAACCTTCAACCTAAGCCTCTAACCTTAACTACTCCTGCTACACTGCTAAAAGATATTTTTTTGTGTCTTGTTTTAGACTAACCAAGCTTATTCCAATTTATTTTAACTGAAATTAAAAAAAATAAAAAATTCACGAGATATTGGAAAGAATGTTCCTTGTTTTGATGTTCTTTCAGTTTATTCATCAAAATGTAAATTAAACCAGTTGAACTTCTTGAAACCAGTAAAAAAATTAACTGCAATAAGATAATTTCACTTACTTACAAATACAAGATTTAGCTACATGCTAATCTTGTCACTTTTTGCAGTGTAGCTCCCTATTGCTAAGCCTGAACCCTTGGTTGTCAGCTGTGTGGTGATCAACAAGATGGACACAGTGAGAGTGAATATGATATGTGATATTGGACTCGTCAAAATAAAAGTCACACTGTTGCTAGGGGCCTTTACTTTGACATGTTCTACTTTCTTTGCTTACAATGAGTCACGTTGTGTAAAGGGTTGATTGTATGGCTTTTCAGTTTGTGGGTGGTGTTGTTCTGGTTTATAGTTTGTTGCCAAGAATCGTACCTTATAGCTTGTGCTGTTGGTTGTGGTCCTTGTAGCTGTAGTTTGTGCCCTGGTTGCTTTTGTACCTTCTCTTCGACGTATTTTGCCCGTAGTTTGTGTTCTTGGATCCTAGTTTGTGTTGGCTATGGTGTGAAGTCCTTACCATGTTGAGTTTGCTTTCTTGAATCCTGCAGAGCTCAATTTTTTTTGTTTTGTTCTGGGAATAGCATTTGTGCTGCAGCCTCTGTATGCTTGCTTCTCCTCTCAGTCTCTTAGAAGTTAATCTCTTTCAAGGCTTAGTGCTTAGCAGTGACTTAGAATGCATGCTGTCCATTATTCACATCATCATAAGGGTGTGTGTGTGTGTGTGTGTGTGCGCGTGTGTGCGTGCATGTGTATCATCCTTGTCATCATCATGTCCATGAATATGGAGAATATGGATGCTGTTTCCTACCCAAGAGACTTTAACTCACCTCAGTACAAAGAAGAGGTATACACGCACACACACACACACCACATACACACACACACACACACACACACACACACACACACACACACACAGGTCAGGTTGAAGCATGAGTGTGTGGCGCCCCTTATTCCTGTCACCATCCCACCATCCATCACAGCATGCTTCCTATTTCCTGTTTTCCAGATCATAAACTTATAAGGCCAATGACAGACCCCAGACAGAGTCAAACTCTTCTCAATCTAAATGATTTATCCCTCCGTCATGCTCTCTTCCATCTTCTCATCCATCCATCTTTTTTTTCTGTTCTGTATTGTTTTCCTCGCTCATCTACCTCATTCTCCAGGCAGCCTCGGACCCTGGAAACGCCTGAATGTCAGACACTTGGCAGGAAGCTCTCTGACAGTGGCAGGTAAGGCATGCAAGCCAGCCATGTCGAACAGCAGTGTAGTTGAAGGTATACAAAGGAAATTAGCATTAGATACCAGCCAAATATCCATCCATTCATCCATTCATCCTTCCATCCATTTTCTTGCCACTTAACCGGGTCAGGGCTGTGGTCTAGACACACAGGCACCTGCCTCATCATTTTGGCAGGTAGCCATCTTTTCTTCAATTAGTTTTTAATTATATCATTCACTTTTATGTCGCAGACCTGCCTATAGACACACAGGCCCCAGAATGCCTTTGGATACGATTTTGTCCCAAGGACATATAGGATTTTGGTTGTTGTTTAGTATTGAATTGTATACCTACACTGTCTACACTGTCCACTAAATGGTAAGAGTGTAGTTAGACTTCAAGTTTTTGGGAGATTGTCCCATTGGTCAACTTCCCTGTTCAGTGATGAGAACATAGACACCAAAGTCATCCATGGGTCCCCAATGCTCCATGCTAACACGTTAGCAAACACTATGTTGAGTGAATATTGCTAAAATGCATGCATGTATGCTAAAGTGTTAGTGTGGAGCCTACTATTACTCAACATAATGTATGCTAAAGTTTTAGCAAGGAGCCTACTATCACTCAACATAGTATATGCTAAAGTGTTACCAAGGAAACTACCGTCACTCAACATAGTGTATGCTAAAATATTAGCATGGGAGCTACTATCACTCAACATAGTGTATGCTAAAGAGTTAGCATGGAGCCTACTATCAATCAACATAGTGTATGGAGTCTACTATCACTCAACATAGCGTATGCTTAAGAATTAGCATGGAGCAGCAGAGCCAACAATCTACTGGGGACACATGGATGATTTTGGTGTCTTATCTTCTCATCACTTAATGGATAAGTTGACCAACGGGACAATCTCCCAAAATCTTGATGTATCCCTTTAATGTGTTAGATATCAGTGCTTTGCTAACCCTCTAGCGTAAGCCTTGCAATATACTTCAACATAACAGTGTCAGGATTGGTGGGTTGTCTTAAAATTAAGGCTATTGATACCAGAGAACAGGGGTGTAAGCTTCGCTAATGTGTCATTTAGCGTTCTTTGGATCACCTTGACTCCTTCCTGAATTTATATTCTGTTGCTTTTCCCCCTCCCCATTTTTTCTTATCCCCATCCCCTTTTCCATTTTTATTTCTGCACGCTGCTGCTTTGCACTGTCTTGCGGGGCTTTTGGTTTGTATGGCATGTGTGTGTGTTCGTGTGTGGATCAGAATCAAGCCTACCTCCATCTTAAGGGGCTCCAGAGGCAAGAAGGCTCCTCTGTGGCTTCTTGGTAATGGGACACCCCTTGCGTCAGCCACTCTAAACTCTCCCAATTACACAGGGGCAGATCGTGTGGAACCGGGCAGGGCTGCCCTCTCCCTCCTACATACTTCCAACAGTTTGTGTGTGTGTGAGTGTGCGTGTGTGTTTTGTTGACACATCTTTGCCACCGACATGACTGCTGCTGCTACTCTGTGTGTGTGTTTGTATGTGCAATGTGTATGTTTGTGTGTTTCCTGTACAAGCGTGTGGATACCTGAAGGTTGTGTGTTCCAGTGTCCCTTGAGCAACAGCTGAACCGCTATCGGGGTTATTTGTAAAACATAAAGGTTACTGCATTCTCCAAAATCTGTGGAATTTAAAACTCCCTTAATTTAGAATGGATCTATACCTGTACCATGCCATTGCCATGATGGAGTCTTCTGAACAATGAACAAATAAGAGCCAATGAAATTATCATGCCAATTTTTGTTGCATATTTAACACATACACTGCATCTGCAGATGAGAAGCAGCGGTGCGATATTTTCACATCCTAAAAAAAACTGACACCCTGTACCATTATTTGTTCCAGCATTTTGCAAATAATGTTATGACCAAAACAAAGAAATTGCTGGAATATTTCTATCATCCACTTTCACAGTATGATAATGATTTTAATGGGAGAGTCAGTCGAGATAACATGGAAATGACAAAGCTGAAAACAGGATTTGATGTCAGCCTCTAACATCACGCCAACCCTGGTGAGTTTCACAAATGACCCCTTATTTCTTTTGTGGGAGTGAATGTGAATAAGTGAAAGTTTGCAGGATGGTAGGATGTGAGCTTTTTGATGTGTGCTTTTGAAAACAGCTGCTCTGACTGTGTTTTTCACAATCTTAATTTGCTGCTCTTTTTGAAACAGGACCCCTCACTATCAAGCTGTGAATACGCTTCACGTGAATGTGAATGTGCTGTCGCTACAGATCTTTCACCAATAACGTTTGCTGTCCTTATATTACCACGATCGATGCTTTCATTAAAGGCACTTTTCTGTATGGAAGCAAAAAAGTGACATTTATATTTGAATTTTTTAAACACCACTGAATTCGTAACATTGAAATAATTTACTTTGAAAACCATGTACCTGAATTTATTGAATTCGCTTCTTCAAAATTCAAATACAACATTTTAAGTTTTGCAATTTCAAAATAAATTTCACATTATTGTTTCCAATGTTCACAAATTCAAATAAAAATGCTCAAATTCGAGTGATCGAATTCAGATCTAAAAATTCAGATAGAACATCCGGGCTACCAAGGACAAGCAATCGAGTCTGACTGCAATCGAACCGACTTCTGGCCTATCAGTGTCATGCGACCTGAAAGATGGCGACGAGCGAGGTCCGTGTACACTTAGGCAAATGGTTTCCTGTCTGCCTAAATAAATAATCCTAAATGTTTCCTGGCCAGTATATAATCTACAATATAATATACGTAGATCAGTGTTTAGCACGTCATTTCTAGGATGATGGGATCATGTCGCAGAGCACCGAAGCCAAAGCTGACCAGACGCTTTCCAGCTCCAACCTGACTAGCCAGCTCTCCAGGTCCGCCCCCGGCTGCACCTTATGGGACAGGTCGGCTGCCACTGCTGGTCGCACACGCTCTCTCTCTCTTTGCCCCATCGTTCGACTTCGCCTCTCGCTCTCCTGTCGAACTCTCACTCACCCACGGAGACATACAGGTTAAAAGCCCCTACTGCAACCAGCCTTGATTAGCCACAGCCGGTTCTGGATGCAGGGAGAACCAGCCCGAACCAGCTTGATTCGCTCCTGCATCCTATCATTCAAGTCACATGACCGCCAGAGCGTAAACTGATAGGCCAGAAGTCGGTTCGATTGCAGTCAGACTCGATTGCGTGTCATTGGTAGCCCAGATGTTCTATCTGAATTTTTAGATCTGAATTCGATCACTTGAATTTGAGCAACCTGAATATAGGTTTTGAATATCTGAAACTTTAATTTTTGGATCTGAATTTGTGAATACTGGAAACAACAATGTGAAATTGAGTTTTTGAAATCGCAAAACTTGAAATGTCATATTTGAATTTTGAAGAAGTGAATTCAAAACAAAAAAATTCAGGTACATGGTTTTCAAAGTAAAATATTTCAATGTTAGGAATTCAGTGGTGTTTAAAAATTCTAATATAAATGTCACTTATTTGCTTCCATATTATTTCCGTCACTTTTAAACTCCCTGCACTTTTTGGCCCTCCAGCCAAGCATCTTGGACTGAAACACGTTTCCACACAGTCTTTTTTTTGTTTTTGTTTTATTTTATATGTTACACGTTATAAGACAAGCAAGTAGAATTGACAGAAGTTTCCTTTAAATAAAAAGTTTTTCTTCTCAGACTCCAGAGTAATTTCAACAACATGTGATGTCCAAATAATGTTGTGTCCTGTGTGAAAAGAAACTCGGGAAATGTGAAATCCAACCAGTGAGTGGCCAGTGCTGTGGTATGCACCCTGGTCTACATGCATATTGACTCATTCAATCTTCTCTCCTCTTTTTCCCACTCTCTTCTTCCTTCCGTCCTTTTTTTTCCTTCCTCTGTCTCTGTTTTATTATCATGTATCTTGTGTTAGGGGCCACCTCCAAGGTGGTACGTCTCTCTCCTCAGTGACGTCCTCCTCAGCCCGCAGAGTGAGGCAGCTCCCACAGGTTCCTGCCAAGAGCAGCACCGTAGAACAAGGTGTGTGTTTATGAGTGTGTGTGTGTGTGTGTGTGTGTGTGTGTGTGTGTCATCAAGAGGCAGACAGAGAACGCAGACAGAGAAGCCAATCTGCAAAAACAAAAGCAACACTGATGTTGATCGTATTTTTGAAGGGGTCCTGGCTGATGCATGTTTAGCCTCGCCGTTCTTTCTTTTCTTACTGCTTTCCACCATTTTTGTTGTTGCTTTGACTTTCTCGTGTTATGTCCAACCTAGATTGATGCAATGCTGTGCAGTCAGACTCTTCCTTTGACTCCTTCTAGCAATCCTTTAATGTTGAAAGTATGATGACCAAGCAATCCCTTCTGCCTATGGCTACAGGCTACACACAAGCATGCTTTATAACCATATAAGACAATATGGGCTGGCTTTTCCTGCAGGCTCCACCTGCTCCACATGTTTTTTCCCTTCTGTGCAAACTGTGGCAAAAAATGGCGCCAGAAATTCCACTTCCAAGCCTTCAAACAGGCCAGTAGAAAGTCAACAGGTCACTTTGTCCATTATTTTCTGGCTCCGGTGAAGGGAAGGAAGACCAATCAGTGCTGACCATCTGACAAGTAAAAACCACTGGCCTCCCATGAAATCTGATTTGATATACTTTTGATATACTTTTTTCATTCTCCAATGGGGAGAATCCAATTCTTTTTTCTCCCTCTGGTTGGGGTACAGGGTCAGCATTAATCACCTCACTAACCACTCGGCCATCTTGCTGCCATTGAGTCACACTGGGATTGACATGATTTGGTCCTCCCAGACCATCCCACAATTCAACACACGTGCAAACATTTCTAAAGGCACAGCACAGATGTTAAATGGGTAAAAACAAACCAGGAAGCCACAATCTGTATGCACCTGCACCACTACTTGTTTTTTGTCTGTGTCTGTGTGTACTAAAAGAGTGTATCAGATATTTCAAGATGCACTAGGCAACTTCTGACTTTATTGACCTCAAGTGGCAGCAGGGGATAACTTTTTGAAATTTTGAAAGTTTGAAAGATTCCTAAATTTCTTCTTCTTACTGTCTGGTGGAGATGGTGGAGATGGTGAAGAGGTTCGGCTTTCTCTTTTGTATTTCACTCTTAAGTTTTGATTTTGGGCAGATATGGGGAATCTACAGCATCTCAAGTAGTGGGACGCTCTTGCAGCCCCACTATTTTTTGCTATTGCTATTTTAGGCTGATAAGATAAAGTGGATTTTTGACATAAAAGTCTTGCAGCTTTAAAGTGTAATTCAGAGATTATAAAGCATCTCTTGCATTGTGTGTGTGTGTGTGTGTGTGTGTGTGTGTGTGTGTGTGTGTGTGTGTGTGTGTGTGTGTGTGCGTGCGTGTGTGTGTCTGTCTAGCCCTGGCAGCGGAGGAGTGTGTTCGCCAGCTCCAGATGAGGGTTCATTCCAACAGGGCATCAGCTGCCACCACTTCCAGCCAACAGGACCTAGAGAGGGCCCTCAAGAACAAACGGGAGGTGGGGCCACCGCTGTCTTGTAATTGAACCTTCATTTAACCAGGCAGCTGGAAGGGGTCAGATCAAAATGCCTTAAAGGAAAGAGCTCGGACCAGATAGCATCGTCTGTAACATCATTGCAATGCGTTGCAGTGAACGGCATTCATCGTCTATGCACTCATAAATCATATTAGATTGATGATGAAGTTGTGCTCAGCCTGGTCACCGCTCAATAGAATGAATCGGTTCCAGCACATAATCTCATGTTCAAGACAAAAAACATGCAACTGTGAAGGACAGTACAAAAAAATCTAGACACGAGAAGGGAATTCATCAAGAAAAGTCACGAAAAGTGTATAATGTGTGTTTTGTCCGACTCCACAAGGACCAGAGGAGGAGCTGCGAGAACGTATCCCATAAGTCCTCAGACAGTGATGTCAGCGACGTGTCAGCCATCTCTCGAACCAGCAGTGCCTCTCGCATCAGTAGCACCAGCTACATGTCCATCCAGTCAGAGAGACCCCGGGGACGCTTCAGGTACACGCACGCACACACACACACACACACACACACACACACACACACGCACACACAGTCAGACACATAGTCAGATTGATAGATACACTCCCTTGCTCACTCGCCCGCTCACTCTCTGGCTTGCTCACTCTCTCTCTCTCGCTCACACACTCGCTCGCTTGCTCCTTCTCTTGCTCACTCACTCACACACACATACTCACAAGTTAGCAAGTAAGTGTGTGTGTGTGTGTGTGTGTTTGCGAGAATGAGAGCGAGTGAGCAAGCGCTTACACTTACAGACTCACTCAATCATTTGCTCGCTTGCTCACTCGCTCTCATTCTTTCTCTCTCGCTCTCACACACACACACACACACACACACACTCATTTAATTTAACATTTTTCAAATAGAGGATTTATTAAATGATACACATATGAAATACTGCGGGGTGACATCTGATGAACCTTGAACTTGTTAATGGTGTTGTTCCAGTAAGAAGGAACATCCATGCCACAGAGATCAATCAGTTGAATTCCTAAATCTCGTGGCACATAAATCAGAGACCCAGTCTGTAACAATGTGGCGCCCCCCCTGTTGAAAAATCCCCAGGACCGGCTTTGTTCACCCAGTGAGTTATTGAATTGAGTCCCGAATTAGAGGTGTATTGTTGCGGCTTTCGATTCAACAGCAGGTGACATCGAAATGATTATACAGTAGAGATGAAGTTTGAGGTCAAGTGGATATACCCTCAATGTATTTTGGTCAAATAAATCCTCCTTTAACAGTAATATTTTTTTTTGTCTAAGTTGTTTAAAGTGCTTTTTCATCTATAGAGTGTACCGGAGATTGAAAGTGAATAGGCCACTGCTTAGGTAGCTGTTACGCTGACTGCATACAGCTTGCCTACTGTAGCCAAGAATCTAAATGTTACGCTTTGATATAACAGTAATGTTTTTAGTAACTCTGCATGACCTTTATGGAGAATAACAGCAGGCAAGACAGTAAGCGGTTACTACTGAGCTTTAAAATGTGAGATAACTCCACTTGTTTTCAATGCAAGTGAACAGTTGTATTCTTTTTCTCCCTTGTTTTCAAGATGTTAACACTTGCTTCAAGAAAATTCTCGGTAAAGCAAGTGGAAACAAGCAGAATTATCGCAATCCATTCTCAATACTAGTCTACAATGGACATTTTCTGCAGTGTATACAAATCCAAGTCTTATTACTACATTTTGTGTGTGTGTTAATGTGTATGTGTGTGTGTGTGTGTGTGTGTGTGTGTGTGTGTGTGTGTGTGTGTGTGTGTGTCCATCTGCATGTGTGCCTACAGCCGGGCCATGCGCGCCACGGGCCGCCACATGATGAAGAGCACCAGCGTGAGCGGTGAGATCTACGGCATGGACCACGCCGACGGCAGCCAATCAGACACGGCGCTCGGCAGCCTGGGGGGCGGAATCAAGAAGCGGCGCTCCAGCCTCAGCCAACGGGTGGTCGCCATCCTGCCGTCCAGGCGCAGCCGAAGTACCTCGCAACTCAGTCAGACAGGTTGGACAGGAGGGACAGACCCGGAACGCCTCGCGATACAACTTTCTTTAGATTGCACTGACACTAAAATGCGTCCGAGACTGTCACACATTCAGAAAAAAACACTGTCTAGTCTATCCAGTGTTGTTGTTGTTGTTGTTGTTGTTGTTGTTGTTATTGTTGTTTATTGGATTTGTTGTTGTTGTGTGTGTTATTTCAGAGGCGGCGGGTAAGGCGGCGGACAGACAGAAAGGTAAAGCATAGTTAGACAGACAGAATGTTAGAAAGGTAGACGGAAGCATAGACAGAAGGGTAACACTTTAATTATAGTGGTACTAATAAGGCATCATAAGCGCATTATAAGCACATTGTGATAATTATTATGATCAGCTTGATATAATACACAATGCACAATAACATCAGAGGGTTGCATACTTCATGGGGCAACTGTACAGGTAATGACATGTCATTTTCTGATGCTTACCTTAGATTGTAAGGAAAGTTTATCCCTGCTGCTGGTGAGCTTCTAGTCCTGACAGACACAGACAGACCAAAACACACACAGACATTAAGCAGAAGCTGGCAGGCAGACAGGTTCTAAGTTTGTGCATGGACAGACAGGAAAACAGAGACAGAAGGGAAGTATAGCTTGGCTAGACAGACAACATTAAAGATACTTCTAAGCCCATCCCTAACTCTGTCCCCTGCACGCTTCCTTACTCCACCCTCATCTACCACCATTACCCCAGCTTAAAGGGTTGGTTGTTTGTTTTTTTCTTTTTAAAGCCTGGCTTATTAATTGTGAACCCGCTCGGACTTTCAGTACATCCAAAACAATTTTCCCAGTGGTTTGGTTGCTGCGGGGCGTCTGCAGGTGCTGAAAAAGGTGTAAAGTGCAAATTGTACATTCACAAGGTCTTGAAAGACAGTAAAATAATGCATTTAAAGTCCTAAATTCAGTTTTAGGAGTTGTTGTATTGTTTTTCTGGTGAGAAATCTGCCCAGTCATGCAGACCTGTTGTCTGATGGGTCTGCTGCTGTGTTCGGTTGCGAAATTGGTCTTAGATTTCACTCTAACTGGCACTAAAAAGGCCATAAAAAGTTCACCTTAGACTTTGAATGAAACTTGTGGCGATATTGGAAGTTGTTGGCTTTTGTTAAGGTAGTGAAAATCACTACCTTAACAAAAGCTGTTTTTCAACCATATTAACTTTCACAAGCATTACGAACTAAAGGACACAAATCTACCCCCAGTATCACATTAACCAACACACTGAGTATGAGTGCTTTATGGATAGTCTGAAAGGAATTCATGATAAACAAGGCGGGCTTCTAAAGTACCACCGTGGCCATCCCAGCTAAACAGTCAAAGATCGGGGTGTTGCAGTGACCTCATCACCCCAATCAAAATGTGATGCTCATCTTAAAACGGTTCATTCCAAAAAGTGATCTGTGATTGTCTCCACTAATAACTGTCCTAAGCAACACGAGAGCATGCCAGGGGGATCGAGGCGGGGAGGCCTCTTTCCACCGGCATGCATCAGTTGTTACTCCTTATTTTACCCTGTGCACCAATGAATTCCTTGCACGCTGTATTTGATTTTTTTGTTGTTGTTGGTGGAGTCACTGCAGTGGGAGGGAAATGTGTGCGGGATGGCCGTGCTTGCTGATAAATGGGGGCCCATAGTTATCAGGCATGTCAGAATTGCTGCGTAGAAGTGATGCTAAAAGTGTGATCATGACAAAAAAAGCTCCAATTTGCACACAATTGTCAGGCAAGTACGACACGAGACACCCGATAACCGATAACGTCCTGGGTTAAAATTATGTGGCGTGCCGTATCAGACCCTTAACGCCTTTTTCTTTTCCTCCTGCGTTTGCCACAGAGGCGCCGACGAGTAAGAAATCGGGTAAGGCTGGCAGCAGCAGCATCCAGAGGAGCGTGGAGACCGGTATGGCGGTGGAGTACCCGCGGGGAGGGTCGGCCATGAACCGGCAGGCCAGCAGGGAGTCGACCGACGGCAGCATGAACAGCTACAGCTCCGAGGGGAAGTATGTACTCGCCGATGCCTTGCCTTGCCATGCCTGACCCCCTTGTCTAGGGTGTAAATGTGCAGAAAGGTGAACTTTAACACCACATGAGGATTTTTATTTAACTTGTTTTGCTTGATCGATAACTTTGAGAAGCCACAAGGCTGCAAGTACTTAGTATTTTGCAGAAAAAGACATTTACCAAACAACCAGTACTGTGTAAATGGAAGGTTCTTCAAAGATTCTTCGGTTAGCGGTGATGACTCAAAGAATGCTCTGACTTGTTAAAATAAAAGCCCTACAAAATAAATAACCCACTGTAGTTCCTAAAAAGTTGTTTTAATACTGCTGGTTTGGAACATTTAATGCATTCCTCCAACAAACATTTGATGGACACCATTGATGTGCAGAAAGTGGCCAAGTTTGACCCAAATGAACACCAAATAATAAGGCAGAGTAAAAAAAATACTATAAAAAAAGATTTGGAAGCTGTTTTGAACTGATATCAGAAAGACATTTAGGCCCTCACAAAAAGAAAACAACAAAGCAATGCAGGAAGCAGATAAGGACAACTACAGGCGTCATCTCAACTTTGTCGCTACAACTCAGGATTTCAACGTTGGTGCAGGACGTCGTCTATTTAACGCTGTAGAGAACCTCTCTATTATGGTTCCTAACAGCACCATGAAGGGGTTCTGCTGTGGTACAAGCCTAAATAACTATATTATGTTTTCTGGCACTATATAAAATCCTTTTTGTCAAGAGTATAGGGAAGGTCATTCGATTAGATGAAACCCTGATGGCTCCCCACGTGGGGAAATGGGGTCATGTTAACCGACGAGGTGAGGTGCCTTCAGACAGGTCAGCCTACCACAGTTAACTATACACTGTGCTGGGTTAGCTGAAAGGTGTGGTGTGTTATTCCCAAGAAAGGAAAAATGACATGAGTACTCTTATGTCCTTACACACTTTTGAGTGTCGATGTTGGCATTAATAATTCATTGAAGTGTGTTGTGTGTGTGTGTCAGTCTGATCTTCTCAGGGATGCGGCTGGGTGCTGACAGTCAGTTCAGTGACTTCCTGGACGGTTTAGGCCCCGCCCAGCTGGTGGGCCGGCAAACACTGGCCACGCCCGCCATGGGTGAGTGACATCTCCATTTCTATTCCATAGTCACAATAATAGCCTCAAATAGTTACTAATACTAAATGTGTGCATATGTGTGTGTGTCCTCTCTCTCTGTGTGTGTGTCTCCCGTACATACAGGTGATGTTCAGATCGGTATGATGGATAAGAAAGGCCAGCTGGAGGTGGAGGTGATCAGGGCACGAGGCCTTACCCCCAAACCAGGCTCCAAATCCCTCCCAGGTAACACACACACACACACACACACACACACACACACACACACACACACACACACACACATGTCCATGTAAATGTACTTTGTAATAAAACCAACTCCAATTCTCTCATCTATCCCTCCTCCTCATCTCCTTTCTTTCTCTTCTCCATCTGCCTCGCTCCCCTTCTTCCTCCCTACTTCTTCTGCCTTTTTTTTTTTACCTCTTCCCTGCTCCCTCCTTCCCCGTCCTCCCCCTCTCTTTGCTCCTTGCATCCCTCTCTCTCCTCCATCTCCATCTCTCCATCCCCAGCTCCCTATGTCAAGGTGTACCTGCTGGATAACGGAGCTTGTAAAGCCAAAAAGAAAACCAAGATTGCACGAAAGACCCTGGAGCCGCTCTACCAGCAGCACCTGCTCTTCGAGGAGAGTCCCCAGGGCAAGGTGCTCCAGGTAATCCTCCATGTGTGTGTGTGTGTGTGTGTGTGTGTGTGTGTGAGTGTGAGAGAGAGAGAGAGAGAGAGAGAGAGGGAGGGAGAGAAAGAGAGAGAGAGAGAGAGAGAGAGAGATAACCAAACTGAATGACCATGAAAATGTTTATTTAATATCTTAAAATGTGACCGTTTTCATGCAATAAAATTACAAAGAAATCACTTTCTCCCAGAATTGTATTCTTGTTAGAGTGGAAAATCCTCTGAAACAGCATTTAGACCATCTCAGGACACTAAAAGTCAGACTAATTAAGTTATTTTAGGAGGGTAAATCTGACTTTAATTAAATGTAATTGAATGAGTTCAGAATTAATTAAAAAAAAAAAAAAAAAAAATTAAGTTAAATTAAATTAATACAATTTGCGAAGAAACTGAAATTTTTATTGCAGGTTTTCCAGACTGTTTTCACCTCCCCTGGTCAGGGAGGAACCACCCTCATACCTGAGGTGGACGACATCCGATATCTGATATTTAAAGGAAGGCCAATGAAGCCCAATATATGAAATGTGATACATCCATCTAACCCTTGTTTACAGGTCTGCAACCATGCATAACTCAAAATAACTTAAAATAACATACAAATCACAATTTAATATGAGTAAAACCAAGAACACATCGCAAGATAAAAAGAAGAATGAGGGTAAAATATCATACTAAAAATAACATCACATGAAAGCACATTTGTAAAAGAACGTTCTTAAAGAAGCTTTAAGAAGTGTTATGAAAGTTGATACAGATTCTTCTTCTGTTGAAAGAATGTTTGCAGTAACAGGAAAGAGCCGGATGTATTTTTTCCGCATCTTATGGTGAATTTGACTCATCCGTGCTCCTCTCCTCACCTTCTCCAGGTTATAGTGTGGGGCGACTATGGACGGTTGGACCACAAATGCTTCATGGGTGTAGCACAGATCCTATTGGAGGAGCTGGACCTCTCCAGCACGGTGATTGGCTGGTACAAACTCTTCCCCCCGTCCTCGTTGGTGGACCCTACGTTAGCTCCGCTCACGCGGCTGGCGTCCCAGACGTCACTGGACAGCTCAGGACTGCCGCTGGGCGTTCGATCCTAGTGACGGGACGGTGACCCGAACCCACCCCCCGACGCCCCCCCCGGAAATACGAAACTGATGGACCACAGCTATTGGACCACAGCTGAGCAGAGTGCATGAACAGGCCCAGGGACGGCGACGAGACGCCCTCAACCAATGAAAAGCCAGACGGAGAGACAGGGAATGAGAGAGCGAGAGAGACAGAACGAGCCAATCAGAGCTTAGCTGGAGTCTGACAATCACTTCTCATACCTTCCTTCTTCTTCCTCCTCTTTCTTGTTTTCAACACTTTCCTTTCTTTCACCTCCTTTGGGCTGCAGCAGTGGAGGTTTTACTCCAAGTCCACTCCTTCTCTCTCTACTGCCTTCTCCTCTCCCTCACTTCTTTCTTTCTTTCTTTCTTTCTTTCTTTCTTTCTTTCTCGTGCAGCCCACACTATCAAGTGACAAAAATGGAGTCCTCCGTGCAGGAGCCCTCCAGCCAATCAGAGTAGAGCTTAGTGCTAGGCCACAGGGACGAGCGGTACGAACGATGTGGGCGAGACGGTTAATACAGCGAGCGACGGCGACGCGGCTTTCAGCTGCGCCGTCACATCAAGCTCCGCCGCTGTGACACAGGGGCAATAGGTGGCACGGTTTCACGACCTCTTAGGGAAGGGAGCCTGCACACGCACGTGCACATTCTTAGCCATGTCACGAGATACGAAAGCCAAGCACAAGGAAAGCTTGACTCCTTTCTTCGGATGGAGGCAAAAAAAAACAAAAAAAACGAAACAAGTTTTGCTCTTTGTCTCAAAAAAAAGGAAAGAAAATAGAGGCCAAATTAACAATTTGCTCTTTATTTTTTCATTTGGAATCCACTTTATGTTTTTCTCTCTATTTTGCCTAGAGTTCAGAATGGTACCACAAGGTACAGACTCCCTCTATGTGTGTGTGTGTACGTTTGGTTTTTCGAGCGACGGTGCTCCAAAGACTGGGTCACGGCCGCCCGAACAACCTTCAACCCCCCCCCCCTCCCCGTCCCCGTCCCCCCCCCTCATCCCCGTCCCTTCCTGACCCACGACCCCCCGCCCCCCCCCCCCTTAAACTCCCCCTGCAGGAGGGAGCAGCATGACTCGGGGACGCCTCCCCGGCCCCAAGCTGCATGCACGTTCTTTTGTTTTCTTCTTTTTTGTAAAACGAAGACAAGACAAATTAAATGAAGAATTCAAACTTTAAAAAAAAAAAGAGACTAGACTATGTGTGTTAGTTCCACATACTTTTAGGCCAGCTTGTATGTTGCATGTACTTGTACAGTTTGCTCGTACTGAATATGAATACAAACCGAGAAAAGCCAAGCCACCCCCCCCCCCCCGCCCCCTAACAGGAGCGGACCAATTGGGAAGGGGGGAGGGATCAACTCCGCCCAGGCCACGCCTACCACTCTGGGTCTAAATATCCATATTAGGAGGTCTCCGGAAAAAATCTTTTTCTTTCTCTCTTCTTTTTTTTATTTGAACCCTTTCAACAACAGTGCTGTTCTGTAGTACTGAGCATACTTGAGCCCCTGGCGTTACTGAGGATAGGTGTCTAAACTGTAGTCAGCGGGGGCTAGAGACAGATAGAGAATGTGTGTATAACAGCTAAATGTATATGAAGTATAATTATGAGTTTGACAGAAATTATAAAGATATAGATATATGAATATAAAAAAAGAGTGTATCTGACTGCACACCCGTCACCGACGCACACACACGCACACCTTGTACATAACGAACGCAGGATGAGCGGCTTGAACTCGAACACGGAAACAAATGAAGCATCGCCGGCACACAAACATTCCTGGTCTAGTCCGAAAGGGATCCCCCCTGCGTCGACGCGCGCGAGCCGCTGAGCGGCATCGAGCCACAAGGGGGCGCTGACGGGCCTTTCAGTTCTTCCCAGTTGCAGCCAAAAGAAAACACACCCGATTGGAGCAAAAACGTTCTTTCTTCAACCCCTTAAATCTCTTTCCCCCTCCTCCCCCCGCCCAACCCCCCACCCTCCCCCAGATTTCTTTATTACTCATGGTTTGGACTGGACTTTTTAAAGCCAATGAAAAATCAGTTTTTTTGCAGACATATTTTGCGGATGTTTCTGTTGAAACCCCTGGCGGTGTGGCCGACTGCCCTTTCCTTTGTCAGTATTACTTAAGGAATACTGATTGTTTACAGTCCATGGCTCCCCACTCCCAATACACGATTCTAGACGAAAGATGAAGTATTCACTGCAACAGTTCTTGTTTGTATAACAGATGTGGCTCTACTGATGTGTATGTTTTATATTCAAGAGTTCATTTTTATTATTTACAAATAAAAGACTGTGTGGAAGAAAAAAAAAAGTGGGTTTTCAAGGGGAGTGGCCTCAATTTATTACATCAGCGACATCAGACACTCATTTTATTCAGTTAATGTGATTGAGACAAATGTTTTTTTCATCAATGAAGGTAAGAAGAAAAAGAAAATTCTCAGAAAATGTCTAACACATGCACAATTGCATTTAACAAATCTTTCCTGGATTCACCAATTGACTAATGACTAAAAACTAAAAATGACTAACAATCATAGTTTTTCCACCAAGTTTATGCCCATCCAGCCTAATCAAATCTGTTCGAGTCTTATGTAAAACTACCCAGGGTTTATTTATTTATTTATTTATTTCCACCGTTTTATTCACAAGATGTAGTAGGTAGTCCAGCTCACCTCCCAAGGTCAACACATCCCGAGCAAAATGGCAAATCTAGAAAGTGTTAACGAAAAAGCGCCAAAGAAATGTATCTAATGAAGGGAAATGATTTGTTGTCTTCACACTGTAGCTCATAACAGATTACAGATTACCTGCTCAAACCTGGAATTAGAAATGCAATCCACTGGATTATTCAGTAACATACAGGGAGAAATCTATCAGAGAAGAGGAGAGAGACCAATTTCTCCACCGACAGTAGCCAAGACCAGAATGCAATGCAGCCACAAGACATGTGTTTTGAGTAAGGCGGTGTGACTCACACTTTTTCTCCAGTAGAAAGAACTTGTCTCCACCTACATGTAAAACCCACAGCTGATGTTCACGGCCCTTCTCTGGGGGTTGTTGAAAGGCATTCTGGGAAATGTAGGAAATCCGTAACTGAAGTAGAAGTAGACGAGGCAGGTCGGTACACCAAAAAAGTTCATTACAATACTTGAGCACAAAATTAGGAACACACTGGACATCACAGACATGACACGGAGAGATTTTTACTTGGAAAAAAAGAAAACGAATGCTTTTCTGTTTGATTTTTGTGTGTACAGATGGTTGTTTGTCTTATGATGATCATCAACTGAAGGTCATAGGTTGCCCACCTCTTACCCACCATATCAGGCTCTCTATATATAATAGACTTCAACTATAGCTGCTACTCCCACCTTGTGGTGAGAACGGGAATGATACAAGGTTGGCTGACGAACATAGCATAATTTATATATCTCATTTGTTGGATGCAGACAAGCTATATGTTCTATTTATCCTCAACTAATTCTGGGTGGCTGAATTTTTTTTGTCTCATTCACGGTATCTGCTCTCCTTGGGGAAAAAAAAGTAGTTCTTTTCCAAAACTTGTTTCAAATGCATGCTTTAAAGTAGGTTAATCTGACACCTCCCATGCTACCACAGACTAGATAGATAGATAGATAGATAGATAGATAGATAGATAGATAGATAGATAGATAGATAGATAGATAGACAGATAGATAGATACTTTATTGATCCCCAGGGAAATTCTGGAATAGGATACCAAAAGCCAAACTTCATTTTATTGACCAACCTCTTTCATTTCACTCACCTCTGTCAGACAAGATGATCAGAATCACTATAGTAGTACAGTAGCCATTGACATGGTGCAGGACAACAGGACTCCTCACACGGCAAATAGGTCAGTATTGGACAGCTGCCCCCAGAGCCGTGTCAGCTCTGTGAGTGGAAGACCAACTCAACATCTCCAAGCTGCTGTCACTGAAAATATCAACTCAAAAGGACTACACTGACCTTGGCCCATTGGTCACTGTACCCAATTGGTAGCAAAATCATCTTGTCTACAGTGCAAATAGACAAGACAATAAAATAGCCAGTAGATTATACCAATACATATCACTGTACTAATATGCATTCAATAAATCATACAAATTTGATGTGTTTTTTGTGTTAAGATGTGGAGCAGTCGAACAATTCAAACTTAAAATGAGATAAAAATGCACTTTCTTCATATAACAACCGTCAACATCAATGCATTCTAGACAAGGAAGAAATGCTGTAAAGTATAACATAGACATGCCCAGTGGTGTGTGTGGGTATTTGTCTAATTTACACATATTTACATGTAAGATAATTATGTTGAATCACACAGTGCTAACAAGCTCAGCTCACTGGCTCCACTCTCTGGTGAGTTGTGTGTATTGCATGTGTTTGACTCAGGCTAAAAGAAGTTCATTTATTCATTCATTTCAACTTGCTTTATTGGAATGGCATGTAAATACTACGTTTGTGTTGCTAAAAGCATTTAGAGAGAAAAACAATACATAAATAAAGGAAAAGGAGAGAGAATGCTTATAGGAATACAGGTAAAATATCAAAAGTGAACATGAAATGAGGATCAAATGATTACAGAAAATATGTGTAAAGTGAAAAAAGTGAATGGGATTTTCACACGGTTTGTTCGTGTCATCATCGTGTCAGGAAGCAGCATCACACACAGCACAGTTTTAATCAAATTACCATTTATTGGGTTTCTCTTCAAGTGACAGTGATAGTCAACCGTGATGCTATAAAACAGGTGGGAACCATCAAACGTGTCAAAAATTGATTTTATTTTCAGAAGAGCATTCATTCAAGAAGAGCATGTTTTTCCCCCTCCTTAAAAGACCTCCTATAACGTCCATCAGTTTGATACTATTTACTAGAATAGATTTAAGATTCATGTCAGGCTAAAAAGTTTTTTTTTTTTTTTAAATGCATCTTAGCTAATTTACTCTTGGGTGGCTGTGGATCTACATTCCCAAGGTTTGTCCTCAGACCAATCAGAGAATGAAAGGATGCTGCATGTGACCGATCAGAGGGTGAGGTCTGTTTAAGGCTCTGTCTCTGTCCTTGGTCCTGATGTAATGCCCTTAAACAGTATTTTAACCTAGACTAGGTGTACACTGTTGCTGATTATTATTATTGCCATTTATTATATGACCAGTCAGATGGTGAGGTTCCTCCCTGATGACAGCGACATAAAAACCTGCAATGTCAAGTCATTTTCTTTTATTCATTTAATTTATACACTAATTATGTTTTTTGTAAATATATATTTATTTTAAAGACCTAATGTATCCTAGAGTTTCTGAATTGGTGTAGTAAGTCACCCTGCCTTCAAGAGCTGCTTAACCCTCAAAGAATTTCACCACTATGGGTTTCAAAATCGATGGTCTCAGGACTGTTTCAGAGGCTTTTCCATTCTAGCGGAGACACTGAATATTTGTAACGTTATGGCATGAAAATGGTCACATTTAAAGACACTGAATATCGGCACAAAACCTCAGCTACCATCTGGGAAGGTGTTTGCTAGTAGCTATAACTTGGTATACAGTAGCTGTGTGTGCCGGTGGGGTCGTAACTACATTGGGGAGAGGGGGAACCTCAAATCACTCATCCTGAGGCAGAAGTAATAGCAGCACTAGACTTATAATAGTGAAATTAAACTATTCCTCATACTGCTGATGACTTATTGGAACCCTTTCAAGGGCCCCTGGGAGTCCAGTTTAAGACCCAATATAGGCACTAATCAGTTTTACTTGCCTATCAAAATAAAACTTTTTTTACTTACAAGCTAGGTTCATTGTACATGTCATGTTGCCTAATTGTTTGGATCTTTATCCTTTGTTTCCTTTGGCCATATTTAGGCTATAAACCATATGAAAAATCATTATAGTACTCCTATGACATTCCTGTAATTTCCCATAATGTATTTGTCATACTCATTAGTGAGTTTATAGTGAGTTTATTGTACTTTATGGTTCTTTTTTATTCCATGGTATCCTTAGTAGTATTTCTATAATATTCCTATAGGGACTTCTAGTATGCCTGCAATACTAGTTTAAAGTGAGGTTATATCATATTTCCTATGGTATCACTATCATATTATGGTATATTATATATAGCTTCTACGTTTTGCTTTAATATCTGTATAATATCTTTCTAAACGTTGTTATATGATCTCTATAGTTCTATAGGGAAACTAGCAGCTATATTTGTCTGTTTCAATAGCAGCATCATTCTCTGGAGGGCAAGAGAGAAAGTTTAATTTAATATATTTTGTAGTTTTTTTTATCATTATAATAAAGATCAATGGCAAAGATCAAGAAAAAAACAGGGATAAATCTGAAGCAATATCGAAAATAGTCCCATCAGGGGAACAAACAGGAGCAGTGTTTCCTCTAAAATGATAGTCTGGTGACCTACGAGTAATAATTGATCCTTTTCACCAAATAATAATATCCTATTAGTCTTCAGTCATCCCCTTTGTCCCGAGCAATGTAGTTTATTTCTACAGAAGTTTCAGAGTCAAATAATATTAAGATCCAGGGACTTGGCCCATACTTTGGGGTTTAGTGAATTGATGCCCCTGGTTAACAGCCAGAATTAAACATAAGGGTGTCATGTCAGATTAGATTTGTTATTTTTCCCCTCGGTGTTAATCGTTTGAAAAGCCCCCTCGCCCCCCACCCCCTCCCCTTAGTTCGGCTCCGTGGCAGCGCTTCAGAGCCCATTATAAAATAGCTGTGGTGTTACAGCAGTCATTACCACAGTATTCCCCAGCCCGGCCTGCGCACCGCCCCTCAGCACTGCTTAATCAAATTAGATAGCCGGGCGGGCTCGTGACTTTCTGGGGGCGGAGGGGGTTCTTCTATTGATATTCATTAAAAATACATGATTTATCACTAAGCTCTCCGAGATATGTCCCGTTCATCCTTCCGAAGGTATAAAGAGCGCTAAGTGATGCTGTGTGGATGAGGATTTCCAGGTTCCGGATTCATTTAGACCGTACAGCTCTCTGTTCTCTCTCAATTAATAGTCCCTGTAGGATAAATTAGTCGGACAATATTTAATATTAGACTTATGATAAGTCGCACAGGTATTATTATTATTATACTTATTATTATGTAATATTATACATATTACGTATAGTATAATATATATATATATATATATAGTATGCTTTCAAAACGGAAATAACAATTATTATAAAAACTATAATAATTATAATAATAATCACCTCTACAAATGATTCGATATAAGATATATTTGTGCTACATATTTCTCTGAAGAAATAACTTGGCATCGACATATTAGCACAGATCCATCCAAATTCAAATAAAATAAATACAAATAAAATCCAGGCGTCTAAAATTCATCTTGCACATCATTTCAACTTGCAGCACCTTTTGAAACGACTTCCAGGGAAACGCTATAGGCTCTCGGTCTTGTGATGAAGCTATGGGAATGACTAGATAACGCCGGAGACTGTATTTTAGAACATATTTAGCCTTTAGGATGTAACGTTTCCGGTTGGTGTCGTTTCCTCCGTCCGCTCGACCAGGATTTGCAATATTGAATATCACAATTTGCAGGAGGGGAACGAATCTGAAGGGCTTTTATTCTGATTTAAGTCCCCAGTGCTTCATTAAGACGTGTCATTTCGCTGACCTGAAACACTAAACTCTCCCCCCGCCAAAAAATACTTGGATTTAGAGATGTTATTATCAGATTATCATCAGATTAGGTATAAGATTATCAGATCCATCGATCGTGATAATTCTCCATATTCATCTTTCCATTCCATTTTCCTTCTCAAATTGCACCAACACCTCCAACATGGTCTCTACATTCAGTATTCCTCTCATAATACACTTCTTCTTCTTCGTCTTCTTTAATTATTATTTGAACTGTTTTGGGTCAAATTTCCTAGATTTCGGATCAATCTATCGAATTTTACTTTTAAGCCTACAGGTTGATCCTCTGCCCCATCCCTCCTTCTCGGTGGCGCCTGAAGCCGTTAGGGGTACCTAATGTCTATACACTCTTACACTGGCTGGATTGGGACACAAGGGGGCGCAGGAGTCCATGTTTCCAGCTGTTATTCCATGAAAGTCACCGCAACTAGACCCACTACATCTCTGGGTGTAGATTTAAACAGGAGGACCATCACACCACTGACATAATAACGTATAACTAGACTGATATATGGGGCTGATATTGGCATTTTATTACAAATCAGATATCACCTGTTCGGTGTCGTCCACCTCTGATATGATGGATATGATGCGGTTTGATTGATTACATCTTTATTGTAGCCTTGATCAATACTACACTGGTGGTCTATGGGAAGCCCTTAACCTGAATGGAGTCTAATGAGACATTTTGATCAGATTCCACACAGATATGTATTGATATTTTATTACCATCCCGGGGTTGCAATGAAGAGTTTTAGTGTCCTATGGTATACATGTTGATTCAGAGGCTTTTTTTGGGCATGGATTTGGTACAATCTAAAGAAACTGAATATCAGTACAACATAAAATATTGTTATCGGCCTTCAAATACCCAAAGGAGTATCAGGGTGTGTTAGGAGTCCGTCTCAACATCATAAAGCCGTTGTCCACATAGACGCCAATCCCTCAGGTCACGCGGTTTCACGGGTTACAGGCCGCTAACAGCCTACGGGCCCCAAGGCAGGACAGATAAATGCTCGACTGCCCCACGCGCACCACTTCCCTCCCCGTCATTCATCTTCATAACAACCCGTTTAGTGTAAAATTAACAGCGACTTAACGACGGCAGCCGTAAACGTGTCGGTGCGTTTACAGGCAGACGGGATGGAGGTTCTCATGCAGCAAAAAACATGGTGGAATAGTTTAATTTTTTTGTTTTCCCCTCTGCCGGTTTGTTCCTTATAGGAAAACATCTTATCACGTGGGGTCTAACGGTTGGATCTATTTGGGGGTCTGTGACAGGAAGGGGGAAAAAAGTTTGGGAACCCCTCATTTGTACTTAACTTAATTGGCCTTTGGCTGACGCGTGTAACGCGGCGCGTAAACGTGCGCGTCCTCAGACACCATCCCATCATTCATTATAAGGGAAAAGGGAGGGGGGGGCGGTATGTGGGGTGTCTGGCTCCAATAAAGTGGCCTAGGGCCGTGTAATCCAGCCTGATTTGATCTAATACCGCCGGCGCAATGCCTCGGCGCCGCGTGCGCATCCCGCAGGTGTGACAATGGCACGTTGTGAAATCGAGCCTGTTCCCGTTATTGTAATGCTTTGGGATTGGTGGAGGGTGCGGTGTGGGTGTGGGTGTAGGGGGTTGGGGGGTCCTCTGCAAAATAGGCAGGGACTCGATTTAGATTTAGAGAAAACTTATATGTGGTATCAATTACTATTTT
Organism: Hoplostethus mediterraneus; assembly: GCA_034670385.1. NCBI lineage: Eukaryota > Metazoa > Chordata > Actinopteri > Trachichthyiformes > Trachichthyidae > Hoplostethus > Hoplostethus mediterraneus. Next base: position 3,472,958 of record JAXDDW010000032.1, on the reverse strand, counting down.
ACCCCCCCAGTCCTGCTATTTTTCTCTCAATTATTTGCTCCGCGTTGGCATTTGAATCGATAGAAAACATTGCTAGAGGCCTGTGCATTTTTGATGCACCAGTAGTTGAGTGCAGAGGATACATAGCAAGGTGAGTTTAAACTACATTCTTCCTAAAAGGCGGTATTGTCAGAACGCAGTTGTTGTCTGCCGATTTCCAACATAGCATGTAGTTTGGTTCGGTCAGTGAAATTTAGTTTTCCACCTTTTTTCTTAGGCTGACATGAATCTGACCCAAATTCAAAGTCAACCCGATGCAAGTTATGGGTCAAATAGCATGAATTAATACTTTTCTGAAAATATAATTGATTTCGGTCAGGATATGTGTTACTACATCACTTTATTTTACGCATGGGGCATGGGAATAATGACAAAAAGGCGGTACAAAGCAGCCTCCGCCCGAAAGAAATGAAGGTATGGAGAGGCGCATGGAGAGAAGAGAGAGGGGAGCGACAGGAAGAGAGGGAGAGGAGGGGAGAGAAGGGAGGGGGGGGGGCGCTGATTTATCTCGGGAGCCCCCCGGTCATTTCCATATATTGAAATGCGCCCCAGTCACTCAATTTCCCTGAAGCTGTCGTGCGTGGAGGGAAGGCGACGCATGTGACCACCGCCGGTGTGATGCCCTATAGTCTCCCCTCTCTCTTTTCACGGTTTTACAAAGGCCTAAATTCTGCCCCCCCCCCCTCTCTATTTCATGAACGAGGTTTTATATCCTCAAAGTATGCTGCTGTCCATTCAGTGTAATGAAAGTTGTAGCTGCCTTAACAGGGAATAGGTGAGTAAAAGTGCTGAATCCAATAAAACCGAATTAAAGCGATAGCTGGATGTGGCCTACATATGGCATGAGAATTAAGAAATGGGCAACAGAATCCCTTTTTTTATCTTTGCGCGCGCACACACACACACACGGACACACACTCCAATGGTTTTTTGAATAGGGCCTATGGCTTTCAAATATATTTCTGGTGATTTTTGCTTGATCCATTATTATGATAAAAACTATAAGATCAAATTTGGACTGACTTAAGCCAAGGTATGTCCATGCACGCACACTCACACACAGACGCACACACGCGCACACAGCCATCGTGCTCCTTCATGCATGCAAAGTGCTGCTATAGCTGGCTACCTCCAATGCATTAAGCATGCAACCTGACTGATTTATGACGGAAACCGGCGACGCGCTTGCATTTACATATAGAGATTCCGTTGCGCGCTCCCTGGGTTCCAAGCAGCTCTAAGTCAATGTCCCTGACTTGGAGGGCTTGGGTTGTGTGTGTGTGTGTGTGCGTGTGCGCGCGCGCGCGTGTGTGTGTGTGTGTGTGTGTGTGTGTGTGTGTGTGTGTGCACGCGCGTGTGCGTGCGTATATGTGTGTGTGTGTGTACGGGGACGGGAGGAGGAGGAGATGGGAGGGAGAGAAAACGGGAAAACATTCTTTGTTGCCAGCAGATGGAGCGGGGTGTAGGGAGAGGTCAAGGTTGGTGCTCTCGCGGATGTGGGGGTATGAGGGAGGTGGTGGCTAAAAAGAGGTCCTCTTTAGGCATGGGCCTCAATTGGGTATGGGCCACTTGCCATGCCTAGTCTAACTGAGTCCAAATTTGATTTGGATCTTGTAGTTTTTATCAAAGATCAATAAAAAACTGCCAGGAATCATATTTGAAAGCTAAAATTCAACAAAAGCACACCAGCAGTCAGGACCAATGCTGGTGGTGACCTACATCTAACACATTGGCCATATCACAATCTCCTGTCGGGGTTTAAACTCTCACGATATGATTCCTTAAAGTCTAAACTTCTTTGGAAGTGTTTTACTCCTATAGTGCGTCAAAACACCCCGCTGTGTTTACCGGGCTGCACGGGGCTTCTAGTGTTACTGTATCAGGTTCCGTGGGTGCGGTGTCCGCCTGTTACCATCCAGACAGCAACAGGCCACCAACGACATCCGATGCTCCAGGAAAGATAAAAATCCATTTTCACTCTTTAAAACAAAATTCTCGTCACGCGTGTCCAGTGCTATAAGGAACAACGCATCTTATGTTTGCTGTTTGTGTGAGCTGCATATGTTGCCGCATCTCTAACACACGTGTTGCCGGGGTGTTTTATCTCTAACCGGGCGCGTGGTTGTGAGGGGGAAACGTCCTTTAAAAAAAAAAAGAAAAAAGAAGAGTGCATCCTATCTACCCCTGCCAAAGGGATTTTACCCAGATAATTAGGCAGTTATGGTAAAGCCAATCGGATCAATTAAAATAAACAGGAATGAACATCCACCTGACACACACCTTACATATGGAAATCGAGCGTAATAACTTCTTTTGGCTCAATCTCCACGCGCCCCTTGTCAAGCGCATTTCACCCAATAAAGCTTTCAACAAATAAAGGCCATAATTAAGTTCCCCATCTGTGTGTTTTGATCCAGCTTGGCGTTGACGGATAGAAATAGGCCTATAAAATACATTTAGAAGAAATCTCTGTCAGCCCCGCATCACCATCGGCATCAACGTTTCAATTCATTCCGAAGCATTTTATTCTTTCAACTGACTGCGCCGCGACTCTAATTGGTTTAATTTAGTTTTCAAAAGCAGCGTGCATAAAAAATAAAAAGATAATCCATGACTCAATAATAATAATAAAAATGAATAGCTAGACATATTAAGCTAAGTAGACACATTTCCAGAGAATTTTATTGTGTTGGAAGTCCAAACGCGAATCGAAAGGTGAATACAATGTTCCGAATTCACGTTGATCGAGTCTGATTAGACCGCGCACTTTTTCTTTTGCCTATAAGTAACCGAGTTGTCGTTAAAAGAACAGAACAGGTCGTCTTCGCTTTCACTCGGCGGAATCTGCGAGCTCTTAAAACCGGCTTGAACTTTGACACCCAGCCACAACTGTATGTATATAATTCGTCCCTGCACGGTCGTATTTGGCCGTATTCCCAGCTGCACTAAAGCACGCGCGTGCGCGCACATATACACACACACACACACACACACACACACACACACACACACACACACACACACACACACACACACACACACACAATTGTCGGTCCGTATAAGCCATGCAGCGAGTTGCAACCTGCAAAATATTTCACTCACTGGTCATGCATTTTTTCCCCCTTGACGTTGAACCTCCTCCTCCTCCACTCCGGCTTCTCTCTTTCTTCCTCCCTCACTTTCTCTCCCATCACCCCCCCCCCCCCCTTCTCTTGCTCTACCCCCCCTCCCCTCCTCCACCCCGCGGTATTAAGTGCGCGTCCTCCTCGGTCAGCGGCGCGTCGCTCCAGGTCTCCACCGCAGCCGCTCCTTTCTCCGGTCCCCCAGTCCAGCCGCGCTTGGAGTCGTCACCGCCGCCGCCGCCGCTTTGCCAGGCAAATCTCTGCTCCCTCTCCTCCACCTCCTCCTTCTCTCCAATACTATACCATCCGCTCTCTCTCTTGCCCACGTCCACGCTGCTCCGAGGCGCTCTCTTTCTCTCTCTTCTTTCGCGTGCATGTCTCCTCGCACGGTGCGCGTCGGCTGTTTGAGCCCCGCGTCTTACATTACCAAACCCCCTTTATTCCAAGAGTATTTACAATCTCTTCCCCCCTCCTCCTCCTCTTCTTCCTCCTCCTCCTCTTCTTCTCCCTCCCCCCCCCCACACACTCCCCCGTACCGTATACAGCTCGAACCTGAGGCACATCTGAAAGTTATTACATGGGGCGCTTATGGGCCCACTCCCACTCCCACGATCTGTATGGGCTCGTCGGGGAGTTTGGATTTCACACGGACAGACAGACAGACAGTCAGACAGACAGATATGGACACAGACAGACAGAGGATTTTGGACCGTATAGTACCTCCTGTACCCGCCCCCCCCCCCCCCCCCCCCACACACACACACACAAAACGCATCCAATTTATACAGACGCACAGAATTGAATAGTAACGACTCAAAGAAATCCTCTGATTTGTTAAAATCAAAAGCTCTCAAGGTGCTATGTAGAACCCTCTGAGCATGGTGCTATCGAGAACCTTTCTAACATGGTTCTTTACAGCTACGGTGCAGTCCAAAATAACCACTGTCTGGTATACTACAACCCTTTTTGTTCAGAGTGTAGATTATTGTTTTCATGTTTTCAAGGCATATCATTGATATCAATATAGTTTGACTGTATGAACTGTTTGATTGCTTTAAAAAACCCTGACTATTGTTTCTGACAAAAAAGGAATTGAATTGTAATTGTAATGTAATTGTTGCTCTCTAAGCCATTATATATAGCCATATAAATCTATATCTATATATCTATATATCTATATATCTATATCTGTATCTATATCTATATCTATATCTATATTATCTTGAGCCACTAGCGCTTATACATCTTCATATCTTTTAGTCAGTTGATGAACCTGCCCGTCCTGTTCGCTGCAACCGGATACTTAGCAGCGCTCCGTTTCATTTCAACACATGCATCTCTCTCTCTCTCTCTCTCTCACACACACACACACATAACCCGCACACGCACGCGCACCCGCACACACGCGTAAACACACACGCGCACGTCCAGGTGAGCGGGTGGCTGACCATTGCGCGCCCGCCTCTCTCTCTCTCTCTCTCTCTCTCTCAGAGCAGAACGGTGACCACACTAAATGCGACAGACTTTGTCCCGACACACACACACACACACACACACACACACACACACACACACACACACACACACACACACACACGCACACACACACTCCACTCACTCACTCTCACCTCCGTATATGCAGTAGTATTATACCCCCCCCCCCCCCCCCCGCCGCCGCCTCGGAGAGCTCCTGTCCGCGGCTTCCCTTGCTCTGCTTTGCGTCCACCTCTCTCTCTCTCTGTCTCTCTCTCCTTTCACCCCCCCCCCCCCCGCCACACACACACACACAGTCACAGTGCATATTGCTTTCATTAGACATCTCTGCCTCTCTCTCTCTCTCTCTCTCTCTCACACACACACACACACACACACACACACACACACACACACACACACACACTCCTCCCTCCCTCCAAGTGCCTCTTGTCCGGCCCCCCTGATCTCTATGTCCATTGGCTTCCACCGGGTCTATTTCTCATGTCCAGCCCCCCTCCCCCCCCCCCTCTCTCTCTAATGACCGTCCATTGGTGTTGTTATAGCGCGTCCCGTCCGTCCCTCCTCCCACTCCCACTCCCACTCGGGCGCTTCGGCCCTGCCCATGTTTTTGTATGTCGGGTGTCCGTCCATCGCCTGACGTTCAAGTTCGCCGGGAACGTCACGTCCGTGCACTTGAACTTGCAGCTCAGAGGGGGGGGGGGCTTTTGCCATTTTTTCCATCTCTCTCCCCTCTCTCTCTCTCTCTCTCTCTCTCTCTCTCTCTCTCTCCATCCACCTCTCTCTCTCTTTTTTCTCCGCTCTCCTTTCTCAAAAAAGCCATGACGGCGATCCCGCGATCCATCTTCGCCTCCGCGCCATCTTTGTATTATTTCTAATTTATTTTTTTTGGATGTCAAAGGCGTTGGATGAAGATATTTTTTGCCCCTCCGGAGTCTCCTCTCTAACCCCGGCTCTCCCCGATGTGATCCGCGCTGAACGCCGCCGCCGCCGCCAGCCACCATGTCTCGCCGCAAGCAAGGCAAACCCCAGCACTTGAGCAAAAGGGATTTTTCGCGTAAGTAAAGATGAGAAACAAAATTGTCATTTCTGACCATCCTCTGCTCCATTCAGAAAGAAAGAGAAAAAAAGAGAAAGAAGCGGGGACAGGAGGCTTTTGGACACCGGACTCACCGCTCGGACCCGCAGTCAACTGGACTTAACAGCGTGGCGAGAAAGTGCGACACCTCCGTGCGTAAAACCAAGCTCGGGGATCACCCCCCCCCCTCCAAACAAAAAAGCCGAAAGAGAGAAAAAAGTTTTGTGCGTAGATATATATCCGGTATTATTTCTCTGTGAAAACGGGGGAAGTTGCACACCGAGAACGAGCGTTCACGGGGCTGTTATACATGCCACTCGCTCTGGCTCCCGGTGGCCCCCCAGCTCGCTCCGGTCAGTGGAAACGCACAGAGGCTCCGGCGTAGGAGAGCGCGTCCCTTTCCGCGGAGCTTTTGTAGAGCGATCGCCTCGGAATATTGGCTCTCCCGCTGTCTGATAGTCCGCCGGCAGGTTTCATCTCCTCTCCCTCGTCCGGTATTTGGAATATTTTCAAAAAATTTGGAAGTGGATATTTATTTTTTTGGAGGGGATCGGAGGGAAATCTCGTGTCCGGCTGTTTACAAGTGTGTAGCCCCCCTCTTTTTTTTTTTTTTTACCAGCAGCTCAAATCGATTTATTTTAGACATTTTTGTATCCGAATGCTCCTTATAGAGGGTTCCTATTGGTGTTTAGTTTACATGAGTAGATTTGTTTCCAGAAAGCATATCTCTGCAGCCCAGACTTATAAAACAAGACTACCGACACAGCAACAGGACAACCGTCTATCTAGTCTTTTTCTTCTCTCTCGGTTTTGCCAAATAATGGACCAAATAACAACTTAAGCTTGTAATGCTGCCCGTACAGCTAAGGTAAGACACGAATATATATATATGTATGAACTCATTGGTGTGTTACAACGGTGTGATCGGTGTGTAGCGACAAACCGATTCCAACAGCGGCAAGTTGAGTGTAGAAACCGTCGTTACGCACGGCGTTTATTTACCACCCGAGCTTTACTATTTGGTTTTATTTGCACGAGATAGACGCACCGTAAGTGTTCTGAGAAAGCAGATGAGAGGCTGTTTTGAAACTGCGGAGTGATCGGCGAGAGGCGGGGGGTGGTGGTGGTGGGGGGGGTACGAAAGTAGCTTCACCGCAACACCGCGCGCTGTGCGCCACCTCGCAGCCGCTCCAATGTGGCGCAAACGTGGATATATATAAGGGGCTATCTGGGCATCGTTATAGATCGATGCGTGGTTATGTGTCGGCGGGTGTTGGTTGGAGGCTGCAGCCCGTGCATGGCTGTCGGTGGACGTGCTGTGGACGGCGAGGTTGGGAAGCGCAGTCCCATGTCCCGGTGTCGTCGCTAGGAGGCAGACCACGATCAGAAAAAAAATCAACAACTGCCACTGAACTTGAACCTGATCAGTTTCACCGCCACCCCCCTATCTACTATTTGACGAGCTCTTTAGAATAAAGGGAGCATATACAAGGCAATGGGAGAGGAGGAAGAGGAGGGGGTGGGGGGTTGTCTTGCCCACCCCTGCAATTCCTCTTCATCGCCTCAAACCCACCGCCCCCCTCAGATACACATTTCATTTTAAATGCATGCAGGCTGCAATCTGAATACGCAGCTAAATCCACTGTAACATGCCTGCAAACCTCGCCTTTTACCTCCCAACGCACACACACACAGACGCGCGCGCGCGCACAAACACACACTGGCAGTCCGAGGAGCCTTTTTCATTTTTTTGTATAAATATTAGAGACTGACTTTTGCAGATCTCAGATCTCAGATTCAGGGCCTGGCCGTTGTAGCTCTCATTCCTGCAAATTTCATGCTGTGGAGCGTGAATCATTTTTTCCTTTTCTTTTTTGGAGTTTTATATCATTTGCAATATCCCCCCGGTCTCTGTCTATATCACGTATGAGACGATCAGGGTTAGAAATGAAAGTTGACTAGTTTAAAAAATGTAACGAGATGGAACAGACAGAAGGCACTCTGGAACCTTGCAGCTCGTTTGTTTTCCTTTGCGTTGCAGACTGCAGACAAAATAGCATTTTGTTACACCGGAGGCTGCTTTAAATAATATCCCCAATATTTTCCATATGCCTGGGCTGATGTACATTACAGTTAAACTAGCAGTTTATTAAGGGCGGAAAGCCAGTAGTCCCACAACCACAGCCTATAGGTTTTTTTTAAACTTTTAGATTCATCAGGGAAGG
>JAXDDW010000032.1:3440000-3460000 GCA_034670385.1 Hoplostethus mediterraneus | reverse complement strand
AACAAGACAGGAAGAATTTTCTTTTCTTTTTTTTTTTTTCTCCAAACCTGCTTGTGTGTGTGTCTGCAGTGTGTCCATACATTTTCACACACACACACACACACACACACACACACACACACACACACACACACTCAGCAGCTAAACTGGGTTATTAGACCGATTTACATCATAATGCAGGCGTCTGGTCGCTTCAATAGCGTTGTGTGTGGGAACGTCTTGCCAGGAACAGCTGTACGCTCAGACAGACGGAGGAGAAAACAGGACGGCGGCGTTATATATCACATCTCCCGTTAGCGCCCGACTCCCGGTGACAGACAGGAGCACTTCGGGGGCCTACTTTTAACACCTTCTTGAATTGTAGTGCTTTAAGAAAAAAAAAAAAAAAAACACAAGCCAGTGTTTACATTGAGAAAACCACATGAGGGAAATTATGAGGGACTTATAATGATACATGCATCTTTTAATTAACAATTAATCTCTTAGACCCCCCCCCCCCACCCCACCCCACACACACACACACACACACACACACACCCCTGAAATCTATTGCACACACTGGCAGAAGCACACAAGGCGATCACACACCTCCGAAAGCGAAAACATGAAATGGATTTATCACATAATTAAAGCCAAAATTCTTCACAGCTGAAACCTTTTTCATTCTCGCCGACCCCGAACTGTCAGGAAAGAAGCAAATATGGAGAAAAAAAACAACCCAAAACCAGAAGCAGTTCATAATGACACAATAGGAAGGCGTAGGGGGGGAATGCATGTGTGTTGTGTGTGTTTGTAAAATGCTAGCCTGGCATTTCAGACGCATCCCAATAATACAGACGTCTTCCGAATTGACCACTTCCTGGTTTTAGATACTCACATCACCACACGTCAATTCTATTTAATTGATGTTATTGATTAAAACACCCTATCTTCATTTCACTTCCTGTCATAGATGCTGTGAATTTACTTTATTTCTGCCAGCTGTAAAAAAAAAAATGCAGTCAACAAATACAAAAAGGTGGTTTCAGTCAGTAGTGTGCACTAAAATTGCAATGGAGACTCAATTTAACTGGTGATATTGATACTGTTTTAATCCAAACGGCTGCTTCCCCCCCGCTTCGCATTTTGGAGGTGCAAATTTTTCAGGTCGCGCTTCAGGAATTCCTCGCTAATGACAGTTTCTGTTTTCCAGTTGCCTTATTTTTTATTTTTTTTACCCCTCTGTAGTCGTGGCTTGTTTTGCGCATAATGCACCGCGAAAACCGCCCGCATGAGAGGCGAGGACTCGGCGGTACCTGTGTATCTGCTTATAGTTAAAGAGTGCTGCGGCGCTGCTCCCGCTGCTGTGAAGCTCGGAGGAACGCCGAGCGGCGGCCTTGTGCTGGAACGCCTCCATTTACATATCAAACGCCTCTGACGGAGGGGAGGGAAGTCGCTACCTGTGTGTGTGTGTGTGTGTGTGTGTGTGTGTGTGTGTGCTGCCTTTTTGCATCACTGATTCACATTTTTGCCTGTACTCTACTTCCTCACACACACACACACACACACACACACGGTTGTGCTCTCTCTCTTGCCCATTTATTCTATTAATCCCTGACTGAGATGAAAATTCTGATTATAATCCCTGAGGCGCCCCTCATTCAGAAACAGCATCGCTAATGTCTCAAAAGAGTGGGGTTTGCCTGTGTATGTGTGTGTATGTGTGTGTGTGTAGATGTGTGTGTGCACGCCCACGCCTGTGTATGTTGCATCTGAAAAGTGGACAGAATTTGATAGAAATCCCATTGAATTGAATTATTTGTGGAATATTTTTTTAACAGCTTCCACTGTTTTTTGATAGTCTGATTTGATTTGTAAAATTTGAGCCAACAAAACATCACGTTGCTCACGTTGATTTATAATTTGTCGACGTGAGGCCGGCCCACAAACTGACATGTCTGTCTGGGTGTATTACTGAGCGGTACTGGCCGATAAACTTCTTGGCCTTTATAATCGACATCGGTGCTCATAGATGATGATTAATCTGCGGGGAATTCGTTCTTGACGCCGGTAATAACTCATATCGATGATTTCTCTCTCTCCCTCAAATCAACATTGGTATCAGGTCCAATAAAAAAAAATAAAAAAATCATTCATAGTGCAGCCTGTTCTGGAGCCCTCCTGGCTCGTAGCGTTGTAACATGAGCATTGTTAGCCTATGATCTAGTGATTAGCCATTAGCTTATCATTGCTGGCTAATGCTACCCACCTCAATACACATTAGTGTATTTTTAACACCCATTCATTCTCTGGCTCAGTGTCAGATCTCTCTCTCTCTCTCTCTCTCTCTCTCTCTCTCTCTCTCTCTCTGTCTGTCTTTCCTGTTCTCTTTATCTCTATCTCCTGTTCTCTCTTCCCCTCCCTCCTCTTTTTTTCCCTCTTTTGGTTCATCCCTCTGTCTCTCTCTCTCTCCCTCTGCATTAGTCAATGCAAATCTGGGACAGCCAATTGATATTGAATCAATTACAGCATGTTTGGTTGTGTGTGTGTGTGTGTGTGTGTGTGTGTGTGTGTGTGTGCATGCACTTGCGTGCTGTAGCACGTAGCAACATGCCTACAAAGAGATTCCACACACACTAGCTGCCATTACTAATCTATTGTTGCTCTCGCCTTGTCTCTCTCTCTCTCTTCCCTCTTACTTTTTGCAATGTCACTTTTTATTTTTTTATTTTTTTGGGGTTGGAAATGGCAGCGTTTGGACTCGTGCATTTCTCTCACGCTGTGGTGAAAATCTGATCCCCAGGATGCATTTTGAATGAGCTCGCTCAATGTAAACATCTCTCTGTGTGCAGGAAGAAGCGCGGCAACCACAAGCATCAGCAGAAAAAAACGCACACAGTAGCGTGCTTGAATGACTGAATAATCTGTCGCCAAGGCCAGTGGGCTGTATGGTGTATTGTATGCAGTATGGCAGCACACACACACACACACACACACACACACACACACACACACACACACACACACACACACACACACACAATCTACATATTGAGTGTACTGTTGACTGTCTTTCTGCAAACGTGTGGGTGTGTGTTTGCAGAGTGTGTCAGTGATGCAGACGGACAATAATAATAATAATAATTATAAAAAACAACAACTTGGAATTCATTGCCGACAATTTTTTGGATGTAGTATTAAAATATGGTTTGGAAATCGGTGCCTTCAGGCAAATTTTTTTTTTAAACGTTTGATTTTTTTATTTATTTTGTTGCTTCAAAATGGAATATGGAGTATTGCAGAGGAAGCAGCTTGTGCTGGGGGAAAGTAAAAAGTCACATTGTTGATTTATTCTTCATCCTAGTCGGTAATGCCCGACACACACACACACACACACACACACACACACACACACACACACACACACACGTATGTGCCTTTATTTTGATACAGTTACATATCATTCTAGTAGGATAGGTTCTATTCAATGGTATGGCAGCAGGTGAAGGGTCCTTGACCTTGACCTTTAACCTTTCGTATCACTATAACCTCTAGCCAGGTCACGGTAAGCTTTTCCACTCGCTGTTCTAAACACCCGGTGTCAGGATCTGTCTTTCCTGGGAGGAAAAACTCCTCTGACGCACAGGAAGTGATGCGTTTTTTTTCCCCTTGGTTTTGTTTTGAAAAATAAATCGAAGAAAACTGGGTAGTTAGCGTGAGCAGGAAAAAAAAACAAAAACAAAAACAAAAAAACCTTGCAGATCACCATGACAGTAAAGAGGTTAAGGTTTTTGGATTCCGGGTGTTCGGCTGGCCTCAGCCCGTAAAACCATCTTTTAAAACAATGACAGCGGCAAAAAAAACCAAAAAACACAGAGAGCAGCTTTAGCTCACTTGTGGCAGTATTTACACCGCTGACGGTATTTTCGGGGGGAAGGAGCGAAGTGTGACGTCAACGCGGGCTACTGTACATCGCCTGTGATGGAGTATTGTTTATTGATCTGGCTTTTTGTGTTTATGTGTCGGAGAGGGATTCGACATGCACGCTACATTTACTCCTTTGTGGCGAGAAGGAAAGCTGCTGTTTTTGGCTCGCTTGCTGCTGGCTGTGTGTGTGTGTGTGTGTGTCCCCGCATACCCGTACACACACACACACACACACACACACACACACACACACCGTTCGGCCTGCTTATGGAGTGCACGTGTATCTCGGCTCTCTTATTATATTGGAGGCAGTGGAAGGCCTGTTCATAAAACTGTTTATACACTACAAAGCTTATTTATATAGGCCACTGGATTACAGACTGGCTCTATACACACACACTCAGACCTCACCAACTAGCTGTGTGTGTGTGTGTGTGTGTGTGTGTGTGTGTTTGTGCTTTTTCTTAGTGCTTGCTTTTTCAGTTATACAGCATGTATGTATGTATGCATGCATGTCTGTATAGATATGTGTGTGTGTGGGGCATGGGCGAATATGAAACGGCGTGTGTGTGTGTGTGTGTGTGTGTGTGTGTGTGCGAGTTGGCAGTGTGGCTGCAGGACATCCCCTGGCAAACTGTGCCAGGGCTGAGTTGGCAATGACTGAGTGGCCAGTGTGTGTGTGTGTGTGTGTGTGTGTGTGTGTGTGTGTGTGTGTGTGTGTGTGTGTGTGTGTGTGTGTGTGTGTGTGTGAAGGGGCCTGGCTCCTCGCTGGGGTTTCATGTTCCCCATTTGGCTGAACTACTACTACAACTACAGCGAAGCAACACTGCCTTAGGGGAGCGTGGCTGTGCATGCACGCGCACACACACACACACACACACACACACACACACACAAACACTGCCACCCTGTAATTGTGTGTGTTGATCAGTGTGGCACGTATGTTCCTTACCCGTACATTAGCGGGTCTAATCTTTTGCTCTTGGCAACGTAAATGTTTTTTCTGTCAGTATCCCGCAACTTTTTCTTTCGTTCCTTCGGAGCAAATGTAAAACACATTCGGTGCAACATAAAGCAAAAACACAATAGCATGCAACTCCTATGATCTCAGACAGATCAATCAGTAATTCTGGACATGCACAACTCAGTGCAAACGCTGGAGAGACAATGGCATCTTATCCAGAGCGCGACAGCGGAATAAGCTTCCATTCCTACAGCAACAACAATAAGCTTTACAATATTCCTGTGACCAGGATCATGCAATGAATATGTGTATGTGTGTGTGTGTGTGTGTGTGTGCAGCCTAGCCCTCTTATTGGTGTATCAAGTAGTGTTAGACCGATATATCAGTCTGCCGATATTGGCCTTTTATTATAAAACACATCTGATTGGATGGATATGATGCAGTTTGATGGATTTCTTTATGGTAGAAGTGATTCATACATAACTGGTTGTCTATGGGGAAGCCCCTGAACCTGAATTGATTCTATTTCCTGTTTGGATTCCTCAGGATGCATGAACAAATTGTAGTAGCATTATTATCGTTTTAGTTTCAGTGTCCCCGTGATGGTCTAAACGTCGTTTCCGAGGGCTTTCCCACCCCGACAAGAACAAAAAATTCGGCGGGAAACACTGAAATTGACCCGGAAGTCGCTCAAATTCAACGACATCGGATACTGAATCACAAAAATATTGACTTTTCTGCGGATTCAATCCAAAAATAATATCGGCCGAACCCCGTAGATGATGAAAACTATTTTATCGCGCTTTTGAAAACATACACACATACGCAAGGAACCCCCCCCCCCGCCCCCCCCCCCCCCCATCACCTCCATCACCACCAGCACTGTGTCTTCCCGATAATTTGCGGAGGCTCATTTGAATTTTAAGCGCTACTTTAATCTTCAAAGCTTCAAATAGCTTTATGAATATGCATGGGGTGGGCAGACTTCAGTTCATTACCTAGTTGTAAATTCTAATGACCATTAGGTCCTCACAGTAATTGCCAATTGTTTTGCATTCTTGATTGGCCTATTACCATGCACATTCAGCGGCGCACATCAGCTACGCTTGTCAGAGCCGGCATGTCAAGGGGTGTGTGTGTGTGTGTGTGTGTGTGTGTTTTTGTTTTTTTTCATGCACATGTGCGCGTGTCGTGAATTTTCTTGTGTCTGGAGTGAGATAGGTGTGTGTGTTTCGTTTTTTTTTCATGCACGTGTGCGCGCGTCGTGAATTTTCTTGTTTGTGTTCTGGAGTGAGATAGGTGTGTGTGTGTGTGTGTGTGTTAGGTGTAATCGCTAATATAAATGAAAGTTGTTTTTTTTTTGTTGTTGCATGGAATGAGTCTTCTCATCCCTCATTATGCTGCGCACGCACACATACACACACACACACACACACACACACACACGCCGAAAGTATACCCAATGCAAACCATCTGGCTCCATCCTCTACGTGTTGGTCTTGAAATGGTAAAATGATTTTTCAACGCCCATCTCTCTCTCTCTCTGTCAATCTGCACCTATTCTTTTTTAGTGCCCCCCCCCCCCCCCCCTCCCCGCTCTCGCTTTCTCTTTCTCCTTGAAGAAACAGATGTCAGATACCTCTCTCTCTCTCTCTCTCTCTCTTCTTTTCTCCCTGACTCTATCCACGCTGCCATTTTAGACACAGTGATTTGTCTTCCTTAAGTGAGTTTCTCTGTAAACATGTCCAAAAAGTAGTAAAAAAAAAAAAAAAGAGAGAGAGAGAGAAAGGGGAAAACGAATTCCATTGTTCTTTTCACGGCAGAACGACGCTGCTGTTTGTGTGTGTGAGGATAATATGACTTGTGTGTGTGTGGATTTTTTCTATTCGGTATGCATTGACACTGACACACACACACACACACAAAAAAATCTTCAGAAAGTGTTTTTTTTTGGTAGTGGTTGGGGGGGGGGGGGGGGGGGTGAAGAAAAAGACAAAAGGAAAAGAAAGAGGCACGTCAATAAAATAAATCCATTTTCATCTAATAATGAGGCCGGACAATTAGGAGGACGAGAACAAAGGCAAGAAGCAGCAACAACAAATAAGAACAGCCAATACACAAGGGCTAATTTTTTTTTTTCCTCCTCCGGTTTCCTTTGTTGCTTTTTGCCTTTTTTTTTTCCCCTCATGTTTTTACACTCCCAACACACACACACACACACACACACACACACACAGACACATCTTCTTTTTCTTCTTCATGTCTTCCCAGTTTGTGTACAAGCGCTGTGAGGGAGATGTGTGAACCTACATAGCGATGAAAAGGAATTCTTAATTGCCCAGAAATGAGCAATGTTACGAATGGCAGTGTAATGGACGCGGCTGAGTGGAAAGCGATGTGTGTGTGTGTGTGTGTGTGTGTGTGTGTGTGTGTGTGTGTGTGTGTGTGTGTGTGTGTTTGTTAGGGGGTGGTGGGGTTGCTCGTCTCCGGTGGGACTCAAAAGGCCTGTTTCCTGAGGTCTCTTTTAGCCCCCTCCCCTCCCCTACAAACAAACACACACACACACACACACACACACACACACACACACACACACACACACACACACACACACATACACACACACACACACACACCCTATATACCTCTGGCTGCTGTTGCTCACTTCAAAGTTGTTAATATTCAGCTGGGAAACTGTATCCAGAGCACAGCTAAATTATTAAGGGTTTGAACTTTTTAGGCAGTAAGATGAACTGATGGGCCACATCTATGAGATCCTCCTCTTCTATAAGCGTGTGTGTGTGTGTGTGTGTGTGTGTGTGTGTGTGTGTGTGTGTGTGTGTGCGTGCCCTCTCCTTCTGCCCCATGCTTGGTCTTTGGCCAAGGGCATGCATAATTGATCCCGTGCCCCGCTATCATTTTCTTGATGTAATTGCCCCGGTACGATATGATGAAATCTAATGGATAATTTATCCCCCGAAAACGGATAAAGAACCCGGTAAAATGGTTTGCAGGCTTTTTTTTTTTCTTTTTTTTTGGTGAGTGTGTGTGCGTATGTGTGTGTTAAATTAGTAGTGCATAAAAATCCACAAAAATTTCAACTGTGTGTGTGGTCAAACTGGGGGAAGAGAGAAGGAAAGAGTCCCTTTTTTTTAACGACACATAGCAGATTGTCACTGGTGGGTAAAAAAAACTGGAAAATCTCCAAAATGGCAACTTTTCAGGAAGTAAAAGCGATGTAGTTGAGGGTGAACCCACCTCAACTCGTTTTACCAACCTTTTCAATGAACATGATGAAGTAAATTCAGTATATATCATTATCGGTAGCAAGAAATTAGTCTTTTCAGTGGAAAAAAAGGGTAAATCAATGCTTTTCTGAAATAAGATTTTTGTTCCTGTTGGTGCTCCTTGGCCCGAAGATCGTAGTTTAACCGCCAATTTTTATTTTATTTACCGCGACACCAGGGCACTAAGAAAAGCAAGCCTTTGTGTCTGGCCGCCCCGACCCAACTGGGGTGTTGAAAGGGGGTTTCGTCAGCCGCGAGGGTCTAGAAAATGTTCTCAACCCGCAGAGGAACCAAGTTCAACTGAAGTCAGAACATGAAAGTCCCCAAAAATAAAAAATAAAAAATTGGAGTTAGACATCTTGTTAAATAAATACTGGGATGTGAAAGAGATGGCAATTCCTTGCAACAAATAAGCTGAAAGCAAACGGTCTTATGTTGGAAATACTGAAAGTGCACCTTCACCTGCCCTTCATGAATTTCACTTCATTTCTCTTTCGTTTGTCTGTCATCCCGCTCTCTCTCTTTTTCTACTTTTTCCTGGGCTGAGGTTTTCCTTTGGAGGACGGATGTGTTTCAACATGCTAGGGGCTGTAGTTAAAACTGCTGTTAACTACAGTCCAGTCTCTCTCTCTCTCTCTGTCTCTCTCTCTCTCTCTCTCTCTCTCTCTCACACACACACATACACACACTTTCTATCCACTGTATTTTGATGGCAAATACCTTCCTTTTACCTGGCTTTTGTTTGATTTCGGACTTAACATGTCTCTAGCTTGTTGAACAGCGCTATATTTGAAGGTATCCCTGTCAGGTAGCCGTGTGTGTGTGTGTGTGTGCAGATGCAACACACCCTGCGCACTGTCTGCAGATTGACAGACAAAGGGAAACACACGTGCACTGTTTATCTTTGCCATACAAGGGAAATGCAGGCTCCAATCTGCAATGCTGAGAGAGGTGTTGAGAGAAAGGGGGGATGGGTAAAAAAGAGGAGAGAGAGAGAGAGAAGAGGAGATGGCATAGGGGGAGAGTGCCCTAGGGGAAGAGAGAGAGAGAGAGAGTGAGAGAGGTAGAGCGAGGTAGGAAAGGCTGAGTCCTGGCGGTGGCTGTCCATTAACAGATGAACTTGGCCGATGTCCAACTGTTTGATGAGACGGGTGTCATAGGGCCTTGTGTGTGTGTGTGTGTGTGTGGAGGGGGGGGCGCATGACACACACACACACACACACACACACACACACACAAACTGTCTTTCCTCTCTCTGGCTTAGTATATTAACCCACTGTTACCATTCACATAGATCTGTCACCTTACTCTCTTATTCCCCTATTTATCTACCTGCACACACACTCTCTCTCTCTCACACACACACACACACACACACACACACACACTTTGGGAGGACCAGTTCAGACCGGTTTGTTGGCGTGGTAACAGTGCCATTGACGGTTAAGGGAAAAGAGACAAAATGAAAAACAACAAAAAAGAATCAAACAGAGGAAATATATATATATAAAAAAAGAAGAAATGGTGGCAGATTTTCGATAATGCCCCTGACCTGCGGAGCCCTCGACTTCAGGAGAAAGAAAAAGCGATAGAGAGCGAAAAATATACAAAGAGAGAGAGGGAGGGAGAATAGATAGGCAGAAGCAGGAGGAAGTAAAATATACATATTTTTAACCTTTGTGTAACCGTGCTTGTGTAACCAAGTGAAAGTTGACAGTGCAAGAGTACATTGATATTTACAGCAACAGCCTGGGTGAAGAGGTGCAAGGGGGGGAGGTTACATACTTTCATACTGTATATTTACACTGGCGCTGCTGCTACCGCCGGCCACCGAGCACACCCACAGGGATTAGTGCCTTGCTCAAGGGCACGTTTGACGGCAGTCGTCTTTCTAGTTGTAATTGTACGGTGAGAAAGTGCTTGTAGCTCTGTCTCAACTTGTATTTCAAGATGGTGGTTTTTAATTGTGACCACAAATGTCTCCTACTGTTGGCCACTGAGCACTTCCACAAGATTTAGTGCCTTGCTCAAGGGTATTTTGACGGAATTTGTACTTGTGTACTTGTGGTGGTTGGTAGTCGTAGTTCTACTTGAGTACTTTGACAGTGGTTGGTAGTCGTGGTTCTACTTGAGTACTTTGAAGGTGGTTGGTAGTCGTGGTTGTCCTTGCGTACTTTGACGGTGGTTGGTAGTCGTGGTTGTACTTGAGTACTTTGACGGTGGTTGGTAGTCGTGGTTGTACTTGAGTACTTTGAAGGTGGTTGGTAGTCGTGGTTGTTCTTGCTTACTTTGACGGTGGTTGGTAGTCGTGGTTGTACTTGAGTACTTTGACGGTGGTTGGTAGTCACGGTTGTACTTGAGTACTTTGATGGTGGTGGGTAGTCGTGGTTCTACTTGCGGCCAGTCTCCTACTGTTGGCCACTGAGTAGTTCCGCAGGGCTTAGTGCCTTGCACAAGGGTAAATGGATTGTAGTTGTGTTTCTTCTTGTTGCCTGTTTTAGATAGTAGACAGTAGAGAGAGACAGGAAAGATGTGGAGAGAGAGAGGGAGAGATGACATGCGATAAAGGTCCCAGATGAATCCCAGATTCAAACCCAGGACTTATACTGTGGGCTACTGTGCAGTTCCATTGGGACACGTGTCTTGCTCAAAGGTACTTTGCTGCTAGTGGTGTACATGACCTGTTATTTGTGTTTTGAAGTTGTGAATGTGGGGCTGTATTCCTGTATTCCTACCTGGCCTGGGGATTCAAACCTGCAACCTCTCAGTCACTAGGCCAATTCTCCATCCTTTAGGCTACTGCTGCCCCTGTGTGTGTGATGAACAGTAGATAGATGTTGAAAGAATAAGCAAAATTAGCTAGTTGAGTTGTTTTCTTTGACTTGTGGTGTATTGAGAGGTTGGACCTCTTGTCAGTACAGACGTTTGCTTTGGTAGGAACATACCATACTTACCTGCTGCATGATATGGATGTACAATACACACTGTTCTATGCACTCATAACAGGGATCAAAGGTGACTTGCGGAGAGTGGGAGTTGGACTATTGCAATATGACTTGACATGGAGAAATGTTGAGTCCATCTTGAAAAAAATAAAAATATGATGTGTATTGCTCTACACCACAAGCATACAGATGATTGCAAAATGTTGCTATTTTGTTTGCAAAGGAAATTCTGTTTTACTTTCATGTCAGCAGTTGTTTTGTGAGAATAGGTGTCAAATTTTTTCAAATGGTGGACATCTTATTTTGTAAATGCTAGTAACTCAGGACTTGATATTTCAGTTATTGTTTCATTAGAATTGAGTTTATTCTTTTTAGGATATTTCCCTGAGACAGATATGCACAGGTCATGGTGGGTACGTAACATCAACACCTTACATATGTGTGGAAAGTTTAAAAGAAGCCATGTCGTCATGTCCCGGCTAATAAATGAGATTAGATCCAACGTGTGTGAGTGTGTCCATGTACATATTGGTGCCTGTACAGTATTTTAGCTAGTACTTCAACCCTAGGGTCAGTGCAAACACAAGTCCACAGCTTTCAGGAGAGTTTCATAAAATCGGCATGAAGACACACAGAGCTGCACATACGCACAACAGGGCACATGAAACATTAAAGTGTGTGTACGGGTATGTACGTGTCATGTATGAGTGGCATTTTGTAACCATGCCACTAATAAATGCATGTGGGTGTGAGTGCAGGTGTAAAGTAATTCTGCTTGGCTGTTTGACATGTACGTCACGTGGTTATGTCATTTACCAAGGGTCACTGGGTTTGTGTGTGCATATATGAGTGTGTGTGTGGGTGTGTGTGTGTGTGTGTGCGCGCCATATGATAGGGCAGGTGGTGCTGTGTGTGGACTGGGTCTTTGCCTGTATGTATGTCTGGCCTGTACAATACGTGGAACATGAACTATGAACTGGACACCGTGACCTGGACCTATAAGGACAGACAGAAACACTGGGTGACAGGTGGATAGAGCGAGTAGAGGGCTTACAGACGGGCTTACACCCTCTGGCGGCCATTTTGGAGGTCCAAAGCTCTTAGCAACAGTAGCTGAGAACAGCTGGTTGCATTTCTAAATTTACAACTCCTCTTGTCTCAACATTATCAAGTAGAAATGGCTGATTTATGTCAGCTTGTTAGCTAGCAAGCTAGTAGCTAACCATCACTTTCTTGTTGCTAACACATCTGATTTGCACAACAGCAAACGTGCTTGGCTGGTAGCTAGCATTATGCAGCTACCAGCCAGTACTAATGCCAATGTTAATACGCAACTACTAATGCTAATGTTAATATTAAAGTTTGTTAATTGACATTAGCCCGCTGGCTAGTCAGCTAGTTAGC
The DNA here is from genome assembly GCA_034670385.1 of Hoplostethus mediterraneus. NCBI lineage: Eukaryota > Metazoa > Chordata > Actinopteri > Trachichthyiformes > Trachichthyidae > Hoplostethus > Hoplostethus mediterraneus. Next base: position 3,447,494 of record JAXDDW010000032.1, on the reverse strand, counting down.
AAAGCCAAAAAACCACTGAGCTAACAGAGCTGACTCTTTTCAAGCACTAGCACCCAGGACAAATTGACCTACACCTACAAAACAACAGTCTTTTTCAAGTGTCTCTCTTTTTCTTGCCTGGTTGTTTTATATTTAGCCATTATTTTAACCAATTCTCCATTGGTCCTTCCATGATGGAGCCAGCCGTGGCTTCTGGGAGATTTCTGATGCAACTGCAAAACCTCCATAGGCAGGGAGACACACCTATATTATGAATTTTAACATTGCACACACACAGACACACACACAGACACACACACACACACACCCTCCAGGGCTTGCAAGCGGTGTAACTTGCTGTTCCTTACCGTTGGCTATATCTCTCCTCAGCCCCTTCCCAGAGGCTGTTTGTGGCGGTATTTGCTGCATTAGAAATGAGAGCTGTCTGGCTTGGAGCTACCATATCGCCTACCTTCGTTTCTCCCTGCGCTCTAATCTTATGTAAACATAGAAATCAGCTCCCAACTCGGCTCTGGCAGATGCAGGCCAGCAGCGATGTCCCACTGTGATATTTCCCTCTAAAACCAGGATTAAAAGTTTGGAGGCATGGGGGCGGTTTGGGAGGGGGGGCGGGGGTTTATATAAAGCGTTGTAGGCCAGTTGTCATCTCCTCAGTATATTTATACCAGAGAGAGAGAGCGAGAGAGGAGAGATTGAACAAACGTCTTAAGTTAGTTGGAAACCGTCCAGATGTTTTTTTCTGAATGCCTTCCCCCTGAAACAATACAGCCTGGTTTGTTATTTTGCAAGACTCGAGAAGAGAGAGAAGAATTGCTCAGAAGAAAGCTTTACATTTTTAAACTCCAACGGCCATAGAATATAAATGATGCAGCCCAAATCTGTTTTTCTGTTAGCGGGCAGATAGCAGCAGTACGCTCCAAATGATGTAGCATGTCAGAAAACTCACAAGAAGAAGAAGAAGAAGAGTCAGAGAAGATAAAGAAGTGGAGGAGGAAAAAAAAGAATCAAGAAAGACAGATAGACCGCGTTGAATGAAGCGTGTTGGGATGTAACCCGCGTCCAGTCTTGAAAGATATATTAGTGTGTGTGTGTGTGTGTGTGTGTGTGCACAAGAGACAAAGGTAGCGGTAGAGAAAAAGTAAGAAGCGAGAAAGAAAGAGAGACATCCTAGACCACGTTGAAGGAAGCATGTTGTGACGTGACCCATGTCCAGCTCTGTGTATGCATAAAAGCATCTGTCTTGAAAGATGCTTTTATGTATGTGTGTGTGTGTGTGTGCGCGCGCGTGTGTTTATCCGCTTCCGTGTGTATGTGTATCTGTGTCCGTGAATGATCTATGGTTTGTGTTTACCATGCCATATTTTGGCCTGGCCCGCCGTCACCAGCGTATGAATGATAAATTGCGGATGTCCATCGGATTCACCCGAGCACCTGTGGTCCCTCGCTCCCCCGGCCGTGTGGCATCTCTTTGGAAAGGAGAGCAAAAAAAAAGAGAAAGAAAGAAACCCGGAATCCCTCTCTCAGGGATGCGACTTTAACCAGGGTTTTGTTCGGGATTGTGAGACTTCTACCTACGCGCAACATTCATTTCTTATGAAGTTTCCTGTTTTCTCCATTTTTTTTTCTTTCATTTTCTGCATTTTTGTGGCGTCCTGATCACAGCCCTGCTCTCTTTTTCGGTCGTTTTTGATTTCTTAGGTATTCATTTTGTGAATCCGTTTTGATCTCCGCGTTAGTTTCTGCAGAAAGCATGGATGAGAATAGGGTTAGATTTAGAGCTTTTTTCTGTTTTTCTTTGCTCAGTCAGTTTCTGGGTTGCCAGGTCTGTGAAACCTGTAATAAAACCTGCCTCACCCTGCCTTAAGGGCCTAAAAAAAAAGGCATTAGCATGGCTTTCAATAGAGAGTTTTTAGTGTCCTATCATGGTCTAGATGCTGTTTCAGAGGCTTTTCCACCCCGACAAGAATAAAAGTCCGGGGAAACAATAAATTGTTGGCAGCTGGTATCAGCTTTCAAAAACAAACTCTAATAGAGATCAATGTGGTTTAGGATTAAAAAAAAACCGGAGAAGAGTGAGCAGTATTTGAAAGTGGGAGGAGCAGATTAAGAACAAAAACAATTTCTTTCTTCTTGCCCTGTCTCTCTCTCCCTCTGTCTGTCTCTACGTCGCTCACCCTCTTTCCATCTCTCGGTATTTGCTCTGTTGCTTGTCTTATTCCAGGCGAGCACTGTTTGCTTTGGTCGGTTTCAAAAGCACCCATTACTGGTGCCCACTCATGTCGTGCGTCTGGTACACACAGACACACACACACACACACACATGCAGAAAACACATTTTCTCCTGTTAATCTACTGCAGATACCCTGATCACAGAGATACGCTCTTGGAAACTTAGTCATCAATTTATCTCCCAACTGATTTATCAACTGCTTTTGAATTTCAGCTCCCGTCTGAACCAGCAGGTTACCGTCTGACCACCAAGAAGCTGAACTCGATAATCTAATAAAACCGGACAGATTTTTGATTCCCATGTGAGTTGGATATCTCAACGTTTTTATGAAGATCTTCTGTTTTAGTTCAAACCGACTGGAGACGTAAATCACTTCCTGGATTTTCTCCCAGGAAAGGCCCTACCAAACACCGGGTGTTTTAGAACAGCGAATGGAAAAGCTTTCATGACCTGGCTAGAGGTTGAACCACTGTTGTCTTATATCAATCAGATGGAGAGAAGAAAAACAGACATTTATTGATGTGAAAATGTTGCGGATTACTACGTTAAGTGAGCGGTTCGAGGTTGCGACTCTCGCGACAAGCCAAAACTAGATGGAAACGGTAGGAACAAGGTGCAGGTCTGGACTTCCGTTTTTTTTAGGTCACGCTGCAATTCATTTCTAATGCAGACTGCTGCCCCCCCCCCCCACACACACACACACACTCTTTTTCTGCTTCGGTGCACTGATCCTTGGTGATCCTGTTTTGCATGTAAGACTGTGTCATTGAAGTTTGTTAAAGTTATCAGTTTTACTACTGGCTGTGTGTGTGTGTGTGTGTGTGTGTGTGTGTGTGTGAGTGCACATTTGTATTTGTGCTTGATATGTATGTGTTTTTTTTTTATGATTGAAGCGGTGTGCACTGGCCCGATGTTTGTGTTTGTGTTTTGTAGAAGTAGCTTGTCAGGTTTGCTTCTGCCCTCGTTCTCTGCGTGTGGGTGTGGGTGTGTGTGTGTGTGTGTGTGTGTGTGTGTGTGTGTGTGCGTCTGATGTTGCACATGGCTGCTTTCTGTTGACCACTGAGGCCTTTGAAGCGTCACTACTCGTCCTCTCCCTCCTCCATCTCTTTTTCCCCCCGTTTCTGTCTTCCTCCCTCTCTCACTCGCTCTCTCTCGCTCTCTCTCTACACCTGCCTCCCCCTATGTCTCTCGCCCGCTCTCCCTCCCTCCCCGTCCGCTGCGCTGTTTGTGTTTTCTCGGCCTGCTTGTCTGAGTAACAGTAAATACCCTTGCTGCCTGACACAGATCCACCTTTCTACTTGACCGCGCACACAGAGAAGGGCAGCTGTGTGTGTGTGTGTGTGTGCGTGCATGTGGGTGTGCGCTAGAGTGTATTCTCCAGTGACCCTCTGCCCTCTGGTTTAAAGGACTGAGTGAAAACACACGCACACACACACACACACACGTACACACACACCCCACCCCTCTCTCTCTCTCTCTCTCTGAGATAAAACACAGGTTTAATCTTTGACACTGTGTGCAAACTGGCCTCTTTGCAGGTGAGGTGAGCCTCCTGGTGCGTGTGTGTGTGTGCATGTGTGGGTGTGTGTGAAGCTCTTACTTTCAGCCTGACCTAAATGTGGAGGACAATAGCCTGGGGGCTGTGTGTGTGTGTGTGTGTGTGTGTGTGTGTGTGTGTGTGTGTGTGTGCTGTCTACATACCTGCCTATGTGTGTTGGTGTGTTCCCGTTTTTTGGTTGTCTTCACTTTCTGTTCCTCTTCAGCTGTTGACGCTTCACACAGCTGAGCCAGATATGGGACGGACTTGATACGATGCAAGGTTTTCCCTCTCTCTCCCCCCCGCCGGGACCGGACAAATCAATCAATGAATCCCGCCCCACCCTAACCCACCTGAAATATTTTCATCAGTCTGGCTTTCAGTGGAGAGTTTTAGTGTCCCGTGATGGTCTAAATGCTGTTTCAGAGGCTTTTTTCTACCCTGAGACAAAAAATTCTGGGAGGAAAACACTCCATGTTTCCACTTTTTTGGCCTGAAAATTCTCCACTATGTCAGCTATCAGCAGTTGCGATCCATGAATATCGGTATCAACTTTCAAAAAAACCCCATATAGAGGTGGAGCGTCTTTCCCAGCATTCCCTCTAAGCCGATGGTTTTCATCCCGACCAAACGCGACGCCGGATGCTAAATGAGCTCCCGCCTTTTCCCCACTCGGGGGAAGTGATCTCGACGTCCCGATCCCTCCCGCGTCACGAGATCACCCGTGCGAACGGCAAACCGCACCCGATCCAAAATCGCGGCGACAGCAGGCCTGGGATTTGCGTAGATCCCGGTATTCCGACGGCGACGCTCCGTGATGATAGTGATGTTTCAAATGGAGATACTGACCTTTTAGGAATATTTGCCATGTAATGCAATTATACCACTAATGGATTTGGCCCACTGATCTTTTTATACACTGTGTCAGTGGGCCAGTAAAACATTGTTGGCTTTATTACAATGCAACACACACACACACACACACACACACACACACACACACACACACACACACACACGCACACACACACACACTCACACGCACAGACACACGCAGAGCAGTCGGGCCCTGCGCTCATTTGCGTGTGTATGTTCAACATCTATAATCCTGCCTCCCTTGTGCAATCACACACACACACACACACACACACACACACACACACACACACTCGCGCACACACAGACGTGCGCACCAGACCCCTTGCGAGTGTGTGTCTGCCAAGTCCAACGGCAGGCTGCCAGCAAAAAAAAAAAGGGGGCTGTGATTGGGGTGAGGGCTCATCTGCTAGGGTTAGCCAGCTATAGCCGCACACACACACACACACACACACACACACACACACACACACATAAGCCGGCCCCCGTTTAGATTAACGGGGTTAATTAGCTCCACATGGCCCCTAACCCTCGCCACACCAGAGGGCCGTCGGTCTCTGGCCACGGCTACAGCAGCTCCGTCTCTCTCTCTCTCTCTGATAATGCTTCTAGCTGCCGGGGGGTCGGGGCCCGGGGTCCGTCGGCGCTAATGAGCTCAATTTGCACCTTCGGGTACCGTACGTCACCCGCGGGTGCCTTAGCAGTATACCACCTCCGTTTCACACGTGCATCAGAAGGACCCCCCCCCCCGGCACGCTCCGGGAAGAGCCGGACGCACGCGGGACAATTTCCACCGAGTTGATTTAACTCACAAAGAACCGACGACGACGACGACGACGACGACAACGACGGGGGCCAGCTGCCAACACCTGCCCCGCCAAGCATTATCACCCATACCAGTCACTTCCTCTTTCACACTTGTTTCTACACACACACACACACACACACACACACACACACACACACCTGCCTGCCAGCCGGACAAAAAAAACAGGTAGTGAGAAACATGAATGGTTGCTGAGGTGGAACTGTATGTCTATTGATTATAGTGTGTGTGTGTGTGTGTGTGTGTGTGTCATGGTGGTTTCTGTTCTGCGCTCTGGCTGTGTATTCTAAATATACCAACGGACCATGAGAAAGATTTTTTTTTTTCGTCTGAAGCCGCCGGCCCTGTGTTACACACCGCCGCCAGTTGCCGCGTCGCATTACCGATATCACAGGGAGGGTTGGGGGGGGGGGGGAGTAAAAGAGGAACCATTTTACGGCTGTGCCCGTTTATAAAGACACAAGTTTTTGGTCTTTCTTTTTTGGGGCGGAAGGTTACACCCGTTTGCCCCTCTTCAGCCGCGACGAGTAAAAGACGAAGGAGCTCCGAGGAGAGATGTGCGAGCAGACAGAACGAGAGAGGGCAGATGGGAAAAGGAGTTGGTGTGAGGTGCGAAAAGCAACAGTTAGCCGGTGCCTTCGCCGCGTGTGAGAGTCTGGCCTAAATATGGCATGCTTTTGACACTTTCTCCTCTCACACACACTCACACGCGCACACTTTCTCTCTGCAGAGATCTGTAAAAGTCTGCAACATAAGGACCGAGATAAAGTCGCTGGTTTTTTTTTGTTTTTTTTTTAACATGTTTTAACACGAAGAACAGAGCTGTAATCTAAAGCTGACGGCTTGTTCTTTTGCCTTCTGTTAATCTCCCGAGTCGTAAAGCCGTATCGCGTTACAATAGCGAGAGGCCGTAGCCGTATAGCGGACGGACCCGCTGACTGTTCCCGATATAAAATATGACCACTGACAGTGTTATTACTGGTCGGTGATAAACGCTGCACTAATGACCGGAGCAGAGGTTCATATTTAGTCTAATAGGTCGGACGGGATCGTTCATAACCGCCGCCCCGGCCATGAAATAGAAGCTTAAGAGTCTATTAATCTTAAATCTTATTTTTCTTAAAGCGACTGAAACTACTCTGATGATTGCCTTGTTTCCAGATATTGACATTTCTAGGAACATTTCCCGAAAACACGTGCAAAACTGCAATCGGGAACAAGTGGGAATATCCTGCATTGAACACCGAAAATGAGGCTAAACGATTCCCGTGCAACACACTCGTGGCACGGCCTCACCCTCTATATATGGCCTGCACATGCAGTTGATAACTAAACATAGTTGTCTGCTAAGTTGCCAGTAACAGGATACGATATCCCCCCCCCCACACACACACCTCCTACAGACCATACTCTTCATTTCCTTTCTTTCTTTCTTTCTTTCTTTTGAGTTTTTTGGTCTGCGCCACTTGAGATGAACAGCTATGATATGTTCCTTCAACCCAGATGACCCTGAACAACACACACACACACACACACACACACACACACACACACACACACACACACACATAACTCTGACCCCTCTGGCTGTTCCTCCTCCTATAGGCAGATGTATAGGTGGAGTGGAGGGCGGGGGGGGGGGGGGGGGGTCAGGACACATATTTTGGCAGCGGTTAGTAGGCAACACACACACACACACACACACACACACACACACACACACACACAGAGCTATGTTTCAACTTGATTTACAGGGCTCAGCTGCAGGGAGTGGGAGAGCAAGAGTCACAGACAGACAGAGAGAAAGAGAGAGAGAGAGACAGGGGGAGTATAGCCTCCAGGTAGCAAGGGCTGGGAAAGCAGAACTACGGCGGTTGTACGACTGTTTCAAACAAAAAGGTGGAGCAGGATTTGTTGACGGAGCCCGGGGAGTGGCCGGCCCCGCGGGGGGAAGAAAACCTGTATTCTGCGGTTGCAAAGCGTTCAAACGACGCAAATAGGTGAAAATGAAAAGCAAATAGATCT
>JAXDDW010000032.1:3280000-3432500 GCA_034670385.1 Hoplostethus mediterraneus | reverse complement strand
CCATAACTATGGCCCCTATAACCACACTCTTCAGGCAAGTTGCTTTGATCCGGAAACTCCGAGCCTGTCTGAGTTTTCTTGCCTTTTTTTGAGGCATTGCGGTCATGCTGTTACCGTTTGACCATGTCGCTCCCCCCGGTGAGCAGACTGGACACCAGCTGCCACTGTTTGCATTTTAATTGTTTGCCGTCACGTTTCGAAAGGGAAGTATAACTGGGCGGGAGGATGAGAGTGCAACTTTCTGCTCAGGGTTCGACTGATGCCAATGCACTGGGCTGGTACTGCAGTTGATTGCATGTCTTGCAGCTTGCAGTATTAATCATGAATACACTGATGGTGCATGGGAATTCCTGAATAACCTGAACTGATTGTACTGTGACAATTCAACGGGATTCCACGCAAGGATGCATGCATGTTTCATTCTTGTTCTTGCTAGTGTTCTGGGTTTCAGAGTTTTTGTGTCCTGTGGTCTAAATGTTGTCGCAGAGGCTTTTCCACCCCGACAGGGATGCAATTCTGAATCTGAAGTGATTTAAAGAAAATGGACATAAAAATGATCACATTTATTGCATGTCATCATCAGTTCAAAAATATCAGTATCGGTATCGGCCTTCAAAAACCCATATCGGTCGAACCTTTCTCATCTACAGCATGCGATGTGAACTGTACTTCAGTATGCAAGGTGCATTGCCCGATTCAATGTGCACGATGCAAAATGCCACACTGTCATAGTGCATGTGTGCTTGATTTTTACAAGGAATAAATCGGTCACAATATCATATTGCAAGTACCCTTTGCTTCCTGACAGTGTTTAGCTGATGCAGCGATTTCAGCGCTCAGCCTTTGGGCAAGCAATGCTGTCAGGTGAAAACCTCATAACTAAAAATGAAATGTCAATTCAGGACAGAAAAAGAACCTTGTTTTTAGCTTGATGACAATGCATTTTCTGGGGTTTCATATGTAAGCCTAAGGGGTTGTACTCATGTCTCAACCCATAGAGGCGTCCTGAAGTTAGGAATCCTGAAAAAGCACCAAAACTGGAGTTGCAAGGTTTTCATGTGACACCGGTGATATGGCTATGTTCAGTATTAGTCACTGTCTGCCAGGGATGTGAACCAGCAACCGCCAGCAATGCTCGTATACTCTAGTGAGGGGTAAAGGATGATGTCACTGTCCTCCCAGAAACTCATTGAAAATCGACCTCAGTTCATTTCTGCGATGCATTTTCAAAGGCATGGCTTTGCTCCTAGAGTCATAAATGATACGCAAAATCTTCGGTATCAATCAACGTGAAAAGGAAAATGTGAGTCATACAATTTCTCACATCCCCAGTTTGCAACTTTCTCTCTCTCTCTCTCTCTCTCTCTCTCTCTCTCTCTCTGTGTTTTAGTGAGCTAGGACTGGTGAAAGCACAGGGACTGGAAGTTGACTATCAGCGTTCCATAGCAACAGAAAGGGCTAACATGCATGTGCAATCATCATCACGCAGAAAAGCAATGATTTCATCGATATTAATGCATTTAATTTCCCGCCATAGTTTCAGTTGGTCAGTTCTGATTGTGATACTGTTATCTATATCACATTGTGCCGATTCCTGTTGAAGGACGTTTTTAAAGGGACACCTTGACATTTTGAATTTCTTCCCATTTTTTTCCCCAGTTGAATTTCAATCAGTTTTTTTCACCAGGCATTTGGGGGAAAAAGTGTTGACATTTGTCCTTTGGCTACCATAAAAAATGTCCTGCATTGTTAGCATTCCTCCTTGACGCCAATGGGCCCTGCTAGCTCTAGGCTAGTGAGTTAGCTTTCTGTAATAATAATGTGATAATTTATTGATCCCCCGTAGGGAAATTTTTATTTCTCTTGGCCGCCTCCACGGGGGAGGTCAGAGGTCAGCTACAGAGCAGCACCCCTGGAGGCTGGCAGGGATTCAGCGTCTTGCTCAAGGGCACTTCAGCAGGGTGGATGTTTGCCTTCGTAGCATGCTATTTTCACTTTATTGATATTCCAATGAATTAACATACCCCTTCCCCCATATTCTAACAAACGCCTGGAGAAGAAAATAACAGATTAAAATCCAAAATGTCAAGGTATCCCTTTAAGGTGAAGCAGGAGCTGAGCAGCGATGCCCAGATGTAAATATACGCAGGAGATCCTGAAAGCCCGAGGCTCGGGATAGAAATCCCAAATTGTATTAAGGGACATTGTCCCTCTCTCCCTGTATGCGTACCTAATCCTGTTTCACTGATGTTCCATTACCTCAATTACTATCATCTCACCCAGAGGTGGGCCCAGCCAAGGACACCACCGGAGAGCCAACGATGGGCGGAGAGAGGATTGAGAGGGATGGGGAGGGGCGGGCCGCAAAGGAGAGAGTGCTATATAAAGACCCATCGGAAGACACGGAGATTAAGGGAAAGATGGAGGGAGAGAGAGAGAGAGGGGGAAAGAAATTGAGGGGATGGCATGAAAGGGGAAGGAAGTGGTAGTGAGAGAAAGGTATGGGGATGGGAGATGGATTAACATCAACAAAAGTAGATGTTTGAAAAAGAGGAGGAAATTGAGCATCTTGGGTTGGAAAAAGTGGGTGGAAATGGTGGGCAACCTAACGAATCTTGCAAGACACGATGACCTGCTGAATGAACACACTCACAATGTCCTCTTCGGAGATGAGTAGGGGCATCGTGGTCCGACGTGGAACCTTCAAAAGAGGCCTTGAAGAACCTGTTATATCTGGGTGTATGCCTCCCCCAGCTCAGGGCCTGATAACTACACTTAGAGAGGGTGAAGGAGGAAGTTGCCACACATACACACACACACACACACACACACACACACACACACACATATTGACTCACAGGCCTCGTGAAACATGAGCCAAGCCGCCTTACTGCTACCCTCTCCCATCTAACACCACATAAGTGTCTCGGCAATGCCCTTGGCTTAATAGAGGCTTAATGCCTGCGCTTGTCACTGCAGCATGGCTGGTATTGAGCGTCGGGGCATTTCTGGAACTGTGCATGTGTGTGTGTTCTCTCTAGTGGCTATATGGCTTTGACATTTACCCCATGTAAAAGAACTGGATACTGTTATTTACCCCCCACCACCTCCTTCTCTCTCTCACCGCTCACATTCACGCTGTAGCAAAGCTTGAAAATTGCAGCAATAACTTGTCAGACCTATCTTATCTATCTATCTATCTATCTATCTATCTATCTATCTATCTATCTATCTATCTATCTATCGATCTATCTATCTCACTTCATGTTCCTACCCTCGGAGTGGTGGGGTTCGCCTCATGAAGTGACTGATGGGAGTCTATTATATAGTGGTCGCCTACTCTAATATCCATGAACTTTAGCTGTCTCGGCATGCAGACGGGTCCGAGTATACAAGTCAAAAAAGGAGCACGCGATCTGTCGGACAGGCATTGTTGCACCTCGCTCTTGTTTTGCTCCCTGCATCTATTTTCCTACCTCATCTTACATCCAAAAATATCCCACTCTTCACCCACCCCGCCCACGCACCCGCGAACGGAGCGTATGTGCCAAGCACTCCCGATAAGAGCCTCAGCGAAACACCTTAAATTGTAAATTGCAAAATAGCCTTCATTTGTAGAACGGACAGTGTTTTTTAGTCATTACCAGCATCGTTTGGGCATTTCTTTGTCTTTTTTTGTTACACGTGGTTGGTTTACAGCAGTTATTTCAAACATTGGAGTGGTTTCCTTCTTCACAGAAAACATTGAGCGAGATAGATGTTGTTTTCTGATATCGGGAACTACATTTCTTATATGCAAAAAGCTTTTTTAACAAGATTTTGAAATCACACTGTGAAGGTTTCGCCCTTGTTTTCGGTTGACGACGAACTTGGCCTCCTCCTCCTCTGATGATCCGCGGTTTCCACCGTCTTCCTCTGCCTTGCGTGAATTTCCTCCTCTTTGCTCAATTTCCTCCTCTTTTTCAAACATCTACTTTTGTTGATGTCAATCCATCGGTGAGGGATAAATTGTTACCTTGACGACGAACTTGGCCGCCTCCTCTGATGATCTGCGGTTTGCCACGTGAAACGCAATCGAACAAATTCGGCAAGGTAACAACTTATCCCCCCCGATTCCCCCCCAGAAACACCGTTATTGTCCAACATTAGGCTGCAGAGGAAAAAAAACACAAAAAAAACACCCTGGTCCAGATAATGCAAATGATATTCACAGGTTAGACCCTATGCAGGTGGCCACAATTAGTGGTAATTTGTGCCGATTTTAATGATCCATAATTTAGCAGCCTTTCCAAACTGTTGGTCATGTGGGATAAGTGGGTGTGTGTGTGTGTGTGTGTGTGTGTGTGTGTGCAGAGAAGGAGAGAGAGAAGGGAAAAGGGGGGTGGGGGGTGGGGGGGGGGGGGGGGGGGGGTGAAAGAGACATCAATGGAGGGAGATAGTCAAAGAGAAGGAGGAGGACAAAGACACACACACTCACACACACACACACACACAGTGAGAGAGAGGGAGTTCTCCTATCTCTGAGACGTGGTGCAGACATATAGCCAGCGCTGTGTAGGGACACAAAGGGACTAATGGTGCCAAATGGAGGGGAGGCTCCTCCACCGAACATAGAAATCCATAGACAGACAGACAACCGCGCCCCCCCCCCCCCCCAATCCCACGCCCTGTTAACAGGATTATACCCCCCCCCAAAAAAAAAACAACCCAGCATCTCTCTCTGTCTGTCTCTGACTCTTGTCTCTCTCTGTCTGTCTCACCCTGTCGGTGTCAATGCGGTGACCTTATGAGGATGACTTTATCAGAAACAGTATTTGAACAGCAGTGTGCAAAATGTCACTTTTAAAAGTGTCCCTACCCACACACACACACACACACACACACACATTTAAAAGGGAGGTGTCATTTTCAACGGATATTGTTTCATTTTGATATAAATTGTGTTAATGCCAGCCTATGTTGTGTCAGGTTGCATTGCTATTAACATACAGTAAACTGTTGAAAAGTAAGAGTACACACACACACACCCACACACACACAGAGATATGTAGATATTTGTTGAAGCTTTTTTTTCACAGTGACCGCTGTGACCCCGTCTTTCTGGCTATTAGAGGTAAATTGCAGTGTGGCGATTTCTAACAGCTCCCATGTAAACCATGACATCCTTTTAGCGTCGCTGCTAATTTGACAGGTTCACACTGACAGTCATTAGCAGGTGATACGTCCCAATTTCACGTGTGTGTGTGTACCTGCTTACACCCTGATGGATTGTTTATTATGATATTATTTATTACATTATTGCAAAATACAAAAAATCCTAAAAAAAATATATATATACAGTGGTGGCCAAAATTATTAGAACACTTGGCATATTTAAGAGGTTTCAGTTGTTTTTGTTCAATTGGCCATTAAAATACCCATAAAACGAATGAAATATATACAAAGTCATCATTATGCTCTATAAACCATAGAATAGAGCCATCATAAGGAGATTTACGTCATTTTCCTTACAAAAAACAAGCTAGGCCTATTTGGATAATAAACTGGACAGATCTATTGTACATTCAAAGGAAAGCCTTTGGCTTGAGTTGCAGAAGGCGGGATAACATTAGTGTTCAAGTTCTCAGGAAATATATTGACACTATGCCAGAGAGATGTGCTGCTGTAATTGCTGCAAAAGGTGGACATACCAAATATTAAAGTTAAAAGTGGATAAAAACAGTAGGACTCACTTCATCTGATATTTGTTGTGCTCAGAGCAACCATCTGCATGTTTCATGAACATTATGAAATTAAATCATGTTTTGGAGGCAAGAAAAGGTCAATATTTTCAGATTTGTCAGGTGTTCTAATAATTTTGGCCACCACTGTATATATTATTACATATATATGTGTGTATATATATATATAATTAGCATCAATATTATGACCTCTAGAATTACATATTTTATAAAAAATATTTTGCTTTTGGAATAATATTGAGTATTGATTTAATTGTGTATTACTAAAGACTATAATGAGTGTTGAATAAAGCACATGTCCATTTAATTTTTTAGCTTTTACACAACCACTAAGGCCCTGACCTTTGACCTCCTTCATTTTGGTCACTTGTAATGACAGTGATCTAGTAATAGAAGCTGATTTACTCATTGTACGTTGCTCTGGATAACAATGAGTCAGCTAAATGACTAAAATGTAAAAAGTGTGTGTGTGTGTGTGTGTATGTGCAACCTGCCAGCTCTTGCAGCTGTATTGGTTTTGGTCTGACTCTGTGTATCTATATACCTGTATGCACGTGGCAGCGCCTCTGTTTGTATCTCCGCTTGTTTGCTGTGTTGGCCGCGTCCGTGTTGCCGCCATGCTTCACAGTTGAGAGGCTCTCAGTGGCAGCGGCGGGGATTCGTTTATTATCTAATCTTGTAAATGAGCTGATGGCTGGCCGTCCGGCCTCCCTAATGAGATTACGCGCGCATTGTGGATCCCACCACAGGTCATTGTCGCCGAGGCCGTTCGGAGGCAATTATTGTTTTAAGTGTTCCTCTCGTCGCCAAAGTGAAAAATCGCCTTTGCATACTTCGCCGAGGGAAGGAGTTATGAGCCTGACGAAAGGGGCTATTCTTCCAGTGTGTGCCTGTGTGTGTGTGTGTGCGTGTGTGTTGAACACTCGGGTCCTTTCACAAGCGAGTTTCCAGAGTAAGTAATTGGAGCCTAAAATGTTTTCATAATCCTACTGTTTTACTTTTCTCTGGCGGATTGGGTGTTCTGTCTATGTGGATGGTTGTGTGTGTGTGTTCATGTGTGTGTGTGGGTCAGTGTGGGTGGGTGTATGTGCAGCGCACAAGAGAATATGAGTCTGGAGTGTATGTGACTTGCACGTGCCTTGCTCTGAATTATGCTAGCCTTAAGAAAAGAGACAAATATCAGGTTCCGCGGTAATGCTTCAGATTAGAGGTCCCTCTATCTGTAACTGCAGTGACACATAGTCAGTCTCGCCTTTTCTCTCCTGTATTAGTAGCTTCTGTTTATCTACGGTTCATCATAGATCATGTTTTATTCCTGTGTAATTACACTTATACTACAGAGATGAGGAGACAGTAATTTAAAGGTTTGAGGGATCCTTCTCTGTTGCCTCTCCTGTGTGTGTGTCTGTGTGTTTGTCAGCGAGCCTCTATTTTGGTACATCAGTGGGAAGTTGAAGTGGTAGTCTGCCGGGATAGCCTTCTCTCTTTGTTCTCCCGCTGACAATGGAGTACTCACAGTCAGTCTGAAGGGAGAAATTATGTCCCAAAGCAGTCTGGGAGAAGAACAAATGCATGCGCGCACACACACACACACACACACACACACACACACACACACACACACACACACAAACATATACACACACACACATATACACACACACTACTTCTCACATGCTACTCATGCGGGGCATGACCTCAATAAGAGCTGCTGTTGTGTTTGTGATGCCCTTAGCACCATGTGCCGACCACTCTTAGAAGCTATAACAGTCAGGCCAAATACAAAATAAAATATCGGTTTAGCCTGGGTGAATTGTGTTGTATTTCATTCAGTAAACAATCTGTTTCAGTTTGTGTACAATGGCTGCATTAATGGAGTCCAAATGAATTGCATTGCAACATTAGAGAAGAACCTTGATCATCTCCGAGGTCTTTCAGAAGACTGGAATGTTCTGATAATTGAAATTTTACAGCACTGCTGACTGTAATATATTAATAGCCGATTCACACAATGAAGCATATAGTGCAGGTGCAGTCAGAGGTGTTTAGTTGATACACAATATATTGCATGTTGTTAGCTGAATGTTTTCTAACATTTTTCTACCTTGTGTAACTGATCTGACTGTTGGATGTTTCTCTAACCTGAGCATCTCTTCTCTTCCTCACCAGGTAAGGAGGAGCCGACCACCTATACCTGCACCACTTGCAAGCAGCCCTATGGCAGCGCCTGGTTCCTGCTGCAGCATGCCCAGAACACCCATGGCTTCCGCATCTACCTGGAGAGTGAACACGGCAGCCCCCTCACCCCGCGCATGGGCCGGCCCTCCTCCCTGGGCGGGGGTGCCGACTGCCCCTCCCAGCCCCCCCTCCACGGTCTCCACCTGCCTCCCGACGCGAGCCCGTTCAACCTCCTCCGCATTCCCGGCTCCGGCTCAGGTGGGAGGGATGCTGCTGGAGCAGGGGGTGGAGGTGGCATTGGTGACGCTGGTGGGGGCCATCATCAGCGTTTCCCCCCCACGCCACCCCTCTTCAGTCCCCCTCCGAGGAACCACCTGGACACCCACCACCTGAGCCCCGAGGAGCTGGCGCTGGCAGCCCACCACCCGAGTGCCTTCGACAGGGTGCTGCGCCTCAACCCTCCCTTGGCCCTGGATCCCCCTCCAGTCATGGACTTCTCACGGCGGCTGAGGGAGCTGGCGGGAAACACCTCAGGGTCCACTCCCCCGCTGTCCCCCAGTCGGCCCAGCCCCATGCAGCGGCTGCTCCAGCCATTCCAGACTGGAGGAGGAACAGGCGGTGCGGGAGGTACAGGAGGCAGCAAACCTCCATACCTTTCCACTCCGCCCACTCTCCCGGGCTCCATGCAGTCGCCATCGGGCTCCCAGACCACTCCCACCACCCCTCTCCCCTCCACAGGCGCACCGCCCTCCTCCAACACGCCCTTGAAATCAAAGTCTTGTGAGTTCTGTGGCAAGACCTTCAAGTTCCAGAGTAATCTCATAGTGCACCGGCGCAGCCACACAGGAGAGAAGCCGTACAAATGTCACATGTGTGATCATGCCTGTACACAGGCTAGCAAGCTCAAGCGCCACATGAAGACACACATGCACAAGTCGTCCTCGCCCAACACAGGCAAGTCAGAAGATGGGCTCTCAGCGGCCTCCTCTCCAGAGCCTGGCACCAGTGAGCACATGGGCAGTGCCAGCAATGCCCTCAAGTCAGTAGTTGCCAAGCTGAAGAGTGAGAACAACCGCAGGCTGCGCGAGAATGGGGAAGAGGAGGAGGAGGAAGAGGAGGAAGAAGAAGAAGAAGAAGAGGAGGAGGAAGAGGAGGAAGAAGAGGAGGAGGAGGGGGAGGAGGAGGAAGAGCAGAATGGAGAGAGGTCAGGCAGGAGAAACAGCTACCACTTTGGCCTGAACCTCGAGGCAGCACGCCACCATGAAAACAATGGCAGTATCGGAGGCCGCTTGGGAGGAGCAGCTGATGAGGGACCCATCCCACGCTCGCTGCCTGAGGTGATGCAGGGGATGGGTCTGGCCGCTAGCATGCACCACTTCAGTGAAGCCCTCAATGCACACAAGCGGAATGCTATGGCCCAGGAGAACCACCTGCACCACCACCTCAACCGGTCCCATCACCACAACAGCGAGATGTGTGATGAGAACTCAGTGCTGGAATCAGACCGCGGTGAGGAGGGCTGCATCTCGGCAGTCAACGGGCGGGGAGCATCTCCCAACGAAGCTGCATCTGTAGGCCTCTCTAAGAAACTGCTTCTGGGCAGCCCCAGTCCACTTAGCCCCTTCACCAAACGCATCAAGATGGAGAAGGAGTTTGACCTGCCCACCCCTACCATCCCTAACACAGAGAACGTCTACTCTCAGTGGCTGGCTGGCTATGCCGCCTCCCGACAACTCAAGGACCCTTTTCTGAACTTTGGGGATTCCAGACAATCGCCCTTTGCCTCTTCATCCGAGCACTCTTCGGAGAACGGCAGTCTGCGTTTCTCGACCCCTCCGGGGGAGCTGGACGGCGGGGTGTCGGGCCGCAGCGGTACAGGGAGTGGGGGCAGCACGCCACACCTTGGGGGTCCCGGACGGCCCGGCTCCAAGGATGGCCGGAGAAGCGATACGTGTGAGTATTGCGGGAAGGTGTTCAAGAACTGCAGCAATCTGACAGTGCACCGGCGCAGCCACACGGGTGAGAGACCGTACAAGTGTGACCTGTGCAACTATGCTTGTGCTCAGAGCTCCAAACTTACACGCCACATGAAGACCCACGGCCAGGTGGGCAAAGACGTGTTCAAGTGTGAGATTTGTCAGATGCCATTCAGTGTCTACAGCACCTTGGAGAAACACATGAAAAAATGGCACAGTGACCGTCCCTTGAGTACCGAAATAAAGTCGGAGTAGTAGGCTGAACTGTGGGACCATTTCCCCCCAGCTATGTCCACCATCAGTCCCCTGTTTAACCCCAGTCCCTTGTAGATTTGCCCCAGCCCCAACACACCTCTTTCGCCAGTCTGGTGGAAGCTTAAGACCATGTGCTCTGCACCAGCACACCCCGTTTCCATTACCCATTGAATGCATGATCTGTATCGGGGCAATACTATTGCATTGACGCAAAACTTCGAGCCTTTCTCTTGTGCAATAATTTACATGTTGTGTACTATTTTTCTTTTTTGAGTTTTCCTTTTCCATTTTTAAGAATTAGTCAGCATGCATAGTATGTTTTTTGCTAATCAAAAAAAGAAAAGAACTTGTCCCTGGTTGGTTAGTTGTTGAGTAAATGTGTTGCTGTTTTCTCTTGTTCTGTTTTTTTCTTTTTATTCTTCAAAAAGAGAAAAGACAAGAAAGATACATCCATGCTGCATACATTCTGTAACACATATCATGTACAGTTTTGTGTTGTAACATGGAAAATGAACAGTCTTTGACTTGACCCTCTTCTGACAACCCTGGAAATGCACTTAACCTGATCTTTCTAAAAGACGCTATGTCCACACAGGGTGAAAGAGATGAAAAAAAACAAAGTCATGAATTGGCTTGATTACTAAACTGAAAGTGGTGACAGCCTTCAAATTTCTTTCAAAAAGACAAGGATGTGCTAAGAATTCAATTTGTACTATCATTTGGTAAAACAAAAAAAGAGTGCCTTTGATATTTCAAGACTGCATTGGCCATAATCTTATCCGCTATACGTTTTGGGGTCACACAAGATACTGCTAGAGGGTTTAAGGAAAGGTCCTTGCATCAAGTACCTGACTGCTCAAATGGACTGTGACAATTAACTGATAATGAAAGATCAGAGAATTCTAGTTAATCATCATTTAGCTACCTATTACATGTTCTATAGTATCTTTAATATGTGGATTTCATGGCAAGCATGGTACAAGCAGTATTGTGTATATCTGAATTATTTGTAGTTTTGTTTCTGGTAAGGAGGTACTTTAAGATAAAGGTACTCTGTAACGTACAATCCTGAACTTGAGGGATACGGCGCATGGCTGAGAGGTGTCATGCATCTGCGTTAGCACAAACCTATGACGCTGCTTGGATATGTCAGTGTGTGGAACAATGCATAAAGTAATATATGAGCTCCAATCGAGGCGGACTATATTTGAGGGCATTGAAATAACTACAAAGCTAGACAGACAGAAAGCTACACAGAACTGGAAGCTACACATTAGTTGGGGGGGTGGGGATCTGAGGCAATCTCTTTCACTTTACATGGCAAGTATCAAAACAGGGTGATTAACTATGAATTGCGGAAAGAAAGAAAGAAAGAAAGAAAGAAAGAAAAGAACGAGTCACTAAAAATGCAGCTGTACTCTTGAAAAGAGAATTTGATACAACGGCATACATAGGCTAATGCAGGGCACGTTTTTCTTTGTTTGCTATTCCTTTTTCTTTTAACCCAAAAAGGAGAGTTATTTTTCCTTGTCGAGTTGCAGACATTCACTCAAGCTGTTCGTAGTATACCACTTGTCACACTCTGCCCGAGATGTAAGCGCCGACATCTTACTTTACACTCTCCTAGAATGATGCAATGCCGGTACCCGGGTTGAGTCTAAACGCTAGACTAGTCATTTATAGGACATGAAGTGCACTGTTTCAAATTTTCCCAGTTTACAGGTTTACGCTTAAGGGGAAAACATTTGTTGAAATGCTGTCAGATGACGAGGGTCCCGTTGTTAAAAAAGCAGTAAAAGATTAGGCATAATCTGTCGCCAGCTACTCCAGCCTCCTGACCCCTTGACCTCTGTACCCGCACCCCTTTCACCGTTGAACCATTTTTCGTCGCCCCCTAGAAACCTCCCAGTGCTCAGCCTGGACAACAACAACAAAAAAAAAATTCTCCCTGTCGGCAAAGTCTATAAATTTAAAAGGTACCGGTGTTCCCACTCGTTTCCAGAGACGAACGCTGGTCCCAGTACGGGTTGTACCGGTACCAAACACCCGCATTGTTGTGTTATGATCTATAGACCTTGCTCGGCAGACGACAAACTCTCAAAACCCGTTGCTCACACTGCAAGAATCTTTTTTTTTTTTTTGTACAAATCTTCCTTTTAAGTATAGATATAAAAATGACCGTTCTTTTTGCAAATAAGACTTCACTATCTTTTAATAAGGGGAAGCTGTATTTAAGTTTCGTTGTCGTTTCTCTTTTTCCTCGGCGTCTTGGGTGGTGTTCAAGACTCGGATCACAGTATATACGAGATGGTTAAAACAAAAAAAAAAAAAGGAAAAAAACAATCTGTGATGTTTTTTTGTATTTTATTTTGCCTTGGCTCTTCACAGCTCTTCAGGTTGAAATACAATTTGCATTGGGGAAAGGATTAAGATTATATATGAATATATAATAAAGAACTTAAAATATAGGAAAATGCACACTCATGTCGATTCCTATGCTTAAACACATTTATGGTCTACTTTTTCTGTATTTCTAGAATTGTATTTGAATTCAATGTTCACTTAGAGTAGGCACTATAGTATTTATATTGAGGCTCGTATTTTTAACTGTTGCTTGTTCTCTCTAAAGGTATTTACCATACCTTTTTTGGTAGTGGAAAAAAATCCCAAGCTGCCACGGTATATTTTTTTAATTTGGCAGGATAATATAGTGCGAATTATTTGTATGTTTAAAGAAATAAAATGAAAAACCCAATAAAAAAGCAGCTAAAGTATGTGGCATCGGGAGGCGTCGCGGGCCATGAGATGGCTGCCGCTCTTGTTTCCTGTCCACAGAGGTGGTTGTACATATCTTCTTTGGTTTTTGGTTTGGACCTCCTTCCTCCCCCCTCCCTCCCCCTCTCCCCCCCTGCTGCCATTCTTGTATGCAGTAATGCAAGCTGACGTCGGCCTGTTCTGTTGTGTGCTTCTGTCTCTCTCTCACCCCTCCCACCTGACTACATTCCAACATCTTACCGAGAAGAGAAAAAAAAACTTACTTCATATGCAGTACATGGATTACGGAGAAAAAAAATAAAAAAGCGTAGAAATAAATGAGTTTAAAAAAAAAAGGAAAAAAAGAAATCAATGTTTTGCAGTTTTTTTTTCATTGCCAAATACTAAATGGTGCTTTATATTTAGATTGGGTATACTTTCATATGCAAAGCATATTTAAAAATGACCCGGGGGACGTGGAGAAGCCTGCTTGAGTTGAGACTTTTTTGTAAATGGCAATGCGGAATATTTTGTTATCAGCCTTTTCTATTCCTGTTCTGAGAGCTGTTTGTTGTAACTTGAACTTGAACTTTATCTTTTACTATGGGAGTTACTATTTATTATTACCTATATGCTCTGTTCAAAACAGAGACATGGAATGGATCTTTATTTTTTTGGTTTCTTTTTATTTTTTTGGTTCTACTATAATTTTTTTTTTTTTTTGTAATGGTGGCCGAAGGTCATTGGACAAACCTAGCTCTTTTATTTCTGTTGTATTTGTTTGGGGTCTCTGTTCAGTTGTATTGGGAAAACCACTGTCTGTGTTTTCTGGCAGATGTCTGCATAATCCTGTTCACACACCCATTTTGTCCCTTTATCGAAAAACAATTAATAAAAAAATGAAAGTATATCTGCACTTGTCGCTTATCTCGACTGTGTGTGCTAAGTTATCTCAAGTGTGTCTGTGACATCCACTGAGTTGAATGTCCCTCGGGGCGTACGTGTGTGTGTGTGTGTGTGTGTGCGCGTGTGTGTGTGCACCAATAGATAATTCCCCCTCACCTGCAGTTTTATGAAAACCATTCTTTAATAGCTTTTCTAGGATCCCTATAAGTTCCCCTTTAAGTGTGTGTGTGTGTATGCAGAGGGGGTATGGGTGTCAGCTGGCCTGCCTAACACAGGGCGTTTGCTAGCATGCTTTTTCTAATGAGGCCACAGTGTCTTGAGCTCTTACGGGGACCTGTGGTGAACACCCCCCCACCCCATACACACAGACACACACCTCCCACCCTTATCACCCCTCCCTACCCTTTGACTCTGTACTCGGGGGAAGGGAGGGGCGTAGCTTGAGCAGGTTGATATGCAACTACTTATAGGGTCATGTGTCACACATGTATGTGTGTGTGTGTGTGTGTGCGCGCAAGTGTGTGTGTGTGTGTGGCCACCTTAGCCTAGCTTGCATGCTATCTCGGAGCACATCCTATACATGTCACTCCTCAAGCTATCTGTTGCTGATAATGGCTGTTCCCTCCCTTTATCTCTCTTCTGTCTCTCTCTCTCTCGCCCTACCATTTGTTACTCTCTCTCTCACACACACGCACACACACACATATATGCTGGCCCCCTCGCCAAGTGTACTTAAGTAAATATCATTATGTCCCTCTGTTTGCTCAGTAGTCACAAAGCCTCATAAAGCTGTCAGGATCTATCAATCAGCACAATGTCCTCCAACCACCACGCCTTCCTGCTCTTCTCATGCACACACACATACTCTGACACCTGCCGGGCCATTCAGGTTAATTATTCTCATTGGTTAAAAAAAAAATGCATGCATGGAGTTGTTTTTGCTTTTGCATGCCACATTTTCTTTTTTACTAATTTTACTTTATTTAATCTGGTAATCTCATTGAGATTAAGATCTCTTTTTTCAGGAGACACCTGAGAACAAAAAGCATTTATGCAATACACAATGAAGTCAGTCAGGGACATACATACACACAACATATGTTTGTGTGTGCAGGGGGCATGAATTCACTAAATTCATATCTATGGCAAAGACTCACTTCAACATGATATCAAAAACTTCCAAACCTATCAGCTATTATTAGGTCAATGTGATAAATAATTAGATGTAGGTCACTAAACTATCAGCTTAGACGGTCCTGAATCCCTGATGGGGCGTCCAAATAAATGCCTGGTGGTTTTTGCTCTGCATTACCATGATAGAATACTACAAAATAAAAGTGCTGCACCTCACTTTACCCAGTCGATGTGTTTTCTGCTGCTTAAACTCTCAGATGAGCCTTACTTCATAAAACAAATATAGTTTTGGGAATGTTTGACTTGTTTACCGTGTAATGCGTCTCACACACACACACACAAACCGCTCACACCTGTGGCCAGGTTGTAACCGCTCCCCTGTTTGATTGACATGTTGGTTGCAGGCTAGATTCCTGTCACCACCACCTCCCCTCGCTGGCCTCAAGTCAATTTGGCTTTAGCTAGCAACGGCACCTTCTGCAATTACAACCACGTTTGCTTGCAGGTGCAGATCAAGGCGCTCACCCTATATTGCGCAGCATTCGCACACTTTGTTTGCCATGCATGTTTTTGCGTTCTCATGCGTTGGGGAAAAAGCGGGGGGAAAATGACCAATGATGACCAGTTCTCTTAATGTGCTCACTACTGCCAATTTCAAATGTAGTGGCCAGAAATTGCATTGCTTAGACTTAATTGCTTTAAAAGAGAAAGCTCAGTTATTCCCTGTGAAAATAAAGAACACAAAATATAATGTGTTTTCCTTTATAAGAGAGAGAGCCGGTGATAGCGTAGCGTGTGGGGAAAGTGAAGGAGTAACACTCTCCCTCCCCTACACCACTATCTTCAACGTGCCCTCGAGCAAGGGCGTTTGAGCAACAGCGGTTGCATTTAACCCTCAACTGCTCCAGTGGAGCTGCTGATTGGTCAACGGGCAGAAGACCGCGGTCGTACTGGGAAGTTCCCAGTGTGAGTGTGTGAATAATGACAGACATGGAAGGTCATAAATCTGATTCAAACCTGTGATGTTCCAAGTATGTGGCCCGATAGCCGCTCACCCTGAAGAGGCTCCGTGCCGCGAGACGTTCAGGTGCGGTGGGACGTGGGAACGCTATAAGGCTGCAGAGACTTTATTCTCCACCTCAGTTTCCTCTTTACTCTCCGTTAAACAAGGCGAGTAGCCACTGGCGGCACAGCCTAGGCAAATAAAACAAATCAGCGCCGTATTTTTTTGCTTTCTCTCTCTTCTCTCTCCCCTCGCTCTGTGTGATAAATTCATTGTGTTATAAACCCGTGAAGCATTCAGGCCTTTTCCGCTTTACTGGGGCTCTCCTGTGCTGGTTTATGTGAAAAGCATAATGCATTTGTCACTGTTATAAAATCTATACAACCATGACCTGCAGTCCCCCATAAACTCCCATGGATTTGTCTTTGGCCTGCAGGGTTTTTTACAATGAGAGATTCTCCAAAGACTTTGGAAAGCGCGTTTTCACACATGCTTTTGTCGCTGCATGGCCTTGGCACAACACAGCTCCAATGGAATCCGGTCAAAGGAAAAAGAATGTATGTAAAGGAAAAAGAATGTATGTATGTGTGTGAGTGTGTGTGTGTGTGTGTGTGTGTCTGTCTGTCTTTCTTCCTTCTGAGTGTACTTTAGTATCTGTGTACATATTGTTCTATGCCACAGAAGTGCATTTTCTCCTGACCAACCTCCCCATACAGAGGAGTAGCTACTTCTATACATATTGAGCGGTCTAATACGCGCTGACCGCTGCGGTCATATAGGAACCGGCTGCAAAGTAAATGCCTCTTACTGTAATGGACAATCATTACTTACTAGCACATATAATAGCCACAAGGCCAGTCCAGCATGTAAACAATGGGGATCAAAGCCAACGCAGGAATAATGCATAGACATTGACCGCCACTGACCACAACGTACTTAATGCCCCCCTCGTGTAGGAGTTTGTGCTTAAGGCGCCGACTTGAGAACAGCTTAAAGAAACTAAGCACGACCATTAAGAGGTAAAAATATGGCCCTGACCCGATGTCGATACATGGCGGCAAGTCGGTTTTCTTGCATAGCCGGAGAAGGGGCGGAGATGCTAGCAAGCAAGCTGTGAGATGACTGGTTGAAACGCGCAAGAGACAGAAAAATAAAGAAGTGCCAATCGGCAAACTGCTTGGAACTTGAGGAGTATTTCTTAAAACAAATCTGTTGGCAGCTCCTCAGAATCAAGAGCAAGAGAGCAAGGGTTTCTTTCTAGACCAACAATCAACAATCATACAGGGAGAAATCCATCGGCGAGAAGAGGGAGAGAGACCAATTAGATAGACCAGAATGCAATACAGCTATGGTCATAGACACCAATGTTCACAATACAGTTGACTATTTATATTATATGTATATGCCCATACACCATTTAGACCATCATGGGACACTAAAACTCATGTATACTGATCAATAGAAGAATCAACTCAGGTCAAGGGCTTCCAATAGACAACCAGTATAGTATCTACCAATTCTATAATGAAAATGCAATCAATCAAAATGCATCATATCCGTCATATCATATCAAAATGACTCGTGGGGCTGTTTCTTGTGGGTGGGCGAGTCTGGGGGGTCACACGGTCACACGGTCACAGTGCATCTCATACATTTGGAAAACATTCCTGACCCCACCAAACAAGGCGATAGAGAAAAGGCACTGATTTGACCTGCAGCGCCCGCTGGAACAATGAAGTCCGGAGAAATGTGAGTGCAAGGTGTTGGATTCCAAAGCCATTTGTCACAAATGGATGACGGCAAACAGCCACACCGCAGGAATGACAAACACGCCGGGCTTACGCCATCCACGACAATGGCGAGTCCAGCGTTCGTGTTAGAACACCGACGGCAGGGATTTCATGATTTCAGCTGGGAAATATGTGTGTATCATCATTGAAGTGCACCAGTATCACCCCCCCCCCCCCCCACACACACACACACACACACACACTGGTGAATAAACAAGGCTAGCCACCTTTGGTTTGACTGGGGATTACTGCTCCACTTCAAACGGTGCGTTTGGGTGCATGTGGGAAGTTGCGAATATGACGTCAAGAGGTCAAACATTTGCACGTTTTTATCACTCAGTGTCTCGGCCGGCCTCAGCAGCGTGACCTCACACCATAGAAGGTTTCGGTGGCCATGGGAATGTTTGGTCTATTCCAAGAACACGCTGCCAAAAAAATAATAAATCCAATCTCAACACGTCATTTAATCTGGTATTGAGTCTTAAAAGCGTGTTTCTCGGAAAATACGTGGAAACAAATCTGCCAGTTCATCTGCAATTCTCCTGAATCATGCTGACATAATTCCTGAAACAAGTGAACAACCTGTAAGTACTTGTAGTAGTAGTACTTTTCACCCCCCCCACTCTAAACTGCATCTTAGCAGGAGGTCAAAGTCTATAGACTAGTCTTGATAGAGTAGTGTTGGAATGCAAGGTGTGGAAAAGACCCAGATCAAACAGAGACATGGCAGCTGTGCTGTGTGTGTGTGTGTGTGTGTGTGTGTGTGTGTGTGTGTGTGTGTGTCTCCTTTAAATTGAGGTTGGCGGGAGAGGGGGGGGGGTTGTCAAACCCTGTCTGGGGTCATAAGGTCAGAGAGTAGGCTCAGAGGAAGAAAGAAACCCTCCCACCCTCCCATTTCGTCTCTTTTCAATCTTTCATTCTGCCGCCCCCCCCACCCCCCCCCCCCTCCCCACCCCACCTGCCCCCCCCGCCACCCCGACTCAGTCTGAGGTTCAAATTCAGTGTCGAAACGAGCGCAACTGAATGAATGAATGAATGAATGAAGGGAGGGAAGGAGGGATAGGGGGGAGGGTCAGGGCGAGATGAGAGCAACATGTGTCAAGTGTGCATGCTTGAGAGTGTGTGTGTGTGTGTATGTGTGTGTGTGCATTTCTGCTGATATATATAGTGTGACGTGTGTGTGTGTGTGTGCAGGCATCAGCATGCAGGTACGCACTTAACGCGTTACATTTCGCTGTGGAATTCCCACGCATGGTCCGACATTTGTGTGCGACACTTTCAACACATTTAGAGAAAGTTGCTAGTCGGTCGGGTAATCATTTACTTGCATTGTGCCGCGTTGCCAGCGAGCCCATCAGAAGCACAGATAAAGTCGCATTACAACAGCGTCAGAATCATCAGAAAACCTCCGAACAGCACATTCTGCTCAACATCTTAGCTTATAATGTGCTTATGGCGCCTTATCAGCATCTTAAAGTAAAGTGTTATTTTTTATGCATGGTTTAACATAGAGGTCAATAACAAACCCTAATCAAAACATTCTTTTTAACCTCATATTCATACACCAAAAAGACCGTCTCACTGGTCGTACGTGATGATGTTCTGCATTGCATCAACATCCCCGACTGTACTTTAACTCCCTGACCTCGTGCTTGAAGCGACAGCGGACAGCTGTTGGAGAGCCGTAATGCGCTTGGCTGCTCCAGGGTCACCTGGGGGCCTCTCTCTGATCTCTTGACCCTCCAGAAAGAGGCCTCGTGGCCCTGGCCGGGCCGACGGAAAAAATCCCTGGGCCGGAGATGGATGAAAGCCTGGCCCAGGAAAGACGGGGATTATCAGTGCGCATGCGTGTGTGTTTGTGTGTGTGTGTGTGTGTGTGTGTGTTCGACAGAGTGTCCTGAACTTGGTTACACAAGACAGGCTTGAGTCTCCAGGGTAATGTCGTCATACACACTCACATGCACACACACACACACACACGCTCACGCACACACGCGCACGAGGGTTACAGGGGTTAATTGCAGCTACACAGACGAGGGGGTTGGGTCACCTTCGCTGGAAAAAAAGAGATGTAGAGAGAGAGAGAGAGAATGCAGAGGAGAGCTGAGATGGGACACTGCATAAACTCAATATGGACTGTGTGTGTGTGTGTGTGTGTCGCTCTCTCTCTGCCTCACACACACACACACACACACAGGTTGATGAGGGGACAGCAGCTCCTGTCCCAGACCGGTCTGTGTTATGTTATGTCTGGAAGCATTGTGTGTTATGTGTTACTATGACCCTTCTGTATTGTCTACAAGCCTGATATTACACACACACACACACACACACACACACACACACACACACACACACACACACATTTCTCTCATCCTCTCTTTTAATCTCTTCTCCAACCCTGTGTGTGTGCGTGTGAAAGGTCAAAGGTCAATTTGTGGGTCTCAGGATTGGGTTTCACATGACTGAACACCTTTGTTGCTTGCCGCGGGGGGAAGAGAAAACGTGTGTGTATGTGTGTGCGTGTGTGTGTGTGTGTGTGTGTGTGTGTGTGTGTGTGTGTGTAGTTCTATGATTGCCACAGCCGTTGCCACCGCTACAGCTCCTCTTTTTTTTTTACCCCCCAAGGTTCAAGTTTTGATGTCTGCTGAATGCTGCATGATCATAGGTAAATGAGTGGATGCATCTTACACACACACACACACACACACACACACACACACACACAAAGCTGCCTCACCCCGCCTTAAGAACGTTATAGTGATGGCCTAAATGCTGTGTCGGACATCTTTCCACCCTGACGAGAGTAAAATTCTCGGGAAAACACTGAATCTGTGTAATTTCGGGGCACGAAAATTGACAAATTTAAAAAAGAAGGCACAAAATATCATCTATAATACAAAAATATCTGTATCTTCAAAACCCATATCGGTCAAAACCTACATACAACCTATGACCTTCTTTCTTTGATCTCTGTGATGCATTCAAGACATTTATTACTTATTCTCTCTCTCTCTCTCTCTCTCTCTCTCTCTCTCTCTCTCTCTAGACTCCTGTTCTAGTAACCACTAACAGGTAGGGTCGGTAGCCAAGTTCCCCTCTTAAAACCACCAATGGCAGATAGGAATTAAGGTTATCCCGCTTGTGAGAGTCTAAGGCCGAATCCCAATTCACCCCTTAGCCCTTCCCCTCCGTTTTGCGCGTTCACGTGAAGGGGTAGGGGTGTCCCGACTCTCTTGTGATCGAGGGGTAGGGCCAAGTGCAAGGGCTACATGGCCCTCCAAACAGGGGCACACTACAAACCGAGGGCTAGGAGAAATCTCCCAGAATGACCTGCGAATCAACTGGAAGATCGTGGCGACCGCTACACTACCATCAAAGTGAACCACAGATGTAGTATTTTCTTCGTTAATAAAGATTTAAAAAATATTCTAACCGTGGTATTATCTTAGTTTAATGTCGTTTCAATGTATTATAGACATTTTCTTTATAACAAGCATTACAGAAAATCGCTAATATGCCGATGTCTCTACTTCGCTAGTTAGTTACGTTACAACATTGTTTTAGGCTGATTTGTGCATGACAGTCCCGCATTTTGACATATTTACATGTCGCATTTCCCCCTTTGATGGTATATGACGCCGCAATATAACTAAAGTCCAGCAGCGAAGTTGTTGCACTTGTTACGGCTCCCCTAATACCAGTGCAGACTGGCAGGGTAACGTTAGGAGCGGCTTGCTAGACTACAGAGCACCGCTAACGCTATTCTGTCATGAAGTGGTCTGGTAATGAAGCAGTCGTCTTTTTTATTTGATGACTTGTTTGATCGATTGGTAGCGTGAAACGTATAAGTTGTGAACGAATCGCGAGCGTCCATGCTTTTCTATCTCCATCAGATGAACGGCAAATGTCCGGTCTGTTTCTGTAAACGTCATCGATGACGTATCAGGGTCTTGAAGGGTTGTCCCATTTCTTAGGGAGAGATTTCTACCACTACCCCTTGTGACTCTGTTCCGAGGGCCAAGCCGAAGGGCCAAGCCGAAGCCCTAGGGGTGAAAATGAGAATTGGGATTCGGCCTAAATCCACTGACCCCAATGGCCGGTTGACAGTAGTTACTTTTAGGTCCTGGTTTAGGATACTGTAAATGCAGTGGGGTGTTGTTTTCTTTTTTTCTCTTCTTCATTAAGCAGTGTGGTATGGGCGTATTTGTCTTTTGTACAAGCTCTATTTTCGACTTACAGGTGGAGGGTGAACCTGATGAGGTGGCTTTTTTCTCTTTCTGGGTCAGGGGAGAGAGAGAGAGAGAAAGGGAAGGAGAGAGAGAGAGGGAAGGAGAGAGAGTGAGATGTACACTACAAAAAAATGTCCATCGTAACAGGTCATTGAGTCTATAGTGTTGAGTTGAGTTTCTAACATTGCCAACAGCAGAATGGCATCAACTAGCAGCCAATAAAGCTTCTAATTTGACAGGTTCACCCCCCCCCCCAAACTATGGCTATTGGTGGAAAACTGCATTTGTACTTCCTGTATTCCCGAAACCTAAAATGAATAAATTGCAGGTCGACCCATCAGATAATTGGTGCTTTAGCGTTAGCATTTGATTGCATTACGATAGTGAATAAAGTTTTCCAAACTGACATTTTATTCGATTTTTGCGTCAGATAATCGTTTTCATGAACAAAAAAACTGGAAAAAACACAAAAGAGAGATACAAATATTTTCCAAAGCATGCGCTGTTCGCTTGCACATCAAACCCGAGATAATTCCACTTGTTTGCAACGCAAAACGACTCGTTTCAACTATTTGCCTGAATCGCGGGTCATTTTGATTGTGTCAGTTGTTTTGCACCAACTTCTCAAAGCAGGTGAAACTGCACTGGGGAAAAAAGTAGAATTGTCTCGCCAGAATTTTTTCACTCGTTTTAAGAAAAATAAGATTTTAAGTCTCGGTACTTGAGTCAATGACTTGTTGAGGTGGACATTTTTTACAGTGCGCAGAGTGAGAGCAATAGAGAGATACAGATAAAAGAGGTGTACAGCAAGGTATGTTACCTCTTGTCCTATCCCCTCCGGCACGTCGTGTTCCAAAGAATCTCACACACACACACACACACACACACACACACACTTGGCCATGTGCCACTCACCTCATTGTGTTCCCAGCAACTGTCCCGATGACATACACACGCAACACATACACGCCCTGTTGCCCCGAGCACTGGTCATATGTTTGACCTGTTCTACTGGCCTAGCTGCACCTTTGTACACACACACACACACACACACACACACACGAAAACAGATATAGGTTATAGACACGCACACACCTGTTATCAACCACACCCGCAGGTGAGCCAAGTGTTGAGTGACACCGAGGAAGGCCACTGGGAGGCTCTCTGCTAAAGTAAACACACACACACACACACACACACACACACACACACACACGTATAAACACACACAGCAGCAATACACTCAAGAAAGAGGTAAAGAAGAATGTACACATCTCACATTACTCCCCATCTACACATGGATCCGTCGAGTGTATTTGTTCAACATTGTTATTTCAAGACAGAGTGCTGCCGCTTTCTGTGTGTGTGTGTGTGTGTGTGTGTGAGTGTGAGTGTGTGTGTGTGTGAATGAAGCTCATTGCAGCCACTATTAAAGCTCCATCAGTTTTCAGGAGATTGAAGCCTTTAATCTGAGTCTATTATGTGGCTAAGGGCTCACACGCTGGAAACTATTACGCTAGGATTATCAAGCTATAGATGCATACGTACGAACACACACACACACACACACACACGCCCGCGCGCACGATGTGAACATTTTCTTTCTCTAAGCAACATTCCCTTCATGTAAATGTACATTTCCCTTCCTTTCAACTATTTTCATCCCTTTCTTCCTCCTCATCCAGCTTATTAAAACACCGTAACAACGGAACGACGGATTGATGACAGCCCACGTTGATTGTGTTTATTTTCATTTTGCGTGTGTGTGTGTGTGTGTGCGTCTGTACGTTTCAAATGAGTTGAAGCCAACTCCGGCGATGTAGGCGCTATTTGGCTATAATAACAGTCATCAGTTTGGACCAGTGAAATGAGACCAAAGTGAGTATATTGTTCTGCTCAATTACTGTTTGTGGTTAGATCGTGCACAAATAAATACGTGCATATGTATATGCTCCATCCCACCGTCTCCCTCACTCTCTCTCTCCTTTTCACTCGCCCAACTACATTTGGTAGTTAGACCCCCGTGCCATTTTTCATTCATTTGTAAGACAAAGCATGGATGGAAGCGGTTCTTGAGCATCATAAGGCAAACAACCACTGATATAAACACAATCAATCATATTTTCAAAAAAGTAAAGGAGGGTACAGTCACGTACATTCAGCTCCTAGGTGTTCGACTATCCTGAGTGATGCAGGACCCTGGCTCTGTGACCTTTCAGTTTCAGGACAGTGTACTGCCCCACACATTGATACCCACACACTGGATGCGGACATCTGCAGCGGCAGTGTTCACACCGCTGCTGCTGGCTGCCGGCTTCTTGGATGACATAACACATCTACTGTAGGATGCACACCGATGTGAACCGACGGAGATGCTGAAGAGACAGGACAAAAACGTCGACGGCTGTCTCAGGTGAGCGAACGTGATATTTGTCGGCAACCCCGACAAATTCCGATTTGACCTTTCAAGTCGCGCGCGGGTCGCCTGTCTCGGGATCTGATTTTGTGCCAGCGTGGTCCAGATCAGAATTGAAAAAAAATTGCTTTTTGCTAAAATTAGAAAACATCAGATCTGTGTCATGTGAGGGGAGACAACTGAACTGGGACCCTTTTCAGCTGCAGTGTAAAGGGGCATCTTTTGTAGTGTACGCCTACTGTACGGTAGCCATGTCGCTGAATAAATCACAAATGGATGATCAATCCAGTGTGTCTGTTTTTTTCTTTTTCTACCATTGACCATTTTAGATCAAGCAATTACCAAAATGTACCTAAATTACTCTCAGTGATTTATGATTTATGTCTCTTGGATGAATTTTGAGGTATAAAATAGGGAGATGCTGGGACCAGAAAAAGGCGGGAGAGCTGCGATGTGTGTGTGTGTGTGTGTGTGTGTGTGTGTGTGTGTGTTGCTCAAGAGTGGTCCCAGTGTCCTGGGGGCTGGGGAGGTTTGAATGTCAGTTTCTCTAATAACAGGAATCGGTGAAAAGGTCAGCCCCAGTCGCCTGACCACCACACTGAGGGGACCGTGTGTGTGTGTGTGTGTGTGTGTGTGTGTGCCAGTGAAGGGGGGGGGGGGCGTCGGCCATGCCAGGGGCGGAAATTGATTGTCTAGCGTAGGACAGGAAATGAGGAGAAAAAGAAAAATGGTAAGAGGCGGTGAGAAGTGAGGAGAGGAAGGAAGAAAGCGAGGGAGGAGTAGCAGAAGAACAAGGAGGAGGATGAATAGGAGGAGGAGGAGAAAGAGTGGGGGGGGGGGTCGAGGGATGAAGAGGACGAGGAGAAAGAGAGGGATGACGAGGGAGCTAGGGAGGGGGAGCGAGGGAGGAGGAGGATGAAGAGGAGGATGAGGCGGAGTGAGGGAGAAGGAGGAGAAGCAGAGAGAGGATGACGAGGGGGAGGAGGAGTGAGGGGGGAAATGATAGATATGCATGCCTGCTTACTTTCTACCTCTCTCTGTCTCTCTCTCTCTCTATCACTCTCTCAGAGCAGAGACCAGGGCAGGAGGTCAACCACTCTGCACAAGCCTCTACCGTGTGTGTGTGTGTGTGTGTGTGTGTGTGTGTGTGTGTGTGTGTGTGTGTGTGTGTGTGTGAGTCAGAGAGTCAAAGCTTAGCCATCCTCTCATAAGCTTGGACATGATGTACGGACTATGGATAGTGAGTAAGTTAGACCACACACACACACACACACACACACACACACACACACACACACACACACACACACACACACACACACACACACACACACACACACATAGTTGTTGCCTGTTTACTACTGTCTATATCTAATGTTTTTCTCTCTGACAAAGCCAAGTTAAGACTTCATGTTTACTGTGATGGATTATCCAGCTCAGGCACTTTTCCAAGTCTGTTGAAGTTGTTTTTCATGCTGCACAAAAATGAACGGCAGCAAGCATCTTATTCTGAAGGTGGCAAAACGAGCCCTGATGTCTCCCAACTACGCTGACGGTGTGCAGACTCCACCAGGAACAATGGAAAGGAGAGGGGGCAACCTAGACCATTGGTGCAAACTGACAAAAATAGACCAGTATTATCGTTTGAACACTTTTAACATGTGTGTGTGTGAGTCGAATGTTTTCCCCTCTATGTCTGTCTCAGTGGTAGCGCCTTGCTCAACAGCACAGAAGCAAAGGCCAAGCACCGGAGCCATGCAGCACAGAGCTGGTTGATGGTCTCAACTGGTTCATGGTGGGCACTGCTGGACATTTGACTGGGAAGAGATGGTCTGGATGCTGCTTAAGGTGGTAGATGAGAACACTGAGGCTAGTAGACCAGCATTAAAGTTCCCAAAATATATATACTCAGCAGGTCACCAGCTAAACCAGCATTTATGGTCTGAGCATGGCCAACATAAGCTGACTTGGTCCAGGCTGTTTGGTTAGCAGGAATAAATAGAAGCTTTGCTGTTGGGTCACAAATCTCTCATAAACCATGTCTGGTGCTAGCGTGGCAGTCCGGCGGAGAATAGCCTGTAGGTCAAATCGGTAAAGTTTTAAGTAAAAGTGAATCGCGTGATCATGTAGATTTATGTTACTGTGACTCAGTTCATGTTAACATGTGACTGCTAGCCACTGCTAATGCTAGCTTCTACTAGATGCGTTAGCTAGTGTGCTAATCAGAGACAGTAATGGTTAGCTGACCAGATACTATGGTTAGCTAGCTAAAAAGCTGACATTATCTAAACACGAAATAGGTATCGGTGATCAGTTCCCAGTAAAAAAAACAGCACCGAAATTCCAAGTCATAAGTTTAGAAACACAATTGGTAGTTCACAGCCACTGTTGCCCAGAGGACCTCCAATATGGCCGCCATAGAGTGTGTTATATCACCTGAAAGACCTTTATGGATGAAAAAAACATACTGAATTAAAAGAGTTTTTAAAGTTTTTAAATGCAATGTATGCAACCAGTATGCAAGGATAATTCTTAAAGGTAAAGGTACATTCTTATAACCTTTTTAGGCTGACACAAATCTTCAGGTTGTAAATTCATGGTATACATAGGAAGTAGTATCAAACTGATGTAGGTCATATGAGCCATTTTCTTTTTTTTAAACGTTAAAAAATAGCTTTTTGTTTATAGCGTTTGCTTACCAAATGATGACCACTGACTTGGAGGTCATAGTTCAACCACCTCCCTATGGATTATCTCTTACAATGAATGAGGTCCACTGTATCCACTACATCACTGTGTGGTCCCACATGAAAAACCCGGCCTACGGTGAAAATCTGCACGGTTCAAATAGATGGCCTGGATCCTTTTGCTTCTTCCAGCGGGGCAGCCATCCGTGCAGGAGACACAAAGAGGGGAAATGATATTAATATTTGAAATAATGAAGCAGTGTGGTCATTAGGCTGGTCTCCTCTGCTTCCATAGCAATACATTAAGCCAAGACAAGCGCCATGTATTTTACATGGTCCTGTCACACATGGAAGATGGATACTACGGCGTAATGACGTCCTGGTGGGAGGGAGGGAGAGCGAAAGAAGGAAAGAAAGAAAGAAAGAAAGAAAAAAAAAGTGTGTGTGTGTGTGTGTGTGTGTGTCAGACACCAGACTGCTGCCTGTCCCTTGACCTGAGCTTGCCTTCTAAAGCCTCCCAGTCTCTTACTGTGTGAGTTGCATGTGTGTGTTTGTGCGTGTACGTACAAGCATGTTCTCTACTGCCCCAACCACACCCACATGACATGGGACCACACACACACACACACACACACACACACACACACACACACACACACACACACACACACACACACACACACAGTGGTGACCCAGACTCACCTTCCACCTCAGAGATTTGGGACCAAATCCTCCACGTGGCTCTGTCTGAGCCAGCAGACCTGTGTGTGTGTGTGTGTGTGTGTGTGTGTGTGTGTGTGTGTGTGTGTGTGTGTGTGTGTGTGAGACTTCAGCTTCAGCCAATTCTACTGGTCAAAGCTTACAATTCCCTATGTGAGTGACTCTTTGGAAGTACAAGTGTGTCAATTGACTGTTATTGGTGTGTGTGTGTGTGTGTGTGTGTGTGTGTGTGTGTGTGTCGTAGTCCAGTAACGTCCAGGCGATTATCAGCTAGTAGATCTCAAGAGTTCACTGCCAGCTTATAAATGCAGGAGGCACAAACACACACACACACACACACACACACACACACACACACACACAGTCAAATTACTGGTCCCAAGGCTGGAAGGAGAGAAAAGCAACAGGGGGGTTATGGGAAATGTAGTCATGTAGAGTGATTTGTTGATGTTTAATAATGTTAATAGTACCAATCGAAGGCAGCTACTTCACAATGAATCTATTCCTTCTCTCTGTTCCCCCTTTCTTTCCTCCTTCTATCGTCTCCCTTTTTCTTGTCGCTGTCTTATCCTTCCCTCATCCTTCCTTCTCCACTCCACCTCCTTTCCTCCCCCCCCCCCCTCCGTTTCTTTTTCTTTTCATTCCTCTCTTCCTCCCTCCCTCCTCCTCTCTGGTCAATTCCTTCCTCCCCCCCGCCTTCACCCCTGTTCTCCCATCCCTCCTTCTTTCCTTGTCTTCCCAGAATCCCAGTATACCCTTGCCCGGGTCTGACAAGGTTAGACAATGTGCTCAGAGGAGCTATTGATTTCCCCTCCATCCTCATCCCTCCATCCTCCTGTCCCTTCTGCTTGTTGGCAACCTGGGGGGGGGGTCACATGCACACACGCATGTAAACACACACACACACACACACACACACACACACACACACACACAGACACACACACACACACACACACACCTCTAATCTCCAATTTTCTCTATTTCTTTCCAAAAATAATAAAGCACTTAAAACACTGATGTCTAGCTGGGTTTTTTTTAACTCAAATTATTATTATACTTTTTTTTTCATTGACATTTAACTTCATTTGGCAATGAAAAAATCATGCACAAATGGCAACATTTGTTGAATTAAATAATAATGTAGCAATTGTTGTCTAGACGATATCCGTCCACCGCAGCCTCCAACCTCCAGTGTGTTGGACTTTCTTTCACTCCTGATGTGCCTAGCATGCTTGTACGGCCATTAGTTGGTGCATAGCAATATGGTCAAGTGCATTTTTTTGTTTTCATCTTCAGGCAGTGTGAAATGTGGCCATTAGCCGAAACCGAAGAGCAATAACAACTTCTCAGACGCTTCAAATCTTCAAACCTCTAAATCTCTATTCTACCTGCGTGCTCTGCTCTATCCGTACAACATGGCCAGCATTACCGGACCCCCAAAGAGCAAAAGCAAAGTATCTTTTTGAGAATTAGAAAAGCTGAAAGGAGACAGTCAACAACATTTCCCCGATATCTTCAAACAAAATGTTAGAGAGATGAACAGCAACGGAAACGTGTAGGTTTTGGCGTGACGGGGCCTGACGCCTGATGAGGTGGCTTTGGAAGTTCTGAGGAAACACCTGTCCAGCCTCAACCTCCCATGAACGTCATTTGACACTGTTTGATATTAACTCTTTCCTCTCTATGTTCGAGAAGCCTGTTCGACCCAGCTGACTGACTTAACGTGACATTTCAAAAGTTGTCTTAAAATGTGCTGCTCTCTGTCTCTCTATCCCTCTGTCTCTGGTTTGTCCTCTGTTACTGGCCTGATGCAGGGCAGCAATGAAGAGGGGTTTGGGGGGCGGGTGAACACACACACACACACACACACACACAGCACTGCCTTGTGCTTCGTTAATAACCCAGAAACTGGCCTGTCACTGAAAGGCTGAAGCTGTCTCCCTCCTCTGTCTCCTCTCTCTCTCCCTCCATCTCCCTATTCCTCTCTTTCTTTCCTCTCTACTCTCTTAACCATCTTGCACTTTCATAAAGATTTGACATACAGCGTATATTGGCATTTTATTAAAAATGATATAGCAGCCAGTCATGTTGTCCACCTCTGATGTGATGGAGGGTCCTCCCCGATGTCTCCCCCACCAGAGAAACCACACCACACCACCTCTCAACCACATCACAATCCAGTGTGGTGTGGGAGAGGATTATCCTCAAAACCTCAAACACCTGCAATGAAATCTGAAATGAAATCTTAAAGTAATAATCTGCAACATTTCCATAGAAATAAATTTGCATTTTGCCACTCGCTATCACTGATTGCTATCACACAATAGTGGTCCAACCTTTAGCCAGGTCATGAAAAGCTTTTCCATCTGCTGTTCTAAACACCCCGGTGTAACCAGGTCTTTCCTGGGAGAAATTCTCTGGAGACAGGAAGTGATGCGTTTTTTCGGTTTGTTTGGAATAAATAGAAGAAGAACTGGGTAGTTAGCGTGAGCGGCGATAGCCAAAGAAAAGAGAAACTCAAACTCCATCAACAGAAAATCCAAGGAGAAAGACGTCACAGTTCTGGACACACTGTTTGATTGACAGGTGATCTCTGGGAAGTGCAGTGCAGAAACACCACAACGAAGAAACAAAACAAGAAAATAACAAGGATATCGCAAATTACCGTTATAAGAAGCTACCGATCCCATTCCCATGATCTAAATGTTGTTTTGGCGTCCCCTCGTCAGAATGCATTCTGGGAGGAAGCACTGAATCTACGTCCTTTCTCCGGCATGAAAATTGTCAAATTTAAAGACACTGAATACCTGCACAAAACAGCAATGAGCTTCAATCCAAAAGCATTGCTGTCGGCATCAGCCTTCCCAAAAAACCCTCACTGGAAGAACAATATATTCCTGTCTCGCTTCTTCAACACACCCCACCCCACCCCCCCAAAATATCACCCCCTCTCCCCAAACTTGGCCCGTTTCCATAAGAAAGGGCCCCGCTAATGTGATTGCTGTGGTCATGGGCCCGCGCTCATTTTCTTTTTTTTTTTTCCGCAAGGGAAAATGAGCTTTGATTGTTGGAGGCGCGTCCCGTGTCAAGGTCCCACAGCTCGACGGACGGACAGACCGACCTGGGGGCCCCGACACCGGTGAATGAGTGGCGGCGTGCCAAAGCCAATAAGAGGCGGCGGAGGGAGCCAGGGGGAGGGGAGACACTCATGTATTATTCATAATTATTCAAATAATCCCCAGACAGCGGAGTGTGTGTTGGTGTGTGTGTGTGTGTGTGTGTCTGCGTGTGTGTGTGTGTGTGTGTGTGTGTGCATGACAGAGGTTTAAGGTAAAAAAAAAAGATGGATTATCAGTTGGGCCGCTGCACCTCGGCGTTGGGTGTCAGCTGTCAAAACAGCCTTAAATTATGATTATGATTATTATTTATTTATTGTATTTGTTGTTTATTTGTTTTATTTTGTGGAGCTGCTCCAACCCAAGCAAAAAATAAATAAAATAAATAAAATAAAATCATCTTAAATGTGTAATAAAAAAAAATTGCCCATCATTGTCTGGTTGTTTCCCAGACAGAACGTGAAGCTGTAAATCTATTTATGGTGCCTTGATGTAATCTGTCTGTGAGATTATGTGAAAACCATCCATGTATTCCAAGAACTGCTCTGAACTGTAGAGGATAATCCACACGCAGACGTTCCAGGACTTTCAAGGAAATTCCAGGAAAGTCCTTGTGTGGGGGGAGGAAGATCAATCAAGATAGATGGACAGATAGATAGATAGATAGATAGATAGATAGATAGATAGAGTAGGTCCTGTCTCCATTCTCATGCTAAACTGAGGTTAGTGTTTGGACAACCGCAGCCCCGGCGCTGACTCCAGATCTGGCCTCTCGTTAACACAGTCTGCCATTATCATAATCAACTAGCATAGCACTGGCCTCTGGTCTGCAATCAGCTAAATCAAGAGCCTGTTACAGAGAGACAGAGAGACTGGCGCGGGCACACACACACACACACACACACACACACACACACACACACACACAAACACACACACACACACACACACACACACACACACACACACACACACACACACACTGGTTACCTTTTTTTCCCCTTTTTTAAATCTCATTGTTTCAAAGATGCTTTGGCAATACTGTTTATGTAACATTCATGCCAATAAAGCAAACTAAATTGAAAACTGAAATTGAGAGAGAGAGAGAGAGAGAGAGAGAGAGAGAGAGAGAGAGAGAGAGAGAGAGAGAGAGAGAGAGATAACTGAATGAATTGAATTGGGTGACAGAAAGCATTTACCCCTCCTCCATTTCCATCCTATATTTCTATATACAGGAAGGTCTTTAGAGCTGATTGAGTGGAACAGCTGAATTGAAGTAGTATTGGAAGTTGTGTCTGTTAGAATTCTGCTGATCACACTGATACTTATTGATTTGTGTTTAATGACTACTAACTACGCGCTGATGTCTATAACATTATACCTCCAGTGATACTATATTTTCCTTTCCTGTCATGCCAATAAAGCAGATTTGCATTGAATTGACATGACCCTTAATTAAGGACAGTCATCAATACTGATCCATTCATCAATACTTGTACCTCTCTGAGAGTGTGTTATCTTTAAATTGCACAGACGGACTGCAAGACCGTGTTTCATTTCACAAACAGGCATTGAATCTGCTGCGTGCCCTGTGTACATCTGTATGTGTGTGTGTGTGTGTGTGTGTGTGTGTGTGTATGAGTGGAGGTGATCGGTATGGGTGTGTCTGGTCTGAATACAAGTGACCTTTAGTGAGTTTGGGGGGATCCCACCACGGCTTTCCCAGACACACACTGACCTTTCAGCCCAGACGGGG
This sequence comes from Hoplostethus mediterraneus, assembly GCA_034670385.1. Lineage (NCBI taxonomy): Eukaryota > Metazoa > Chordata > Actinopteri > Trachichthyiformes > Trachichthyidae > Hoplostethus > Hoplostethus mediterraneus. The sequence goes on along the minus strand of JAXDDW010000032.1, from coordinate 3,399,833 downwards.
CGAAGGGGAAGGGTGTGCGTGCGTGTGTGTGTGTGTGTGTGTGTGTGTGTGTGTGTGGTCGAGATGGAGATGGGGAGTGGTGCACCTGATTAAAAAGATATCAATAGTCTGGTAATACTCATGGGTTGCATATAATAATACATATAATAATAGTTTAAAAAATAAAGTTTTCTTTGTATAACACATCCGGAGTAGCATAGTAGTAGAGATGCATCAGACAATCAGACAATCAGACAATGCATCACTGTCCAAATGTGTATGGATCCCGCCTGCATCTCTGCCCTCAATATGGGGGGGGGCATCTATCTCTCTGTGTCCCTCCCTCTCTCTGTGTGAAACACCCCGAGCGTCCACGGTGCTGAACCGTCTCTAATCGATTTGTCTGTGAAGGCGTCACCGTCAGAGTACCACAATGCACCTCTCTCTTAGTGACATCACCCCCCCCCCCCACACACACACACAGATACACACACACCCCACCCCCACCCCAAACACCTCGAGGAGCCTGAGCAATGCTGAGACATTTTTGTACAGGGATGAAGACAACAACAAGAACAACATACTACTACTACTACAACTACTGCTACTACTACTTCTACTACTACTACTATTATTATTACTACTACTTTTGCTATTTTTATAATTATCATTGTAATTAGGAAGAAAAAGAAAAGAATAGAGTCTTTTAGCAGGAAGTCAAAGAAAGTAAAGAAAGAAAGAAAGAAAGAACAAATGTGATGACAGCAAAAGGAAATGAAGAAAATAACATGAATAATTTCACTTCTTTCTTTCAGCAAGCCGCTAGCAAGTTCCAAAAACAGTCCCAGCCCATGTGCCAAACACACACAGACGCCTGAGATATCGCAGTTTGCAAAACTACCAATTTGTCCTCACAGCAACATTGCAGTGCACGACCACATGTGATCCGGCGCCCTCTGGAACCCCTTCATAAATCTGTACGTCTGACTGCTCTAGCATCAACGTTTGCCGTCCTCGCCGTCAGCTTCATGTGTGCGCCTTGGCCAAATGGTTACGTGTATAAACATTCTCAGGAATCGCCGTGATGTAGGCAGTGGAAATATGCTGTGTGTGAAATTGAACCAACTTTGCAGGAGTAATAGAATAACGTTTTTGCAAGGCTGGCCTGATGGAGGCGCTGTGGAGCACAACCCATATGTGGTCTGACACACTTTGGGGCCCCATCACAAACGAAGTTTAGGTACTCTGGGTTTCAGCTTATAAAAATGTTGCCTCACTTCGTGTTTGCACAGCTTCGCCGTCAACGTTGTCTGTGGAACTGTTTGGAATTTCATCTAGGAAGGAATCTAGGAAGTCTGTGTGCAAAATTTTGTAAGATTCAAAAAGGCGGGAAATGATAACGGTAGAAATATTACGCGTATGTGCAATGGATTTTTCTTGAGCAAAGGAATCTGAGGAAAAGAAAAGAAAGAAATTGGAAATTGGTTTAACCGTAGAGTTGCTTGTTACTGCACCACCATCAGGCCAAATGGTCTACTTTCTTGTTTTTTGGGGGGGGGGGCTGAGTCGTCGAGGAGATTTGAAGCCTCACGACCAAAATTTGGCTACTCTGGGACTTGCCGTCTCTGAGCTACAGATCTTGACAAGAAAAAATTTGACAAAACAACCGATAATAAATAACGGTAAGAACAAGAACACGAAAAATAAAGAAGAAGAAGAATATAGCCTTGTGTGTGTGCACTCAGACAGGAAACAATAAAGAAAGGAACAAAGGAAACAAAGAAGCAGGTGACAGACAAAACAAAGAAGAAATGAATCGATTCCCTTTATTCCTTTCCGCAAGTCATCACATCTACATTTGGTGTTATATAACCTGGAATCCATTGTGTACGGCATTGTGTTTTCCAATATGGCTGTGTATGTATGTGTGTGTGTGTGTGTTTGGGTGACTGGGGTCAATGAGTAATTACAAAGCCCCTGTACGGCCTCTTTAACAATATGTTACCTCAACACACTGGTGCTAATCTATGTTGGTACCACGCTGAGTTACACAGAGCCAACACTGACCTGCTGTGTACAGCCTGACCTGGCATCTGTATGCTTCTGTTTATGGCCACCCGCTGTGTGTGTGTGTGTGTGTGTGTGTGTGTGTATGTGTGTGTGTGTACACCTACTCCCTCTGTGACCTTGCTGTGAAACAGGAGATAGTCCCCATCAGGTGTGTGCTTGAGCTTGCACAAACACACTTTTACACAGCACACACACACACACACACACACACACACACACACACACACACACACACAGAGCTTGAACAGAGTATAATGTGTGAGACCAAATACACACACACAGATGCACATACATGGAAAATCCAAACAAAATTCAGTGTAGAGCAGGTGAAATTGGGAAGGGGTACATAAATAGTCTCTCTCTGTCTGTGACACACACACACACACACCACACACACACACACACACACACACACACACAAAGCGCTTCACACATTTCCCATTTATTCCGTTCATCGAGCAGTTTAGCGGCACTCAAATTGAAACGTGGGTAACTGCCGGAGCGACTGATCAAAGCCCATCCATAACTCGGTGTGTCGGGTCTCGCAGGAGAACGAGGATCCTCACTCCGAGAATGGAAACACTCCGGCGGGCAGTCGATGGAGGAAATCCACACACACAAGAAGTAGAAATGGCCTTTTGCAACAGCGCCGGTGTACGTGAGAGTAAATGCTGTTGAAATTCAGCGCCGGGACCGTCCAGTCAGCGCCGTCCACCTCTGATATGATGGATGCGATGCGGTTTGATTGGTTACATATATATTAGAATTGATCGATGCAACACTGGTGGTGTATGACAAGCCCTTCACCTATGCTGATTCTTCTTCTTCTTCTTCTTCTTTTTTTTCTCCTGGGTTTCAATTGAAAGGAAACATTGAATACCTGTCATTGTTTTTGATTGGTTTTGGTATGGAAATAGTCAAAAAAATAGAAATTGATCATGGTTTCTGTGCAAAACAATATTTTTCTTAAAGGTAACTTGGTGTGTTTTAATCTACTTAGCTTATGGCTTTGCACCATAGCGCATTACCACATGTGCCGTAAAGCTTTCCCAATCAGAGGTATTTGAAACGATCTGAATGGTCCTGATGCGGTAAACTCTGCTCATCCGGTACTCCAAAGAGGATGGACAAATGCCAATAAGCACTTGCTGTTCGATATTATGATGTTTCAAAATAAAATGCACGCAAAGTTCGTGCACCATTAGAAAGTTATTTAGTTGCTTTGTTTTTGTTTGTGCAATAAATGCATGCATGCAAAAAAAAAGAAGGGATGAGGCAGGGACAGAGAGCTAGATTGACACACTGATTGAAGAAAGAGAAACAAAGATGGAGAGAAGTGAAAGAGAGGCAACGAGGAAAGGAAGTCAAAGATACAGACGTACAAGGAAGAGAAAAAAGGGCAATGGGGTGAAAAAGAAAGATGGCAAGAGAGACTGAATGGGGGTGAAAGAGAGACAGAGAGAGATGCAGAGAAAGAGAGACAGAGAAGAGAGAGAGAGAGAGCATTTAATTGCTTGGAGGCAGCGTGACAATTGAGAGGAGAGAAGAGAGAGGAAAATCTCCAGCAGTATTGATCAGTCCGGCTCTTCCATTTCAGTCGCCACCAACCCCCTCCTGCGTCTCTCCCATTGCCCAATTTGCACCCGTAATTTAGATTTGAGTGTGTTTGCACGCGTGCATGTGTGTGTATGTGTGTGTGTGTGTCTTGAGGTCATTTTGCACAGTGTTTGTCCTTCGCTCTGTGCCTACATCTCTTTTGTATTCATTTACTTGTTAGCGTGTCTGCCCATCACGTGTCACTGCGGAAGAATGAGATATTGCGAGAAATGGTGTAGCAAACAGTGTGAATGGTGTTGAGTGTGTGTGTGTGTGTGTGTGTGTGTGTGTGTGTGTGTGATTAGATGCACCTGAGTGTGTATGTATGTATGCAATTACGTGTGTTTTTGCAAATGCTAATTGTGTGTATGCACTTGTATGTCTGTGTGATTAGCTTTGTTAGAGTATGTGTGAGTGATTAGGTGTGTGTGTGTGTGTGTGTGTGTGTTTTGGGTTAGTGGGGAGTGTATGTTCAAGTGTGTATTGGTTTGTGTGTGTGTTTTTGTGTGTATACCAGGTGATGAAGGTAGGGTGTGTATGTGTGTGTGTGTGTGTGTGTGTGTATAGGGAGGGATATCCTTCTTGATCGATCTCCTCTCTCCCCCCGGAGTGACCCTGCTCCTCCTCCTGCGCCTCCTCCTGGGCCTAATGAGACACTCCTCGTCCTGGGAACAACACACACACACACACACACACACACACATACACACACACACACACACACACACACACACACACAAAGACACACATGGACACTTAAGCAGTAATACACAGTGCATGTGCAAACAGAAATGATCAGACTGTGTGTGTGTTGGACACACATACACTTAGAAATGATCACTTAGAATTGATCATATGAAAGATAAACACACAGGATGAACACACACACACACATACACACACACACACACACATACACGTGCACACACACACACACTGTCTCTGCTGGGGGGGGGGGTCACCGTCAAGGCTACGACCTTCCACCTCTGTCTCAGTCCCAGACTGAATCAATTCCTAACCAGACAGCCACACACACACACACACACACACACACACACACAATAACCGGAGCCCTGCTGGTTCTGCAAACAATAGGAGGGACCACCAGAAACTTAAATGTGTGTGTGTGTGTGTGTGTGACAGAGGCTGAAAAGGTAAAAGACAGTTGTCTGTTAATGAAACACTCCAACCTACCAGACCGGTATCTGGGGTATAACTGTGATACAGGTCATCTATCAGAGCCAGTGGAGGTACTGTGGAGGTAGTACTGCATACAGCAGGGATTCAAGTCATGAACCCCCAGATGGACACACATTAGGCCACGGACCCCAATATGATGAGATTTTGTCCCCATATGGGGAGCCTTTTTTTGCTGTTGATTTAATATTGAGTTAACTGTCTACACTATAATAGTGGTGAGACTGATTGGAAGATGTGTCAAAAATCTATTAACCACTTCTGGCTCCATCATGGAGGGCCAATAATGGCTAAATGGCTAAATGCTAAAGCTGACCAGATACTATGATTAGCTAACTAACAAGCTACATTATCTAAACACTAAATCGATCAGATGTAGATCAGTTCTCAGAAGAAGAAATTAATTCAATTTTGTTGAGATGGCCAAGAGGGTAATGTCAATTCTTCTGCATTTACAGCTGGTACAATTATACTTGTCCTGGTCCCTGTGTATAGATCAATATATTGGAATGGTATATGGGGCCGGTATTTGGGGCCTTTCATTAAAAATTGGATATTGGCTGGTCAATGTCATCCGCCTCCCATATGATGGAGGTCCCTCCCCAACCACGGCTAGTCAATAGGTTTTTATCATTTTGATCAGATGTCTGAACAGAGAAATGATTCCAGTGTGGTGTGGGAGGATTTTACTCAACAGTCTGTAAAACCTGCAGTGAAAGCTGCCTCCCCCTGCCTTAAGGAGCTGCTACCCAACTAAAAAGAATTGAACTAGTAGGCTATGGCTTTCAGTGGAGAGTTTTAGTGTCCCGTGATGGTCTAAGTGCTGTTTTAGAGGCTTTTCCACCCTGATAAGATACAATTCTGGGAGAAACATTGACTATTTGGAATTTTCTTTGGCATGAAAACAGTCAAATTCAAAGATATTGAATATTGCCACAAAATATCGGCTATTGGAGACTCCAATAATTAAAAAAAAGAACTCGATATGAAACACACACACTACTCTGTCTTATTCAGCACAATCATTCCTTACAAGTCCTCTTTCTGCCCCGATGACAAAGTCCTAAGCCTCAAGATTATCTTTATCCTTCTACCTTTCTCTTTCTCTCTCTCTCTCTCTTCCATTCTGCCTCCCTCTATTAAAGGGCGGATGTAGACAAAGTCAGAAGGGAAGAGATTGTGTAATTGAAGCTGTGAATGTCTCCTGATCCCTCTCTTCTATCTTTGTTTCTTTGTCCCTCCTTCTCTGAGTGTGTTTGTTCATCTCTACAGTCGTAACACAATGTCATGCTTTCCCTTTACTGCGCAGAAGAACTGACGGGCGTGGTTAACCCTGGGGTCAGTGGGTTTGTGTGTTGTGTGCGTGTGTGTGTGTGTGTGTGCGTGTGTGTGTGGGTGGGCTGGTCACTCCTATAGCACAGTACAGGAGACAGGGTTAGACGTACTTCACTGATAAGGGCAATTCGTGGAAGTGAGACGGAAAGACAGTTTGCGTTTGTCTGTGTGTGTGTGTGTGTGTGTGTGTGTGTGTGTGTGTCCCACCATAGCTGAACAACCATTTTATGATGATAAGCAAGGCAAAACCCACTTTAGAAACATGGAGAACAAGACCACCAGAGAGGAAGAATGATCTTAATAAAGAGTTTGCATGTGAGGGAATGGAAAATCATTAAAAATCAAGGAATTTAACAAAATAAAAGGGCAAAAAAAATTATATTGATTATATTGGTAAAAAATGCCATTCTACAATCGATTGGCTAATTCATGCAGTAGGTTTGTCCTCTTGACTTGAAGTGCAGGTGCTTTTTATTCACACCTTTTATCCACTCTATCATTCAACATGTGGGAAATAAAAGTGAAATAGAATGTTTATTAGGTTTTCAAAGTAAAGCAAGCTGTTTCTGTGCCTAAAAGTATAACGTTGAGGCGTTATATTGGTCATATGGCTTTAGACTGACAAAGATGTCCGTCAGCTGTGCTATTGATCACGTGCCTCAACTGAACCGGTTCCAACGAGGAGGGAAATACCTTTGAATACCTCATTTGTCACAATATGGAGCTGGGAAATTATAGAGAAACTGAATTTAAAAAAAACAACTGTAACCACTGTACTCATTCGCCACCAAAACCAAATGCACCCATGTCAAAATGACTCTCGATACGAATCTCTCGGTTCAGGTTGTCACGAGAGTTCGACTGATACAGGGGTTTTTATATACCGATATTTTGGACTGAAGCTACATGTGCTATGACGGCTTTTTCAAGGATGACACTGGAATTTTTGGATTGAAGCTGCAGAAAACTCATATTCAATATCTTATTTGACCAAAAAAACAAGACATATTCCATGTTTCCTGCAGAATTGTATTCTTGTCAGGGTGGAAACGCCTCTGAAAGAGCATTTAGACCATCATGGGACACTAAAACCCGCTATTGAACCCCCCCACCTGACTGGACCAGATCCCATTTGTTTTTAGGAATATCGGCCTGGTATATCGTCACACTGACACATCGGCGAAAGCCCAGTTTTTACCGTGGTGGTTTTCTGTAAGCCGGAGAGCCGGGTTGAGGAGTACAAAGAGTGATTTATTCCAGCAGAAACAGCCCATTCCGTATTGAGCACCTTTCAGCAGCCTCTTTAAAACACTTTGGCCCTGTTAAACCATGCAGTACCTGACCGCCCTGCCGAGACTGTTTATTTGACTTGCTGCTGAGAGCGTGGCGGCATGTGTGTGTGTGTGTGTGTGTGTGTGTGTGTGTGAACACCCACTGATATTTGTGTGCATTCACGCTTACACGGGCATATGCACTCACTTTGTGTGTGTGTCTGTGTGTGTGCGTGTGTGTGTGTGTGTGTTACGTTAGGCCTTGTTTCCTTCCTTCCTGTTCAAGGGGACCTGGTACGGTCCCTTTACCCACCAACGCTCCTCTCCTCTGGGAAGGCAGTTTTTAATGTGTGTGTGTGTGTGTGTGTTTGTGTGTGTGTGCTTGACACTTGGCTGAGCAGGGTGGTCCTAAAGGACTAGTCTACCGGTCTAGTTCCTGATTCTCAGAAACACAAACACACACACACACACACACACACACACCTGCACCGTCACACCAGCCAACCGCCCCAAATATAACCCAAACCATGTGATACACACTAGCTGACCCACTCTCTTTCACACCTGTCTCCCCTGACTCTCATTCTTTCTTTCTTCTTTCTTTCTTTCTTTCTTTCTTTCCCTCCCTGCCAATTCCCCATTTTCATGTCTTTTTTGTTTTTTTTTCACCCTCACCCCCCCTTCTCAATTACTAAATGATGAAGTTACTCGCCCTCTCTCGTGCAACACACACACTCACACACAATAACTAAATGACGAACACAAACCCAACACACACACACACACACACACTGGCAGCAAGCGGCGAATTGGGGTTTTGCGTAGGAGCAGAGGGATGGGTTCAATATTGCATCATTGGGATGCGGTGCGGCGGTGTTTTGGGGTCAGAGCGCTATCATGTTGCCAATCAGCGAGGCAGCTCCGAGCCCTCATCAGCTTTTGATTGCATTTAGAATGGCTAATTAAATAAAATATGACATTATGTAAATGTCTGTGTCTCTGCCATATGGCCCCGGGCACTGCCCCCCCCCCCACCCACCCACCCCAACACCACCCCCCCCAACACCACCCCCCCCCGCCGACACAACGGGGGCAACGGTGATCCGTGTGTGTGTGTGTGTTTTTTTTTTTTTTGCACGTGAGACAGAGAAGAAAGAAAAACAGGGGGTGGGCTGCTGACCAAAAGACCCCAGCCCTACCCCGCGAACGACGCTGCCAACGAGTCAATTTCTTCTTCTTCTTTCACTTTTACCTGAAAATGACGAAATATTTTAAAAAATATATCAATAAATAGGGCGCCTGGGACCGTAGGAATCGTAGGGGTGTCGTCCAAGGATTATAAACTCACTTCCCCTTCATCGTGAATTCCTAGTACACGTCAAAGTAAATAATATGGGTTTTAAAGGGGGAGGGGGGGCATAAATGAATGCTTTTGTGTGTGTGTGTGCCTGTGTGATGCCTTCAGAGATTTTCTCAGGCGAGATCCGGATCCGTTTCGTTTCCTGCGGCACGGCGAACAGGAAGTGCAAAGTGCAAAGCGCGGCAAATCTCACGGTCAACAAGCCATCTTCAGAGCACAGGGTGATATAGGTTTCTCCATTGTGTGCACTGTAGGTGGTCACTTTCTTGATAGTGTACTTACTTGTGTGTGTGTGTGTGTGTGTGTGTGTGTGTGTCCGGGAGGGGAGGGTTTGCTGCCTGTCCCGGTGATAAGGCGTATGGAGCAGGCCCAGTGTTACCAGGCCAGTCACACACACACAGATAAGACCAGATAACATTCACTGGAAGAACTGCTGCAGGCTTGGACTGTACACAACACCACACACACACACACACACACACACCACGGTGGCGCAAGGCTGTGTGTGTGTGTGTGTGTTTGTGTGTGTGTGTGTGTGTGTGTGGTTCACAGCAGCCGTGGCTATAGCGTATGCATGCGGCTGCAAATAAATGTTTGCACAAGTGTGTGTTTGATCATGTATGAATTGCGGTGGTGTGTTTATGCATTGTCGGTGTATATAGTAAACTGTGTGTGTGTGTGTGTGTGTGTGTGTCGACGTATAGGCCTATAAATTGTGTACATCTGTGTGTCTGGGAGCAATCTTTTGCACGTGTGTTTGTGAGTGTACCCCTCTATGAGATTATGAGGGGTTATTACTGTAAAAAAAAAAAAAAAATACTTTGTGTTTGCAGCGAGGCTACGCTATGCTTTTGACTCAACACACTGGAGGTTTCGAGGTGCCTGGCTCGACGGCACCTCGGCAGTAGACGTCGAGGGGAAGGCGTCACTCATTCGCTTTGTGGGGATTGAGGTGGCAGCGGTTAGCCTCAAGTTCAAACATCATCACAACACTGAATACATCTGTGAGAGCGGTAGCAGAGACGTTCGAGACGCTGGCCTGTGACCGGAAGGTTGCCGGTTCCAAATAAACGCCCTTGAGCAAGGCACCCAACCTCCAACTGCTCCCGTGCCGCCTCCAGTATAAACCTGTGGTTATACTGGACAGCTCCCAGGTTTGAACGTGTGTAAACGTATATGGAGGGGATTCAAACCGGCAACCTTCCGATCCCAAGCCTGCTTCTCAAACGTCTCTGCTACCGCTCTCACAGATGTATTTGTTTTTAACATCACATATCAGGCTGTATTTCTTCCTTTCCCTCTGGTCACCTTCTCTCCATCCCCCTCTCTTTCTTCTCCTCTTTTTCTCTTTCTCCATACCCCAAACTGTCTCTCTCTCTCTCTCTCTCTCTCTCTCTCTCTCCATACACCATAACCACACTGCAGAAGGGCTGCTGCAGAGCGAGAGGTTGTGGTTGGCACACATACGCCCAGAGGGGCCCAGGCCTGTCAGCTCAGTAGCCCCACATCTGGAGCCTCCCACTGGGCTAGCGGCCTCCCTCCAGCCCCCCGCCCCCCTCCACCTCCTCCTCCTCCTCCACCACCACCGCTCCCCGGAGACCTCTGAGCATACATACCACACACACACACACACACAAACACACACACACACACACACACACACACACACACAGGCATATGTATGTACATGCACATACATATTATTCACCACACACATGTGCACGCAATTTATACACATGCACACAGGCATATATATATACACACACACACACACACACACACTTCAATACTCCTCTCACGTGCATGCACCCAAACAAACACGGACACACACACGCACACAAACACACACACAGCCCGATATATATATATAAATATACACACATGCACATTACACAGAGGCATGTGTATATGCATGCACGCTCATGCACACACACACACACACACACACACACACTACAACACCCCTCTCACACACACAAACACACACAATTTATAGACACACACATTAAACTCTAAAATATTATGCTAATCTACAGCCGGCGGCAGAGGATGGCACTCTGATCGGCCTCTCGCCAAAGTCCCTTTCATTTTTATAAGATTAACCACAAGGAAGGACAGCGAGAGAGCGAGCGAGAGTAGGAGGGAGAGAGGGAGAGAGGGAGAGGGAGGGAGAGATGCTGCTTTTAGAAAAATTAACTGGACAACAACACACTTCTACTCTGTCTGATGGATGCTACATGACACTGAAACATCAACAAATATTAACAGTCCAATATGACACGGTGCAGTATAAGATAGCACGCTGTCGGCTTTACATCCTGTATTACAACACGTATCGATCTGGCTCACGCTCAGGATTTGACCGATGCGGGATTTTGAGGGGCCGATGCCAATGCTGCCGATAGCTGAGATTCAATATCTTTCCATTTCCATGCCAAACATATTTCAAGAATTCTGTATTTTCCTTCAAATTGTATTCTCGTCAGGGTGGAAAAGCGCCTGAAACAGCATTTACGCTAACGCTAACGCTAACTCTCTCCGTTCAAAATGTAAAATGCATCATTTCCTGTGCGCCGGAGGGATTCCCACCCCCCCCCGGAAACGTGTTTGGGAACTGCAAATGAAAAAGCTTTCACGAAACCGGGTTATAGGTGGAATCTCTACTATAGTTAGTAGTATTGTTAGTAGTATAGTTAGTATCGCTCGGTGATAAGAGGGAGCAGCAAAAAAAACGAACATTTGCTTGTGTGAAAACGTCACGGATGCGCAAAAATAGGCCGCAACGATATCTGAAACAGGAAGACAATGTCAAGTATGTGCGCGGGGGGGGGGGGGGGACGGTGAATAAGTAGAAAAATATCAAAACATACATGTGATGTATAAAGCTGAGAGGAGCGTGAGAGTACTTCTGCTGCCGCTAGCGAGACCGGGCTGAGGCGGCCGCGGCAGCCGGACTCATTGCCAGTCAGCGTGGCATTGTGTGATGATAATAAGGATAACTTCCTCCAGGATAATGGAGCCGCGGCATATTCAGGCCTCCGTGCGCGCCCTGTTCCCCCGAGGACGGCCCTGTCTGCTGTGAATATTCTGCATTTAAATGGTCCATTAGAAGCCAAACAAACACAGACAGGCCCCCATACTAATGACCGACGGGGGCCAGGGGTGAGGCAGGGCACCCGCCATGTCTGTGTGTGTGTGTGTGTGTGTGCGTGGGAGAGAGAGATAGTGCATAGGGGGGTTGCCGTGGTGAGTTGGAGAAACAGAGTGTGTGTGTGTGTGTGTGTGTGTGTTGGACTGGGAGGCTGATTGTGTGTGACATGGGTCAGGAGGGTAGGGGGTGGAAGAGGGGGCTATAGGGGCTCTCTGGCCAGAGGGGAAGCCTCTTCTCAGTCCCCATGGATACCTATTTGCATGTCTGTCCCACTTGGTGTGCATGTGCATGTGCATGTGCATGTGTGCGTAGACGTGTTTGCACGCTCTCCGCTACGTTTTGACTATGCCTTTGCGGGGCTTTTGCGTCCATTTGCTTCCATGCGCGTATGTGCGTGTCCATATTGGCTTCCTACGAGGGCGCGTGGGTTTCCGAGGGTTCCAGGGGTTATTCTAATAAGGGGATGCTCGTCGCGGGGCCTCGGGCCCTGCCCCCCCCCCCCGCCCGGCCCTATGCTCATTATCATTATTAATATTTGAGGAGTAGCCAGCGCGGGGCGGACAGATGCCCTCCTCTCTCAGCACTCAGCCAGTCATGAGATGTGACAGGGCACGTCCTCACCCCCCCTCTGCTGTTTATCAAATATAAGGATTGAGGTGTCTACACTAGGCGGGGAAATGAGTTCTGACTGGTTTATTTTGATGGATACAGGCTAGATGTGGAACAACACTCGCTCTGGTACTGAATTCTGATCAAATGATGGTGTTAGCTGTCATCATTCTGCTAAACCTGAAGGTGTGGCAACGTTGCCGCATTCTAATATCATTCGCCGCCAAAAAACGTTCACTAAATATTTGGGGACAAAGTGGAGCAATGACTGACAAGATAGAATTATTTGGTCAGTGTGATAAAGGATGAGACGTAGGTCACTAAACTACCAGTCCGGAGGGAACAGTCCTGAACGCTGCATGCTACTGCTGTTGGTGGTTTCCCATTGGGTATGTAGAAGCAAAGCTACATGCAGCACGTGCACGTATTACTAGTAACTTAACCTGGTAGTTTTACAATTCTTGTAATCCGTTATTAGTTACTTCTCCTTTTCCTTCATATTGTTTCATTCCTGTTTGTCAGACTGCAACACTAATGATATTAGTTTTAAAAGTATATTATTAAAAGTATATTATCACAATTAACTTTGTAACCTAACCAGTTACTTTTAAAGTTAACTTTCCCCACCACTGGCAATTGTGATTCAACCTCTAGCCAAGTCATGGAAGCTTTTCCATCTGCTGTTCTAAACACCCCGGTGTCAGGTAGGTTCTTTCCTGGGAGAAATCCTCTGGCGCACAGGAAGTGATGTGTTTTCCGGGTTTGTTTGGACTAAATAGAAGAAGAGAAACTCCAACAACAGGAAACCCAAGGAGAAAGACGTCACAGTAGTGGACACACTGTTTGATTGACAGGTGATCTCTGTGGAAGTGCAGTGCAGAAACACCGCAGCAATTATCACTGTTAAACTGCGCAAGGCAACTTCACATGCGGGTGGCCCCAAATGGCCAAAGTGGTAATTGTTTGAACTTTTCTTACTTCGATACTCGGACATCCTGTGTAAGGTGACGTCACTAAACTGCACACGGCGTGCTCACGGTTGACCAACCCAGCTTGTCTGCGATGCTTCATGCTAAAGATCTAACATTGGTGAGTCCAGCTTCCCCCGGACGGAACGCTCGCTATAGCTGCTCTTACGTTTTCAGCACTTCCTGGGTGGCGAGTTTCCCAGTGACTATCCCTTGATGGGACGCTCCTCTCCGTTGCAGCCTTTACGACCCAGGCTGATACGACGGGTGTATTTTCACACACACAAACGCAGCTTTTTTCACAACATCTGTACAAAAATAGCAAAATAAAAGTTTCTTTTTTTTCCAAGAACTTGTCAGCAGTTTTTTTTTTTTTAGGCAAAATACCTTTTAGAAGCACATCAGTTAGAAACAAATCAAGCTGATCGTGTTCTTTTCTTTTCCCAAAAAAAACAAAACAATGTTATTTATTCCGAAGGTGTCCGACCGACGAGCATCATCATTATTGCATTATGTATTTTCCATTTCCATTGCTAATCTCCATCCATCCGGGGAGTTGGGGCGAGCGAGAGAGCCCGTATTGGCACCGCTAACCATATTCATAGGCCGACCGACAGCGAGAAAAGAGAGAGAGAGAGAGAGAGAGAGAGAGAGAGAGCAGTTGTTTGTGCTTTTAATTGCTGGAAACAAAAAGCAGCAGTTCTTCAAACAAGCGCTGACTCTTCTGTGATGTATCTGCATATTCATAACAGGGAAAGTTTTCTTTTCTTTTTTTTTCTTCTTCTTCTTTGTGTTCACGGGAGTGGGGGCGGGTGTTGGGGGGGTGGGGGGGTGGAGGGGTGGCTGGGTTTTTGGGAAGAGTTATTTGTTTCTTGTGACATTCTGAGAGTGTCTCCTGAATGCCAGCCACCCAAAATAGCACTGGCTCGGTTGAACGTGCGCACACACACACACACACACGTATGCATGCAAACACACACACACACACACACACACGTTTTGATCAGAGGATGCATGTGCAAATACTTCAGGAATATTGTAAACCTTTTTGGATGCTTTGAGATTTGATGGTTGTCATGGCTCTCTCTCTCTCTCTCTCTCTATGCCTCTCGTCCTTTCTCTCTTCTTCTTCCCTCTTTTTCTTGCACCATTTCTTCCCTCTCTCTCTGCAAGTCCTCGGTGATGCCGGTCACCTGGTCACACACACACACACACACACACACACAAACACACTTACATGTACAAAACCAGACACACACACAGCTTCATAGACACTAATGCATCTTGCACAAGCGTACACACACACTGACACACACACACAGAGCGCTTCATAGACACTAAAGCATGTTGCACACACACATGCGCGCACACACACACACACACACACACACAGGCGCTACAAAAGACGGGGGAAAGTAAGACAGCAAAGTAACAAAACGCAGCAGCAGCAGAAACAAGCGGGCAACAAAGCGAAGGCGTGTTATTAATGGAGCGCCGTCGAGCGAGGTGTTTATTTTCGACACGTGTGCTAGTTAACGCCAACAAACACTCTCTCTGTTGTACAGGGGGCCAAAACAACACGCTCGGGGACCGCACCGAGCCAAACAGATGATGTCTTTTTTTAGTTAATCGTATATTTATACAATAGAGGAAGGGGAGAAAATGCCGGGGGAGAGCCTGCACTACCGGCGTTAATAGGTTAGGGTGTGGGATTCGGAGATTGCGCGAGTTTGAAGGAAAGAAAAGGGGGGGATGCTTTGGAGAGAGAAGCGCATGGACGGGCGGGCGGGAGCGGGTCGGACGTCCAGAGGGGCTTCGGAAGTGTTTTTGTTGGGGAAAAGTTTGAATTTGTACTTTTATAATGAAGAGAAACGGCCCAAAAAACACTTAAGACAGATTTAACACTTCCCATAACTGCAGTATTAATGCACTCATGAAGCCTTAAGACCACGCTTAACGTATGATGCCCACTAATGCATTATATCAGTGCAACCTCTAATAGTCACACACGTTCATAAGATGCTTTAACTTCATTCTAAGTTATGTCTATAATATTTTTGTAAGTGCTGATATAATGCATCAGTAAGGGTTATGCGGTCTTGCAAGCATGGTGTTGAGGCATTTTGAGTCCCCTTGTAATGCACTCTGGTCATAGAAAGTCAAATTAAGGCAACTTTAAGTCATTTTCGACCATTTTAGAGCATGCATTGTGCATGGCGTGCTGCTGTGGCATGTTTGCACGTTTGCTGGCATCTATATATATATATATATGTATGTTTGTGTATGTATGTGTGTGTGCACCAGAATGAAGTTTAAGCCTTATCGTTGTTTATTCTTAGATTCTCAAACTAACACCTCAAGCTCCTGCCGTTCAACCAGGGGAAAAAAAAACCCACCCCCCTCCGGCACTGAGATCCTGCCTTCCACCAACCTGTCAATCCCCACGCCACCCCGGGGGCCGTACCAAGTCTGTCCCGGAGGTGGGGGGTGGGGGTGTTGGGGTCGGATATTAGCAGTATCGCCAAACCTTTTCCCTCCCGAGTTGTTTATTTATTTTTTTCACTTTTAAGCTGACATTTTAATACACCGCTGTGCGCTGTTTGTCTGATGCTTTGCCAAAAAAAAAAAAAAAATGAAAGACGTAGGCTCAACGTAGTTGTCAGCCCGAGGCAGAAAGGGCTGAGGTTTGAGGAAACATAAGTCCGTAATGACCGCTGGCATGGATATGTGTGTGCTTTTAGGGCACTGAAGGTGTTTGTGTGTGTGGGTTAGCGGGGGGGGGTGTTATTATGATTACAAAGCTGGATATTGGACATCTAGGGTTGAGCTGATGTGGGTTTTCATCTTGATGTTCAATATCTTCAGGATTCAGTGTTTCCCCCAGACTTTTATCCTTTTCAGGGTGGAAAAAGCCTCTGAAACAGCATTAAGACCATCATGGGACACTAAAACTCTCCACTGAAAACCATGAAACTTGTTTTAGATTGGTTAGCAGTACTTTTAAAGCAGGCTGAGGCAGGTTTCGTTGGCTGATATCATATATATATATATATCATAGTCTTGATGTCTTAACCCTAGTTGCTAGTCCATATTGGTACAAGCCAGCATCGGTATTCCGCATCATTCCTCTACGTGGTCTCGTAGTCGGGTACGCGTTTGACTTCCCTAGATTACATGCAGGTACATTCTTCTTTTAAATACAGACCACATAAACTCACATGCTCACGCAAAACACGAACGCTGCCTTCAGGCGCGGCTAGAAAAAGTAAGAGTAAAACCTGAGTGACCAAGCAAAGTGATGAAAACAACTGGGAAAGTTGGGAGTTTTCTAAGGTGCCCAAGTTGCTAAAATGGGATGGGAAGTTGCAGCAACCGTTGATGGTAAAAGTGAGTGATGTCAGTGATCATGTTTTATCTTTATATGTTGTTTTTTTTGGCTTCCATATCCTCGCTCTGCTGCTTAATTTCCCCCCAAAAAACGTCTTTTGAGGCTCCGTTTTGCTTTCATCTCCGACCGAACGCACTTGAACGTGCCACGCGGCGGTATTTACCGAGCCGGACCTCGCGGGGGGGGCGCTTGTTGGCAGCGACAGATACGCAAATGTTGTCATTGCCCGGGCGCGAAGCCATCAGTGTGACCGGCACCCCGGTGACCTTGTCAGCGTCAGCCGCAGTCCCCTGTCTGTCTTCCAAAGCTGGCTAAAGCGTTCCCTGAGGGGGAGACCCTGAGGGGGAGACCCTGGCACAAACTCTCCCTCCCTCCATCTTTCTTGTCTCTTTCTGTTCCTGTCTTTCCTCTGTTTTGCCACCTCTCCATTTCTTCTATCCCTACACATCCTCCATTGCTTGTTTCGTTCTTTCTTTCTGGCTTTCTTTCTGTCCCTGCCTTTTCCCAGTCTTCCTCCCTCCCTCCCTCCCTCTTCTTCTTCTTCTTCTTCTTCTTCTCTTTACTTTTTGCATGGCGCTCAGTGGGGGAGCCAGGGGGCAGAGAAATAATTCAAAGTCGTTGCATATTGCAGACGCTCTGGTCAGCGGCAAAGCCCCGCTGCACTGACACATTAGTTTATCTGGACTGACCCAGCAAACAGCCGGCGCCATGACAAATAGCCCGGGCTCTGCTGCACGCACGCACACACACACACACACACACACACACAGACAGAGAGAGAGAGAGAAGACACACACATGTGCAAGAACACACACTCTGCCACTGTCTGTGGGCCAGGGAAGCATGCATGCCCGCGGAGCAGACGGCTTTAAAGAAATCTCCAAACCAAAAGAAGGAGGGAGAAAAAAGAATGAAAGCGGCGAGGGAGAGAGGGAGCGAAGATAAAAAAAAAAAAAAAAATAGAGAAATGTACTGTAGCATCCCTTTAGGTAACGGAGTGATTTTCTGCATTGTTTAATTTTTAATCAGTTCTCCTTCCCCAACATTCCTCGGCTCCTTTTTTTTTTTTTTGCATATTCTTTATATAAATATATAATTAATGTCTGAGAGGCAGATAAAAGAAGAAAAAACTAAATTCTCACAAGAGCGGCTGAGAATCATTTGTTGTTCTCCAGAACAAATTAATGCCGACGATAAAAAAAAAAAGAAAAAAAGAGGAGTTGCTGAGGCCGTGCTTTTTTCACCCCCCGCCCGTGCCCCCTCTTTTGCTACAACTTTCACACATCACACGCTCCTTTGTTCCATCGGCGAGGCTTCGCCGGTCATTTTCAGTGTGTTTTTGGAGTAAAACGTTTTCCTGGAGGCACCCGGGCTGCAAGACTGGCAGCTCGGTACCACCGGGAGCACAGGGGGGAACGGTGCAGGAGCCGGGGCTGGAGCTGTACTGGTACAGGCTGCAGACCTCTAGGACCCAAAGGTGCACCACAGATTAATCACTAATAGACATCTCTATGTATAAAAGCCCTTGCTGTATCAATGGCTATCTATGCTTCAGTAGAGCCACAGAAATCCTCCTTAACTGGGCCAATTATGATTTCAAATGATTTCAAATGTATGATTTGAAGTGGTTCCATTGCGAGACGATCAGAAGTTTGGATTTTCTCTTGATGGAGTTTGAGTTTCTCTTTTCTTTGTCTGTTCAGCCACGGCTGCTATAACTACCCAGTTCTTCTTCTCTTTATTCCAAACAAAACGGAAATGTAAAAAACGCAACACTTCCCGCCGGAGGATTTCTCCCAGGAAAGAACCTGCCTGATGTTTCGAACAGCAAATGGAAACGCTCCCATGACCTGACTAGAGGTTGAATCACTACTGAGTTATATCAATCAGTAATAGAAAGTGGCAAAACTCACATTTATTTCTATGGAAATGTTGCAGATTATTAATGTATTTGACAGAAATCAGCAGATTGATAAAGCGTGCATTCAGAGTTTGAGCTCACGGTGCATGTGCATGTGCATGTGCAGGTCCAGGCTGGAGCGTAGTCTCGCTGATCGGTGTCGTGCAGGGCGGTTCCTGTTGATGGGTCGTGGCAAATAGCTGATCACCATAATGGAAACAACTACTAATATAAGGGAAAAAATACTTAGACTTCAAGGAAAGGATTAATTTCTGTTTTTCCTGAACTGTTTGAAACTACTTACTATGATGCCTACTCTGTATTTCATTTGATGTGAATGATGTACATCAGCCTAAGACTCTCGGTGGCTCTTCCCTCAACGTCCTCACCTGGTTACATCATATTCTATGTATCGATGAATGTCAGCTGGTCATTTTTGAACCCGCTACTATAAAAAGAGCTTTCAAACGCCGGGGGCAACTTAAACACAAACACAGACGGGCATGACTCGGCGTCGGTAGACAGACGGAAAAACAAACGCTGCACTACATGGCCCCAATTTTCCCTTCCTCTGCCAACCTGAGCATCTGGCAGAAAACGTCCACCTGGGCTTCACCTAGAAAAGACCAGCCGATGTTTTATATATATAATTCTTTTTATCCTCCCCTCCCTTTTTTTTTTTTTTTTTCCATTCCCGGCTTTTTCTTCCCCCCACCCCCCTCGCTCTTTGAACTGTTAGAGCAGCGAGGCTCAGGGTGTTAGCGGGGAATTTGTCCGGCTTTGACAGGGCCGAGACGTTTTTTCCTCGGCGCGCTTTGAAGAGCGGGGCCGCTTATCGACACCCGGGCTAAGCGCCGGCCCCTCTGAGCTCGGGCTGCGGCACCGCTGGGAGCGCAGGCGAGGCTAGCCTGCATCGCTAACAGGTCACACACACACACACACGCGCGCACGCACGTACACACGAACGCGCTTACACACACAGAATTGGACGCTCACACACTCAACCCCTAATAGATTCTGTACAATCTGAGATACGTACGTACACGTACACACACACACACACACACACGCACGCGGGCTGAAAAGCAAGCGTGCGCGTATGCATATGCATGGGGGAAAACCCACAAATCACGCACTCAGGAAGACATTTGCAAGAAAGATGTAGTGACATTTCGGCATGTGGGGAAAGAGATAATAGGGATGATGGAGATATGGGCGCAAGCATATGCACACACACACACACACACACACACACACACACACACAGACTAACCTTTTCCTGTGGCATACAAGGGAGGAAAACATGGTAATGCTTGCAAGAGGAAGATCAATGGAGCTTTGTGGCCCCTTGGTGTGAAAGAGGTGAGCTAAGAAAGGTTGGATTTCTTATTGGGGATCTCACTGCCATTGTGGAGAATTGACCACTGCTTGAGTCTGCAAACCCAGATTCAGCCGACACACCGAGCCTCACCCTGTTCTGGACTACTTTGTGTGACAAGAAGATGGGTAGCGGTCTCCCTCTGTCTTTCCTTTATTCGTTATTCCTCTGCTCCTTTTTCAGAAAAACTCACAAGAGCGGCTGAGAATCATTTGTTGTTCTCCAGAACAAATGAATGCCGACGATATGAAAAAAAAAGGAGTTGCTGAGGCCGTGCTTTTTGTGCCCCCTTCCTTTCCTACAACTTTCACACATCACACGCTCCTTTGTTCCATCGGCGAGGCTTCGCTGGTCATTTTCGGTGTGTTTTTGGAGTAAAGCGTTTTCCTGGAGGCACCCGGGCTGCAAGACTGGCAGCTCGGTACCACCGGGAGCACAGGGGGGAACGGTGCAGGAGCCGGGGCTGGAGCTGGACTGGTACAGGCTGCAGACCTCTAGGACCCAAAGGTGCACCACAGATTAATCACTAATAGACATCTCTCTGTACTAATGATTATCTAGTTTCTAGTATGTAGAAATCCTCCTGTTAACTGGGTCGATTATGATTTGAAATGATTTCAAAGTGGTTCCATTACGTGAGATGATCAGAAAAGTAATTCAATATATTCCTTTTAAAAATGCCGAGCCGTCATTGTGTTGTTGATTCAGTCTCCATCTTTATCTCTCAACCTCGTCGCTGTGGTGTTTCTGCACTGCACTTCCCAGAAATCACCTGTCAATCAAACAGTGTGTCCACTACCGTGACGTCTTTCTCCTTGGATTTCCTGTTGATGGAGTTTGAGTTTTTGCATCACTTCCTGTTTTCCAGACACCGGTTGTTTTGGATCAGTTAAATGTAGAAGCTTTCATGATCTAGAGGTTGAATCTCTAGTAGAACACACAAGAAGAGTCCACAGATGTGCTGTAGTAACTGACGTTGTGGTAACTCTAAAACGCCGTGGGAAAAAGCCAACAATACAAGTCGTGGCGAGGATGTGTTCAATGACCCATCGCGTGCTGCTGTCAACAGCTCTTTAACACGTTGGCTCTTCTTGAGTATGTTAGCATGTGTGCGTGGTGTGTAAGTGGGTTAGTTTAACTTCCAATCCGACTCGAGTGAGCCTTGACACGCGCCGCAATCATACGACTACTCAGGACACAACTATGAGAATTCCCCGAGTTAGATTCTTGCACACTGAGTGACTTAAGAGAATCTCAACTTTCTGAGCACCATATCTTTCCAGTGGCCTTACAGCGACGAGAGGTATGCCATATCTTTGCCAGGTCGGCCCTGGCTATAAAATGCTAATAATGGAATGGCTTAGACTATCGCCTGGAAGAAGATTAGAGTCCAAGGCTAAAGGCGGGAGGAGAAAGGCCGGCGACATTAGATAAAGACAAAGCGGGAGAAAGGCAAGGTAACTTAAGGAAGAGAGGGTGAAAAGGATTTCAGGGACTGATAGAAAGGCAGGGATTGTTGGAATAGAAATACTAAACTGGCTTTATCGCCATTGAGGAATTTAAGGCAGACGCTTGTCGGAAATATTTTGATGGATATTGACCGAAGCCTTTTAAAATTCTAATTGCTATCCGGTAGCATTACGTGTCCGATCGGAATGATACTTTGGAAAAAATGAATTCTCCGTTCCGCATGACTAAGATGCCGGTGCAATTGGAGCAAAATCTGGCTATGAGACGAAGGAGAGGCAAAAAAATAAATAAAGTGAAAATTATAAATGAGAGAGATAGAAAATGTAAAAGGAGAAAAACGTCCATATGTTTCAAAGGCCACTTTCTCTCCCATCTTCTCTCTCCCTCTCTCTCTCTCTCTCTCTCTCTCTGTCTGGTTCCAGTACTGACCCCACTCATTAAAGCTGATTAAAACTTTTCCAGCGAGCGCTGTTTGCCCTCAGAAGACGATAACCTCTACAAGGCTGCTACATAAAAGAATAATAGCCGACTACAAAAGAGGGTTGGACAAAGAAAAGAAAAAAAAAAAAAAAAAACCTTCGCCCGGGCCCCAGCAAGGCCCCAATTGGAACATTTTAGAAAATTAATGAAATTTTAGATCAAATGAATTATAAATTAAGGAGAGAGAGAGAGAGGGGAGGGGAAAAAAAAAGATGAATAAGTCATAAGAAAAAAGTACTCGTGCTATCAAACTGTAGGAACATGTTATCCTCCACCAGCTTGAAGAAACAGGGTCAGGTTCAAGCCATGCGGATTGGGGGGGAAAACAAAGGTTCCCGCTCTAGCTCGGCTTTTGAAGATAATTGTTGCAACTCGACTTGAAAGGGGACTGTGGCCCCGGCCCCTACTGAGAGGAGCCCACTTTGACTCGGTGGCTGTTGTTGTTGTTTTGTTGCGTTCGGAGAAAGCGGCGACGAGGGATTCGCGTCATGTGGGAATGCTCCTTTTTTGGGGGGGGGCGGTGGGGGGTCGGGGGGAAATCACATCAAATGGCGGCGGAGAGCAAAGGAATGCGCGGCGCTCCGGCTTTCTCGCGTGTAATTAATAAAATCCCTCTTTAATGTGGGTTTGGATTTTTTTTTTTTTTTTTTTAAAGTGGCGGTTTGCGCTACGGAGGAAAGCGTCGGAAAATTTGTGGTTTGTCGTGCAACGAGACGACATTATCGGAGACGCGCGCCGCGATACTCGTCACGCTCACATCCGCTCCAGCAGCTGTCAAATGTTACTTTGAAAAATTCATAAAAGAAAGAGCCCTTCCGATGTCAGCTGTCATTTCATGTTGTCATGTGTGCGATTATATGTGTACCTATGGCAGTGCGAGCCTCTAGGTCTCTCACACACACACACACACACTCTCGGCACGCCACACACTAACAGGGCAGAGGGGTGTTAAATGGATCATTAGCACTGAGCCGAGGAGGCACTCTGCCTTTCTCCAGCGGGGGTCAGGGGTCGTGGCCCTGAGGAAACAAACCGCACTCCGATCAAAGAGCGGTCACTATTGGTCGGCTGCGGAGAGTTCATTCGCTTTTACAAGCTTCCCCCGAGTGGTGTGTGTGTTTGTCTGTCTGTGTGTGTGTGTGTGTGTGTGTGGATTCATGGCACCCTACACTCGATCCATGGCACGACCCTTGTAGGTGTGTTGTAGCAATGAAATAGCTTTCCGGTGCTCCTTACTTCCACACTTATTTTTTATTTTTTCCCCCTTTTCTCCTCTTTTATTGAAACTCTTTGCTACGCTTTTTGTCCTATCAGCTTTCAGCGAACTCCAAAGAATTTAATAATAACTGGTCATTATTAATCATTGATTTTATTAGTAATTATTGTCAATGATTAATAAAGCTGACTAAGTTTTGTTTCTCTCACTGAAAAAGCTTGACCCAAACACTCTTCAGGAGTTTTGAACTAGTACCCATCTTTATCTCAGTGTTTTGGCTGTGGGGGCCTCCCGAGACACAATTCTCTAAAGAAAAAAAAAAACATTAAAAAAAAAAATCCTTGGAGAATGATGATAAAGCAAAGCGTTTATTCGGTTTGACCATGAAGCCCGAGCAGCGGGTGAGGATGGATGTTTGAAATGCTCAGTAGCACCAGTATAGCGCTGCCCTCAGAGAAATGAGATTCATGGAATGGCCGCAAAAGTCCTGTCGTTTCAACGAGTCGTATCGCTTTGGAAGTGCTCTGGCCGCAGCAGCAAATAATGTAACGGCGCCGATGTAAAGGTGGTTGGATGTGATGAATCAAATGAAATCACATTTTATTTGTAGAGCCCTTAATACCGGTTACAGTCTCAAAGGGCTTCACAGTGCCCGAAGTGTAAAAACAATAATGGTTAGCGCATGGCATCCCCCAGCCTTGGACACCCTCACAGAGGACAACTCCCACAAATCCTTTCGGGGGAAAAACAGGAAGAAACCTTTGGAGGGGCTACACGGAGAGGGACCCCCCTACCAGGACGGTCGGGCTGCAATAGATGTCGAGTTTGGGCAATCAGAGTATACTAAATAGACAAAATAGTTGGGTGGGACATCTGAAGATCTGAAGAACTGCGCAACATCCGTTGAGATCCATTTGGCATCTCAAGCGCTTATGGCAGGGTGGCCTAGGGCAGGGGTTCCCAACCACCGGGCCACCTATTGCCGTGCAAACCCCAGAGCAAACAAATGAACAGGCCGCTTTATTTGCAGAGCCCATAAAACAACACTGTCTTGATGGACGCTTTTCGGGCGCCGTCTCTCTCTCGATCGGCCTCCCCTCTGGCAGGTCAGCCGTGGCAGAGCGGAGGTACCCCTGGCTGCATCCTCAGGGAGCTGCTGGTCTCTCCTACCGCACCATCCAACCGACAGTCAACTCTCACTCTCTCAGTCTCCCCCCTCACAGACATGCACACACAGGTCAAAAGGACCCGGCTGCAATGGGCCTTAATTGGCCGCAACCGGTGCTGGACACAGGTAGAACCAGACCAGTCCACTGATTCAAATCTATCCTGCATCTAGCCTACACCTCACCCACATCCTCCCCCCAGTCTGACACAATAGCTGTGTTTTCTGAGCACTGTAATCGTATCACATATACTTTGCTCCTATGACAAAAAAAATAAACAATAAAAAATCATGTCTAGGCTAATAGGCCTACACATGTGGCATTTATTCACATACTACATAGTTTTAATGTGGTATGCCTATTATAGATATGGACATAGGCCTTTCATGCATAGTTTGTACTGAGCACATTATGTTCTCGGCCCCCCTTTTCCCAGCAAAAACAGAAACATTGTATCACAGCGGGTTAGGTTCTCCGGGATGACTGCAACAGAAACTGGAGCCAATCCGTGTCCAATCTTGAAAACGGCCGTCGCTAGAATGAACTCTTCCTGGTATGAATGGAACATGAAATATTGGATAGAAGGTGATTGTTATATTACAGGCCACTCCACTCAATTTTGAAGGAATGCATGTATGATATAGGCAGTTTTAGTGTCAAGTAACGTTTCCATCATGACACCATGCTCCTTGCTGTCAAATGGCAGCTGGCCGGGCCGCGAATACATTCTAAATATAAAACTGGGCCACAGTGTAAAAAAGGTTGGGGGCCCCTGGCCTAGGGGGTGCAGACACTGTCCCGTAACAGAAAGGCCCCGGGTTCCTGTCCCACAACGGTCAATACTGTGTCTATCCACAGCCACGGGTCCTATCATAGTGTCCTTAGTAGTATCCTAAGTATCCTTGACTTTGGACTCCTACCTGTTAACTAAGTCCTTCTGGGTAAATGCCTAAATTGTAAGCCAAACTGTGTACATTTCCTCTTGGCCTCTTTTTACCTGCACATCCCTCTCCAAATCCGGACTGGGAGCTTTTCAAGCCAGCTGAACTTAGATCTGCAGCCGGTTGGAACCGAGGAAAGAAATATTCAGCAGCCATTAAGAGGCAGGGTCTTACCTAGGCTATTGCAAATTCTTGCGAAAGGTACTCCTACCCCAGCCAACAGCATTCCAGCGTACAAAGAGGAAGGTAAAGAGGGAGTGCAGAGGTGTACAAAGAACGGTTGCGAGCACTAGAAGGTACCTCGGTCCAAATCCCCCCGAGGCTGACATGTTATTCCGCCGTTTGAGCCAATAACTTGCCCTTTAAGCTATCCAACTGTGTGTGTTTGTGTGTGTGCGAGTAAGAGATAGAGAGAGAGCGAGAGAAAGGCAGCGGATATCTCTCTCCCTCTCATAGCCGACGCGCTCGCGGAGACAAGGGGAAAAAAATGAGGTTAACAGTAGATAATCGGACATGGGGCGCTAGTCATCCTTACAATAGGCCCTTCGCCGGCGCTCACAGCTTGTTACCGTACGCTCCTCAATAATTAATGTGCTTCTCCCCGGCTGCTCTCGCTACATGCCAAGCTTTGATATAAGGTTACTGCGCTTAGGGTCCCGCCACAGGAGGGGCGGCTGCTTGAAACAGCGCAGCGTTTTCATGTCTCGCTGTGTGTCTTTTTTTTTAAATGCCCATACAGGCAGGCTCTCCAGTTTGGCCCTGGGTGTCCTTACAGGATCAGGTCCCAATCAAGGTCGGAACACCATTGGTTTTCTCTTCAGAGTCAGCATTTTTTTCCTCTTCAGACATAATTGGAATGTGTTTGGCTTTTTCTGAGACATGCTGCTAATGGTGTGCAGTTTTGGATTTGAGTTCATTTGAGCGAAGGTTAGGGCAATGCAAAAGGGATGACTGTATCGTTAGCAGCGGTATCGTTAGTGGTTTGTAGTTAATGTAATGCAGTTTCTCAAATACAGTTTCCCAAAGTCTAGGTT
Organism: Hoplostethus mediterraneus; assembly: GCA_034670385.1. Taxonomy (NCBI): domain Eukaryota; kingdom Metazoa; phylum Chordata; class Actinopteri; order Trachichthyiformes; family Trachichthyidae; genus Hoplostethus; species Hoplostethus mediterraneus. Next base: position 3,373,324 of record JAXDDW010000032.1, on the reverse strand, counting down.
CGGACTCTGAGGTGGGTCGCACTCAAATTAAAAGTCCCCCCAAGAAAGTCAAAATTCAAATGTCACCCTGCATCACACAAGAACGCTGAATAAAAATACTGTCGGCTATTGGCCTGAAAACAAGATTCTCAGGTCTTGGTCAAAGACGAGCATGATTCTGACAACCTTGGAGAAAAAGCTTCCATAAAGTGTGGCGAGCTGTAACAGGAAGTTAGTTGCATTGGCCCCTCACTGTTCTGACATATGCAGAACCCCCCCCCCCCCCCCCCCCCACTCCATGCATAGGGATCTGTCAGTTAGTTTCAGGGGCACAGCTGCAGCAGGGCATGGGGAGAATTAGACCCCTACTGTGCCCCTGCATCGCCCCCCTTCAATCCGTTCATCTTCACCCACCATCCGCCCTCCCACTTCCTCCCTCCACCGTTCATTCTTCCACCCCCCCCCCCCCCCCCCTAACTGAGGGGCCATTTTTTCCCCTTTAGCCCCTCATCATGGCTTTTTCTCAAAATAACGGGGTTTATTCTAGATGAGGGTGCGTCAGGGCTGTCCACTTCGGCCATTTTAGTTTTGACAGAGGTGATAATTCCTACGTGCTGGAGAGAAAGTGAATGCATGATGAAAAAATACCCATGATAGTTAACATCTGATGGTTTTGCATCCAATCTACGGTCTTAATTCCGTGAGTCTCTGTGTTACTGGAAAACTCAAAAATATGATCATATCGACCAGTATTGCTCAATCAGTGAGCGAACAACAAAAGACATTACCCTTAGTACTTAGTTTTTCCTTCTGGGACGCATTGGGATAGCGTGGCGATAGAAAGATGGACAGCAGATGTAGGGATGTAGCCAATGACTGACAGGAGCATGGAAACTAGAGGAGGAGGATAAATGTGTAAGGAGTGCGTGGTAAGGGAAGGGAGAGGACTCGTTTTGTCCACTCGCAATCCTACAAGCGAGGGAACGGGCAGCCATCTCTCTACGCCGGGGATTACGTCGGTCAGTCTTTGTGCGCGAGAGGGTTTAGGGGTTCACACCAGATTAGGGGCTGGAGGATTAAATTAGGGGACTTCAAGAAAATCCCTCCGACTCCCTCAGTTCTGTTTATCCCTGTGGAGGCAAACACACATTGAACTCAGCCATAAATACTGCTGTGGTACTTAAAGTGATACTTAAAGTACTTGTAATTACGAGTACAAGTAGGAATATCCCGATTGCAAAGAGAGAAAAGAAGAATAAAGACTTTACAAATCTAAAAAATACATAAAAGTAAAAGCCCTGGATTATAAATATTCCATTTAACTAATATCACAAAGAGAAAACCATGTTTTATATAATATACTCATATTTCAAGTGTTGTCTCTTCTTTATAGAATTGGCAAAAATTCCATTTATAAATTGATTATAGGCTCTTTCATCCTCAATGAAGCCAGCAGGCATTTAAATGTAGTGGAGGAAATGTCGGAACTTCAGTAAAATGCTTTTATCCAACCGTTGCACCAAAGTCAAAACAAACACACACTTGCACTGAAAGAAACAGTATCGCACAATAGCGGCATCAAGATTCATATCATATTTGCACGCCACTCGCTGCACGGTTGCAGGGGTTTTTCACAGGGCTTTGCAGTTTTTTTCCCATCTATGCGGCGAGCTTGTGTGCGACAACCCCGTTAGTACTCCTGCATTCAAATCCAACGTTCCCTTTCATGTATGGGCCTCGCACCACATGGCTGACCACAAGCCAGCCTCCAAGAAATCTCTAAAATAAACAGAGGGATCTGTTCTCTCTTTGAGCCGCTCTCTCCGGATCTCCGTATGCGGTGCTCCTGCCTTGACCAAAAAAAAGTCCCGAGACCCTTAACGGCCTTTCGACATCTTACGTTTAGGCAAAGCGTGTTTTATCTCCGTTTTTTTAAAGAAAGCATCCGCTCGCCAAATCAGAGGGCGAGCGCTCGCAAACCCAAACACTGCACCGCGTAATGACAGCCAAGGGCCTCTGGCAAAGAGGCCACAGAGGTTGTAAAATAATGTGGGGGGGTAAAAGGAGGGAGCAGGGGGGGGTGAATGACCAGCGCGTAAGTATGGGTTTCCTTTTGGGCTATACGTGTCTTTATGTGTGCGCAGGCCTCTGTGATCAACAGCCCCCGGAGCGGAGTGGACCGCCTCGAAGTGCAACAAGCGACTTCATAACTCAAAAGCTTGGGAACCGTGTGACAGCGTGCCATTTGGAACGGGGGGTAAAGGAAGTTGATACCACATTGGTGTCAGGGAGGAAAAAGGGATCTCCATTCCCAAACCTACCAACGATTAATGCCAAATTGCTCTTCATCCCACGGCGGTAAACATGACTCTCTTGCCATTACAGTAAGGGAGGGATTTTTGAATGACGTCCCGAGTCCAGGGGGCTTTTCGTCGGGCAATCGTCGACGGTTACGGGGCAATTTCCTCCAGATGTCCACCCCCCCCGACCCCCTCAAAAAAAGAACTTTTTTGGGGGTTTCCAGATTAAGGGGGATCTCAACCCTTTTGAACTGTCGTACTCAGTAATATACATATAATAATACAACAACAACACCCAGCAGGCTAAAATAACCCTCTAAATGTAGCTACTCGTGCCTCTGGACAAGAGGTTAGCCACAGGATTTTAAGAGACATTTCATAGGCAGATACCAACTGGTGCAGCGGTGCTTGTAATTCTGTTTTTGGTTAGGCATTATATGTTGCACTCAGCAATCAAGTAGTCTTTTTTTTGCAAGCAGAATTTGATGAAATTCCTTTTTCCCCTTCTTATTTTTAGTCTGATGTTGAGCAGGCAGCGGTGTTTATTTTACCGGCGGGGTTATCTATTGTTGTCATCCACGCATAAATTTCTGCACACGCAGTGTTTGCCGTGGACATCTATATTATGCAAATGGAAGCACATCACGCCTAAATGAAGAAAAACCTTCAATGTGCCTTCTGTTCCGAGCTCACTAAATAACCACAAAAGCTCCTTGAGTGGCAAACGAAGGACAGATTGCGCCAAAACCAATTATTGCGCCTTTGTTTTAGCCGTTGTTAAGTCCACAGATCTCCTAAGAGCCGGAGCGCCGGTTTGATGTCTTTGAGTCAGGGTTGTTGGTGGATGGCATTAGCCGCCGCTATAGCTACAAAGAGCCAGGCGGCGACAGGGGCCCGAGCCTGGGTCCAGATGGCACGCTGCCACGGCGACCTTGTCAGCACCTGCTCCCCAGGCACTTTGTCCGGGCATCGCCGGCGGGAACCGAGATGGGCACATCATGCCACCCCATCGCCATGGCAGCTAATGAGCCCCCGTGCCCGCTTAATTAAGGAAACCAGCTTAATGCAAGAAAGAGGGGAGGCGGGAGGGGAAATAAAAAAATAAAAAAAATAAAACACAGCATATGCTGGACGGCAACCAAGACAACAGAAATAAATAATTAGCCTGGAAAAGGGGAGTGATCGCTCGAGCCAAAATATCATTAAAATTTGAAATGTAAATCTCCTTATCGGCCTCCCAATGTCACGAATTAGCACTACAGCTCGACGCATTAAGTCGAGGCTAAAAATATTCAATTAATAAATGAATGAGTGGTGATGAACTTTTGATTATTTTGGGCCGCGCTCCAAGTTTACCTTATCAGGAGATGTCACCTTGGACGAGGCCTCGCCGGTCTGTTAAATAGTGTCATCCTTCTTTATCTGCTTATTTATTTCTTCTTCTTAAAGAGCACTCCATATGGGGGGGGGGGCTCTCCACTGAGACGGGGCAGGGGGGAGGGAGGGGGTTGCATGTCCGTGTTTATGCCCGATTAGCCGAAGCACCACAACACGCACTCGCTTCTTTGCTCCAGCGAGAAAAAAAAGGAAAAAAAAAAAAAAGGCAATAAATCATTTAGATTTTATTAAACTCAAATTAAAGCCGCCCGCGTGTGATGGAATTACGCCACTTAAAAATGTGTCACGTCAGCCCCGCCCCTCCCTTTTGGACACACACACACACACACACACACACCCCTCCGCCCTTATTATGCAGGATGAAAATGTCCCTTTAAGAATGTCAGCCAGTTCCAAAAAAAAAAAAGAGAGAGAGAGAGAAAGAAAGAGAAGGGGAAGAAAGAAAAAAAATCCCGTGTCCCTCCACATCTGAGGGCCCAGAGAGTGAGGGAGGCAAGGGGAAGCCGAGGAGGGGTGGGAGGAGGGGTGGGGGCACTAATGTGCAAACTTGTTTCCGTCCTCTACGGCTCGCCCATCATTTATTCAGCAGCTCGGAGCTCGAGACGGGCCACTCGCATTTGCTTGATACTCAATTATACATTAGTGTACATCACTTGGCAATCTGTTCATATCAATTTAATTGGATTTTAATATTGCCTCTGATCTTGTTGTCCAATTAACAGTGCTGGCTGGCAATAAAGCAGAACCACACACTATGTGACACCTTTGATCCCCGCCATATGGAGCCCTTCCATTGATTACCAGCACCGCCACTGAATTTCGCTCCCTCAATATGGCCTGTGATGAATGGAGGTGGAGGGCTGGGTGGGGTGGGGGTGTGTGTGTGTGTGTGTGTGTGTGTGTGTGTGTGTGGCAGCATCATCATCATCCCGCCCCCCAGCAACACCCAACACCACCACCAATGTGATAAAAATTTCACTTCGGTGCGCAACTTCATTTATTCTGTTGACATTCGCCGCTGATTAAAAACAATAAAAGAGAGAGAGAGAGAGAGAGAGAGGGGCCCTTGCCCTGAATAGCATATGCAAATCGAACCCTGGGCGTCTATCTTGTTGATGCCAGGGGGATCGACTGACTGACTGCCTGGCACGCTGGCATCGCCGTGACAATGACAACCTGCTTTAAAGCGACACGCACCTTTTTCCTATTTCCGGACTCCTGTCCTTTCCCCCCCTTTCTTCTCAGCCCTTTGTTTTCTATCTTCACGTCATCTCTCCTCTTCCTCCTTCTCTCTCTCTCTCTCTCCCGCTGTCTTTCTTTCTTCCACTTCATGCATTGCCAATCGTAACGCAACAGTCAGCAAGGAAGAAGAAGGAGAGAAGGACGGGAGAGATGGAAGGATTGCAGATTATTCCCCTGCTTTTCATAAAGATGAAGCAGTGGAATAGGGGAGGAGGAGGAGGAGGGCAGCATTCATTTTTTATAGGGACTTACATGATTTCTCAAAGTGCCAAACAACAAAAGCTGCATGGGAAGGGATAAAGAGGAGGGGGGGGCGGGTACCACGGGCCGGTACGAGCCGTAGCTGTAAAAACAGCCGTGCCGCCACAAAGCTGGAGGTGGTTGTGGCGAAATTTCACACCCATCTTTTTCACATTGAGCTGGAGGGCACGTTGAGCTGGGGGCGGGGTGGGGGGGGTATTGGGTACTGTGGGGAATAGGGAAATTGGGGTGGTTGGTTGGAGGGTGGGGTTGACTGTACCAAATGCCCTAGTAAGACATCTGAAAGGGCTTTGAAGGTGTGTGTGTGTGTGTGTGTGTGTGTGTGTGTGTGTGTGTGTGTTGTGTCTGAGACTGTGCTGTATTTGACCCAGTTCAGGTTAAAAAGCACATTCTGGAGACAGGGGGAAGGTGTACTCCATGTGTGTGTGTGTGTGTGTGTGTGTGGATGCATGTTTGTGTGCTTAAATGCATGTGTCGCTGTGTGCATGTTTGCCTGCACACAGCCATATATACAGTATATGTGTGTGTGTGTGTGTGTGTGTGTGTGTTCCATTCAGACCTGCGAGAATGCCTGCTTGCATGTATGTTTGTGTGCTTCCATTTATGTGAGTTTGCCTGCATGTCTGTGTGTGTGTGTGTGTGTGAGTATATATTGTAGGAGTGTTCATGCAGTGTGCTTGTATTTGTTAGTGTTGTGTGTGTGTGTGTGTGTGTGTATGAAACAGGCCTTGGGGCAGTGTAGAGGAGCTGATGTCTGGTCAAGTGGTCAAGGCCTCTAAGGAGTCAGTTCTGCTCAAGGCTATTGCCCGGCTAACCCACATCACCACACTCTAACCAGGAAATGAATCATACACATCTATCTATCTATCTATCTATCTAATAAATAAATTACCAATAAACGACCAATAAACTACATGGCACACATTGGCGTTGACGACAGCTCACCTAGTTTTGAGCCTCACAAAGGATTACAACAGCTATCTGTGTCATTCTCTCTCTCTCTCTCTCTCTCTCTCTCTCTCTCTCTCTCTCTCTGTCCCTGTTTAAAGCACCACTGAGTGCTGGTCTATCATTAGAATAATTAATTGTTCAACCAAGTGGCGTATTCAGAGGGAGGCACTCGAGCGTGAGCAACAAGACAGCGGTTAGCCGAGCAGGAGGAGGGAGAAGTCGAGCGCGAGGCCACAAAACACAAACAGGTTTCGCTGTTATGAGCCTAGGCAGGCGTGAAAATGGAAACAAATAAATAAATAAATGAATAAATCGAGTAAAAAAAAATTATAATCATCATAGTTTGACAAGTGAGGAATCTGACAAAAAAAAGTCCGAGAAATTATTTGTGTTTTCCTAGGTAGGATTCATAGCCCAGAATTAAGATTTTGAAGATCCCCGTGGTAAAAAATTGAGACGTTGCAGCAGCAAAAGTTGTAATACAATAATATAAATAAATAAAGAACATGACAAATGGAGGGTATTTAACCCTAGAAAGGCAGAGCCGTCAAGTGACATCTGTTTCGCATTTTATTTTGAAATATCTCAGCAAAATGTCCCGTTGTGGCTTTTCCTAGGCTCGTATTCGGTGTAAAACAGTAATGTTAGAGTGTCAAAATCGCACAAGGAAGCAGTAGTTATATTTACCTCCTTCAACTGACGGCTTGTTGGCCCGGAACCCGACACAACCGACAGTTTCAGCATTAGGACGTGTCGAGTAGAAATGTTTGAATGAGGAGTATGAAAAAAAAATGTACTAAGAGGGTGTGCAAAATAACAGCAGTAGCACACCTTCACAGAGTGAGCTTTAAAACTACACTTAAAATGACAGTGAGAGGTAAGTGTTTGGAAAAAATTTAACTTTAGTACCCAGAAATCCCACAAGGCGACGAGGGGGTAAGAGCTCTAACATTGTTGATTGGTCACTTCCTGTGGACGGGGGAAGTGACCATACCCGACACCAGAATTTCACTCAGGGGCAAACATATGGTGACTCCACGGCATCTCTTTTAGTTTAATGTGACGGTTTTCTCTATTGCAGCCCCACTTTTTGATTTAGGCCGATAAGACGGGTGTATTTTTTACATTAAAAAATCATACCTAGCGCAGCTTTAACCCACTAGCGCAACACTAAGAAAACAGTCAACCAACCACTCAATCAAGTTTACTTTAATCGTCAATGGGAATTTGAACTCACGAACGTTGGCAAATAACGTTTGGGCCACACTCAACCCACCGACTGGCACGCATTTCAACACTGCGAGAGTCACTTTTTTGGTGATAGAACATACTTTTTTGAGTTTAACAGCAACAGATAGCTGAAATGGACCATTCCCTAACCTCTCCTATGAGTCTATATTCACACATTTTGCACTTGTTACCCTGCAGAGTCCCTCACCCCATTGCTGTCAATCTATACCTTCTTTGCCAGTGAATTGCTCTTTAAACCTTTTATTCAGGGCTTCAAATTAACACTAATGACTACATTTTCCCCCGTCTGCCAATCTACCGCTTACTCTGGCAATAATCCAACCTGTGCTCTGTCTATCTTTTCCATTGTAAAAAGTACTCGGATACACTCCGTCTGCCCCTCTGTAACCCAAAGGCTCCTGAACTCTCAGCAAAATTGCGAGAAAATTACCAGCTTTCTGTCTTGTGTCATTATCCGGAGAGACGTGCGCATGATTTCCCCAACTCATGGAATTTGTGGAATACCATGAACTTTTGAGAGGTGTGCTCCATACCGGGAAACTCAGGGAATATTTACAGGAACTTTACAGTAATACAGAAAAATGTATTTTACTTTCACACATTCATTGCATCAGCTGGTGGTTTTCAGCTGCTTTTTAAATGTTTCTAGGCTGAAAAACAATGTTAATTCCAATTTAGTTAGGGGAGGTCATGGAAAAGCCATGGAATTTTACATCAGTGCCGTCTGACCTGACACTAGCCAGTAGCCAAGTCTGGTCATCGTAACCATTCTCACCTATGGGTTCACTACAGCAGACACAGACTATTACACTCACACACACACACACACACTCCAGCAAGAGCTCATACATGTGCACACACACTTAGTAGACACACAGAGTACACAGACACTCAGCGGGGGGTCTACGTTACACCAGCGAGTCACGCCACGAGCAGCCGTTTAGTGGCACCTCAGACTGTGATGGTTTATCATGAAAAATACATGCAGCAGTCAAATTTTACCTAGTATGAATAAACAATGATGTCATCAGGGGAAATCAAATATGCAGTGAATCTGAGATCAGTATGCATAAAGTAACCAAATATAACAAAGTACATTAAAAAGTACATTGTCGTGTTTCAGAATAAAATGCGCCAAATAATATTGCGGTTAAATTGCTTTGGTATATCACAACGCGTGCCACAACCCCATTGGCTCTCAGCATGTACGTGTTAACATACCTTACCGTTGTCTGTTTAGCAATTCATTCTAGCACCTCGATAGGATCCATAAGCTCTTTGAAGACGTAACACAAGCAACATTTAAGGTTGAACCTCCTACTTCCTGGAAAGAGCGAAATAGGACAACGCAATGCATTATGGGGACTGTGGGTTGAATGGGTTTGAATGTCAGCTTTAGTGCATCACAGCACCCGAAATGAATGCACAGCAAAAATTAACTAATTTAGCCTAATATGATATCATGTCAGTCACAATACAATATTCTGATCCATACATGGGAATCACTGGGCTGCTAACAGGCCGAGTATTTACTAGTTAGATTCTATTGCGTTGAATCATTGTCACAATATGATATTTTGGCACGGTAACAAATTGTAATTAAAACAGCTCTGGAAACTGTTTTGTAACCGATATCTTTCATTTATTGTATTGTATTGTATTGTGCTTATATTCACACAGCTTTTCAGCGTCGGTGCAGACGCTCAATGTCAAAATGTTTTCTGGGGTTGTTTGGGAGGGGGGAAAAAAACAAGTAAAGCGTGCCTTTCATTCATTGTCTTTACTCACTTATTTCTGTTCAGGGTCAGGGTGTAGAGCGGTGGATGATGGGTGTGGGGTGGAAGGGTGAGGTAGGGAGGGGATGGGTGATGGGTGGGGGAGGTGGGGGTGAGGGGAGGTGGGCGGCGGGGGCTACTCATCCTTTCTTATCTGCCGTGTCGCCCAATCGATAACTAGGACATCTAGATAAGGCCTCGCAAGCCTTGTGCACACACTGCTATCCCACTGAACCACTGAAGGACACACACACACACAAACACACACACACACAAACACACACACACACAAACACACAAAGGCGTGATATGCTTGTACACATGTACTGGACACACACACACACACACCTTCATAGACACTAAATCACATACACACAAACACCCAGTGCACCACAACACTAAAACGCATTGTACATGCACACACACATACACACACACACACACTCTAACAGACACACACACACACACACACACACACACACACACACTTCCCCTTTTCCGCTACCCAGCAGTCGGCCACCTCCTAAATCACCCTTACAGCCGGCCGGAGCGCTAGATGTACATTTCTGATAGATTTCAGTGCGCCGACCGCTACAGCCCCTCGCTCCCCGTCCTCCCCCGGCCTGCCTATCACTTTGCCGTGAAACGCGCCGGTTAAGCGGTGGCGTTTTACGGGTGATCGGCCAGCAACTATTTCCTCTGGCGGAGGGCACATCTGCTTTCTCCATCCGGGCTCGCCCTTAGCGGTCCCCGAAGGTAGTGTAAAAAATTAGGGGGAAACACTGCAGCTTTATCCAACGTTACGTACCAGCTACACGCCGGCTCCGACGCCACGCTGAGACCCTGTGGAGGGAGAGAGGGGGGAGGGGGGGGGAAGGAGGGAGGGAGAGAGAGCAAGATCATAACTAAAGGGCACAGGTCCAGAATTTTCCAAGTGTGAAGTTTTAAGACTTCATAATCTGCTGCATTTTCATAGAAATCATTTTTGAGTAGGAAAACGCCTCTGGTGCACAGGAGGTGATGTGTTTTAAATAAAAGAAGAATTGGGTAGTTCACATGAGCAGGGATCTCTGGGAAGAGCAGTGCAGGAACCCCACAGCGATGAGGCTGAGAAACAAAGATGGAGACTGAATTTTAATTTCTGCATGTTCTGCATGTTGTTTCTTTCATTCACATGTTCTCTCTTTCCCAGAGCAACTCATAATGCAGGTGGTTTGATGTCTTGACCAAGGACACTTGTGGGGGCTACAACCTCTGATCTTTGGGTTTCAAGAAAACCTCTTTGGCCAAAAGATGTCAGGTTTTTTGTTTTTGTTGTTTGTTGGAGCTGACTATTAAAGTGGGGATAAACTCCTGAACGTGTACAAAATAAACCATCCCACTAGCATTACACCTACGCTACATGCAGCATGAACCCATGCATGTATTTGTAGTATAGACACTCCAGATATGCATTGCAGGTTCTGTAGGATAATAATCCGATTTCCACACAAATCCTAAACCTGTCTGAATGTGTTTATTTCTTCTTTCTTTCTGTCTTATGTATATATAGTCTTCTATGTCGTCTTATTCTGAAGTCTAGACCCACTCCTCCCATCTTTCTCTATCTCATTGTGCGTGTGTGCAGCTGTACGTGCATGAAGCTGTGCATGTGTGTGTGTGTCTGTGTGTACATGCGTGTGTACAGCTGGACGGCCAAGGTCTTTGAACACTAAGACCTGGATGAAGGATTGAAAGGCCCCTTGAAGCCCCCTGGAAGCCCCCTCAGCCAGCGTTGACACCCTCCGGGGGCCGGGGCGCCGGGAGAAGGGAGATCAAAACCGGAGAGAGAAAGAGAGAGAGAGAGGAGGCCAAGATGTCGGCGTGGAAGCGAAAGATCCAGGGTGCATTTCCAGTCCGAGGAAGTATCTCGGGTCTCGGCAGAATTTCTAAAAGGGTCGGCGCAGTGAGCAAAAAAAGAAACAAAAAACGAGTAACAGTAAAAACGGGCAGAGGTTGGACGAAAAACCTATCGCCTCGGGGCGCTAAGTTGGCGTGCGGTGACTGGAAGATGAACTTCCCAGGCCGAGCGGGCACCCAATTTCTGTTGCGCCGACGGGATCGGGATGTTAAGACGGATATTAAGTCCGCGGATGTGCTTAGATCATGTTTCCGAGCAACACGTGCCGGACGGAAAAATCAGAACGCCGGACTTTTCAGGTCCGAGTCATCGCGGAGGTATAGCGGGTTTCGTACAGGGTAAAGAAAGGCTCCAATCCCGAAGAACTGAGATGGTGGCCTTGGCCTCTTCTTCAAGTACCTTGTTAGGCCACAACTACTTTACAAAAAAAAAAAAAGCTCTCTTTCAAATTGCCTCCCACTCGCTGCTTTACAATTCAACGAGAAACAATTAAACAAACGAGTTGCCTTAGCCGTGACACGGAAAACAGCGGAGCAACCCGCGCTGGGCGATCAATAACGCGTCTGCGATTCACCGCTCAAGGTCGGTGAACTCCACAGCGCACTATGTAGGCTAATGGTCATTGAATGCTGGTTTGAATTAATTCCTGGTTGAATCCTCTGGTAATAATCTTTAATTCCTGCACCAAACACTTTCTGCAATTAGTCTGCCCTCTCACCATCCATCACTGACCAAAAAAGACACCTGGGGCAGAAAAAAAACCGAGTCCGAGAGCGTTTCTCTTTTAATTATTCATCCATTATTTCGGTAAACAGATGCACAATTTGTTAGCGCTGATGAATATTTTGCCTGCAATCAGCGGGCTCTCTCTCTCTCTCTTTTCTCTCTCTCTCTCTTTCTCCCCTAACCTTCATTACTCCGGTGCAGAGCAGCTGAAGACACATATGGGCATTGATTTTCGCCCAGAGCCATGTGGGCTGAACTCAAAAAGAGAGCTTGTCAGAAGAGTCGACGAGAGAGAGAAAGACAGAGGGAAAGAAAGTCAGAACGATAGAGAGGACAGGAAAAACCACCCCCCCCGCCCTCACCCCCAAACTAGCATCCGACAAAAACAAGGTGCTGGCACGGACCTCGCCACCTTCGACATTTCGGAGAGACTTAGAGAGGAAGAAAAACAACAGCGAAACCAGAAGAAAAAGGAGGAGAAAAAAACAGAAGGAAGTCGCTCGCATTCCCCCACTTTGCGCTCGCCTTTCTTCTACATTTTGCAACAAACAAATTAATGCCCACTCTGAGTGTGTCCGTTGGGCCACAATCTGTCGGCGCGCTTTGATGTGCTCATTGCAAGCCTCCTCTGAAGTCCCGTACTGCCGAGTTCCTCCTAACAAAGGGAATAAAATAGGAGGATAAAGAAAGACAAGAGAGAGAGAGAAAGAGGCCTTTTTTTTTTTTTGGCAAGGCGCTGCTGCTCGTATTCCTAGCGGACATTCTGCCTTCAGCTCTCGTTCCTCCCTCTCTCGTTCTTCCCCTCTCTCTCTCAATCCCCAACCTCTCCCTTTTGCTTTCTCCCGAGCGCCGGCGCTCGTTTGGCAGGTGAGGGCTCGGAGAAACGTAATGAACGAACAGGTAAATCTCGCTCTCGTTTGATGTTTATTTATGTCTCCGCTTCATCCCCGCAGCAGTCTACCCAAGACCCCCACGCGGGTTCCTTCTTTCCTCTTCAAGCGCCAGACATGATATCCGTCCGACTTTGAAACCGAAAGCTTGCGCACAAAGAACGGCAATCATGTTATGGACAAAATACTTTTTAAGGGGAACAACTACTGACATGCCCGAACCCAAATTGCGAGGGCTGTTGAATGACGCAAAAAAAACACACACTTGATGAAATGATGCTTTAAAAGGATGAACTGTGAAATCCATGTTTCATGGAGTTCCGTCAACTTCCATTTGCCAAAGGAAACCAATCAAAAGCTGTTAACGAATTAATTTGTAACTAATCTCATGAATTGTTTAGTTAACACAATATAACGTGTTCGCTACTGGATTGTTGTAAGCACAGTTGCAAAAATTAGACCTCCGTTGTTACCGGTTAGGCATCCGATCAATCGCTGCCCTCGATCCAAGAGAAGGCGCACATCTCCCGTTTCACACCAGAGGTGTGTCTGTGTTCTCTGTGTTGTGTAAGCCTGTTCTTATTCTGTACACTTGACCTTCTGGCACCCGAAGCCCAGTTATGGCTGACAGAGACAACAAACACAAGAGCGATCTCTATCTCCCAGATCATTACGCAACTGATGCCGGTGGAAGGCGCGGTACAGAAATAGCCAAAGGGCAAGGTGGACAAGCCCATAGCCGGGGCTCATCTTTCACCGAGCCTGTACACCTGCATGCTGACACACACACACACACACACACACACACACACAACCCTGCACACACATGCATGCATTACACACACACACACACACACAAGGCTGCACACACATGCCTGACAAGAACACGGAGCGAATGCGCGATGCACGCGCCTGTGCTTGCAGGCTGCGACATGCATACACCCGCGCAGTATGTGACACACATAAGCACAAGTCATTGCTGGAAACTTGGTCATGTTTTAACTTCAGTTGAAGGCAGGGGTGGGCACAGGGGTGGGCAATCATGTGCCATGGAGGGCCGAAGACTACAGCAGGTGATTTCACTGATTAGCACACCTTCAACCAGAGAGGAGGGACTAATCAGTGAAATCACCTGCTGTAGTCTTTTTATTGGAGCTAGAACCTGCAGACTCTCGGCCCTCCATGTCACATGATTGCCCACCGCTGTTCTAAGGGCTGAGAAAACTCTACCACGCTTAAGGCCCGTGCAACATTAGATCAACTCAAAAATACATGCAATAAAAACAAGGCAGGTTGTCAAGATTGTCAAAAGTTTGCCATTTTGGAGATTTTCATTGGACAGCAACAATATGATCGTGTGCACACAGGCGCATGCTTGTACTTATTCCAAGGATGCTAAATGTACCAAATAGAAAAGCATAAAACCAATTGGCAAGCGCAGTGACATCATGAAGCTGCACGTCTCTAAACTGGTATGTTTAACCTCGTCCTCTTAAGGGCTCATCCTTCGCTGTTGAGGCAACACCCGTGGCTGGCCGTTCCCCAACCATCAAAGGCCTTGCCCTAATACCACAGAACCGATCACGCCAAAATAAAGCACAGTCTCTTATTCCTCCCTCTCTCTCTCTCTCTCTCTCTCTCTCTCTCTCTCTCTCTCTCTCTCTCTCGCTCTCTCGTCTCTCACTCCTTCCCTTAGGGTTCTTTCTACGAAATTAAAATAAAGTGAATGAGCTTCCCCTTTGAAGAACGGGCCGATAGAGAGAAAGGGCTAAATAGACAGAATGAGAAAAGGGAGATGGGGGGGGGGAGCGGTTGGGTGAGTGAGGGGCAGCGTGACTGAGGGAGAGAGAGAGAGAGAGAGAGAGAGAGAGAGATTTGAGGGGCTGGGGGGCGAGCGATGGGAGTGCAATTAAAAGTGCACACACTGGCAAAAATCGGGGCGCTTTCAAGGCAGAGTAGCCATGGACCTCTTCAGGGAACTCATCACGCTAAGGCAGCGTGTTTGAAGATGTGGTGGGCTCCACTAACTGATGGTTTAAACCAGTCCAGGAGGTACTGCGGTCCTCTATTAGGCCTCGCTCAACCCCCTGCCTCCCGTATTTTTTTCTTTCCTCGTTTCTTCATTTAGATACCCCCGCCCGGCCTCAGTTCGCACGACACCGACTACCTTTGCATTACCTTTGCAACTGCTGAAGAAATCAGCGGTTGGCAGAGCGCTGTGCCCTGCCTCTGGAACCAACTCCCTCGTTCCATCAGTATCAGGAAAGCTAATTCCCTGGAAATCTTCAAATCTAAACTCAAAACCGACTTATACTCGCCATCATATGACCAACCGTAGTTCAAAAATATCATTTGATTCTATGGTCATTTGAGTCTAGGTCTTGTCTGCCTCTTTACCCGACCACATCAATACAATTGACTGTCTTCCTGTTTGTCTGATTGCGTAAATGGCTGAGTGTGTCTGCTGGTGTGTGTGGTCAGTGTTGAGTGTGGCTGTATGTGTGTGTTGGTTGTGTCGTCCCTCCTCCATTCAGGCACCTGGGACATGGGCGGTGGACCCTGGCTGATATGGGATGTGGGGTGGTGGACCCTGGCTGATATGGGATGTGGGCGGTGGATCCTGGTTGATATGGGAAGTGGGGTGGTGGACCCTGGCTGATATGGGATGTGGGCAGTGGACCCTGGCTGATGTGGGATGTGGGGTGGTGGACCCTGGCTGATGTGGGATGTGGGGTGGTGGACCCTGGCTGATATGGGATGTGGGTGGTGGACCCTGGCTGATATGGGATGTGGGCAGTGGACCCTGGCTGATATGGGATGTGGGGTGGTGGACCCTGGCTGATATGGGATGTGGGGTGGTGGACCCTGGCTGATATGGGATGTGGGCGGTGGACCCTGGCTGATATGGGATGTGGGTGGTGGACCCTGGCTGATATGGGATGTGGGGTGGTGGACCCTGGCTGATATGGGATGTGAGCGGTGGACCCTGGCTGATATGGGATGTGGGCGGTGGACCCTGGCTGATATGGGATGTGGGTGGTGGACCCTGGCTGATATGGGATGTGGGTGGTGGACCCTGGCTGATATGGGATGTGGGCGGTGGACCCTGGCTGATATGGGATGTGGGCGGTGGACCCTGGCTGATATGGGATGTGGGTGGTGGACCCTGGCTGATATGGGATGTGGGTGGTGGACCCTGGCTGATATGGGATGCGGGTGGTGGACCCTGGCTGATATGGGATGCGGGTGGTGG
Organism: Hoplostethus mediterraneus; assembly: GCA_034670385.1. Lineage (NCBI taxonomy): Eukaryota > Metazoa > Chordata > Actinopteri > Trachichthyiformes > Trachichthyidae > Hoplostethus > Hoplostethus mediterraneus. The sequence goes on along the minus strand of JAXDDW010000032.1, from coordinate 3,357,398 downwards.
ACCCTGGCTGATATGGGATGCGGGTGGTGGACCCTGGCTGATATGGGATGCGGGTGGTGGACCCTGGCTGATATGGGATGTGGGTGGTGGACCCTGGCTGATATGGGATGTCGGTGGCTTGCTTGTTCTGATTGTATTCTGGAACATCTTAATTGTTATAATAATTGATTTTCAGTTAGGCCTGAAAACTCTACAACCCTCAAGTCTTTTGAAACATCAGATAAACTCAGAAATGCATAAAAACATTCTGAGATTTTCAAAAGATTTGCCATTGTGGAGATACAAGCTTTGCATCCCCAGCCTCAGCGAGGCCGTCCCCAAACTGGGCGGTCTGGGTTTCGATCCCTCATGCCGCCAACTGCACTGAATTGTCCACGAGCAACGTGCTCCAGCTGGCTGACCCTGCTCCAGAAATAGTTTCCCTCTTGGGTTCTTGACAAAGTATATAAAGTCAAGTTGCTCACTTATTTCCTTCTTATGACTCTTATTCTTTCTGTCTCAGTACTGTCTGGTAAAGAGATCCACTTGTGTGTGTATGTGTGTGTGTGTGTGTGTGTGCATGAGAGAGCGAGTGAGACATAGAGATAGAGCATATGTGCTACCAGACAGTGTGTTTGCAGACAGCGAGACAGAGGATGTGTATACATGCATGTGTGTGTGAGTGTGTGTTTCAAGAGAGAGACAGTATGTGTGTGTGTGTGTGTGTGTGTGTGTGTGTTCCTCACAGTATCCATGAGCCATTCTCTCTCCTTTCCTCACCTTGTGGAGGCCATAATGGAGAGTGATGGATCGCAGAGCTGACATGTCTAATTGCGTTCCTCTCCACTCTCTTCTGTAATGACAGCTGTTGTAAGGGCAAACCTCACACACCGAGTGTCAAACACTCCATTCGCTATACGTTGAGCGCACGCGAAGAAGTCCTAGTCGAAGTGCGTGTAAGGAAATATGCCTGCCTTCTGGTGCACTTGGGGGGGTGAGGGAGGGAGGGAGGGGGGGCACTGGGATTCAAAACCTTAACCCTGGCTTAACTCACTGAGGTGGGATTATGTCTGTGAGGAGAAGAATGAAGGAAAGGGGTGGAGAGAGGGGAAGAAAGGGAGGAGAGGAGAATGGGAGTAGAGGAGGGATGAAATGAGCGGAGGAAAGATGGGATGGAGAGAAGAGGAGGCGAGGGGTGACGAGCGGCAGGGAGAAGGCGAAAAGAGGGCAGAGGAGCGGAAGAGAGTATAGGAGGGATGAAATGAGGGATGGAAGGAAAGGAAGAGAAGGAGAAAAGGGGTAGGGAGAAGAGACGAGATGAGGAGAAGAGAGAAGAGGAAAGGAGACAAGAGGAGGAGGTGATAGGACAAGAGGGGAGAAAATGAGGGATGGAGAAGGAGTAGAAGGGAGAATAGAGAGGGCGAGGATGGGAGAGGATGGGAATGAGGCGAGAGAGGAGATGGGAGGAGAACCTCTGCTTTTTTTTCGCGTTGCACTTAGCGCCAGAAATAGAGACCATCAAAGAAGAGCGGCGGTGGCTGTGGACGACCACGGCGGCAGAGCGCGGCCTGGGAGGACGACCCAACAGACGACCCAACAGGCCATTAACGTTCCTTAAATGATAATTTATGGGTCCGCGTTGAAATCCGGCCACGGGAGCTTCATCACCGGCCCCTTCAGAGTGTCTTCTGCCGCTAATTACGGGGTCAAAAAAGCAATTTGTACCATCCGAGAACAGCCTCCACTCTTTTCCGCGCTCACACACACACACACACACACACACACACACACCCACACACCCACACGCAGACAGACAGACGAAAAACACACATAAACACCTTGCACATTATGCAAAGGCACCAGCTGCTGGTAACACCTCCCCAACAGGCTGGCAAGAGGGCGAGGAGAGAAATAGTGGTGTGGGGGGGGGTGGGATCATGGACGGGTGGGTGGGGGTGATGAGGAAGTGAGAGAGAGAGAGACAGAGAGAGAGAGAGAGGGAGGGTGGAGAGCAGGCGCAACGGATGCCGTTATCAGCTTTGTTTACCTGCATTTTTCCAAAAGGGTTGAAAGTCATCTTGGAAGTTAGATGATGTTTTTTTTTTTGTTTTTTTTTATTCCACATCCAAGTAGCCCACGCACTTCATGAAATGGTTGCATACCCTCTTTTTTTTTTCTTCTTTTCATGATTTTTTTTTTTTTCCAACTTGCAAACAAACAATGACGGGGGGGGGGGGGAAAAAAGAAACTCCTTGAAAGTGCCCCCGAGAGTCACTTCCAAAAACTGTGTAGGCATTCATGTAGCGGGAGAGACTGAGGTTTGCGAGCCACACATTCGTGCTGGATGCATGAGGGGAGGGGGGGGGGGGGCTGGGGAGGAGGTTGAGTGGGTCCACACACACACACACACACATACACACACACGATTTGTGTTTGCGTGCTCTCAACCAACCCTGCACACGGTGTAAGGGACAGGCCGGTGCTTTCAGAGGCATGTCAACTGGACACATTAACTCATAAAATACACCCCTCCCCATGAAATATGCAGCGCCGGGCCACGAGGATGGAAGTTGACTATCTATAATTGATGTAAATGAGGAGCTCTCCCACGGCAAACACTGTGCGAGCGGGTCCCCCTGTGTGTGTGTGTGTGTGCTGCAGACTTGTGGGCAGAACTTAAAGTTGCCAGAGGTAAGGTCATTTCTTGTACCATCATGCACCCGGGCCTCAAAAAAAGGCTTGCAAAGCAGTTAAGGACAAACAAACCGAGGCGTTGCGCAACACGTGGCACATCACATGACACTTCTAAGTATATTAACTTCCATGCAGAGAGAGAGAGAGAGAGAGAGAGAGAGAGAGAGAGAGAGAGTCAGAAAGGAAGAGAAACAGCGTGAACCAAACGCGGTGAAGTCTTTGTCTTGACAGAGGCACAAATTGAAATCTTCCTTATTGACCTTGCATGAATTGATAACACGCTGGTCCTTTAATAATGCAAACCCCCCCCCCCCCCCCCCCCCTCATCCCTCCACTCTTCATGTCTGCCAAGTAGCTGGATGTTTCACTCGGCTGGCCCGCAAAGCAGAATGAATATTTCACCGAGCGTAACCGCCGTCTCCTTCCTCCGGCGTCGGCGTCCCAGACATGCAAACGAACAAGGCGATGGCGTCGGCGCGGGATAAGTGAGGTGAGGGTGATAGCGCTCTTTGCAGATGATCCGATTCTTTCCGCTTTCTTCCCGATCCGATTCCTCGCTCCTCGTAATGAAGTTTAACGTGAGCCGCTCCTCTGGTGTGGTTTCCCTCATCGTGTAGTGTTACTGAGGTATCTTAATCCTGATAAAGCGTTGGTGTTCTGTGCATTGCAGGTATAAAGTAATCCCCTACTGCTACTACCATTACTATCAGTACTACTATGATGACTACTACTACAAATACAGTTTCAGGAGCGGTAACCAGCATTCCTTACCACTACTACTACTGCTCCTACTTCTACTAGTACTAGTTCTACTACTACTAACCATGTCTACATGACTACTGCCACCACTAGAATTACTACTTCTATTACTACTTCTACTACAAGTACTAGTAATAAAATAAAAGCAATAAAAATAAATAAAAGCAATAAAAAACAGACTTTTAAGTTAAATCACCCACTGCAATCAAGTGAGCCGCGCTTTAACTTTTGTTAACAACAACAAAATCTAAAGTGCAGCGTATTTGACCGCATTTATCAAAATATAACCGCACCCGTGCAGTCGGTGTCTATCGTACTATTGCTACTACTGCCACCACTCGAACATGTCACACCATAATGTATTTGGAGGCACACAGCTATAATCAATACTGTATTCATCACAGTTTGAGTTGTGTGTTTATTGCGTTATGAAGGCACGGAGCATGAGCGATGTTGGACAGCTTTATTCAGTCAGATGTCTAGCTTTGCATTTTCTTTGTAGAGGAGAGCTATAAATGCAATGGATGTACATTTTTTCTAACTGACTAACTCGATTCTTTCGAGCCATCCGATAGAAGTGCATCGATTCTGAATCGATTCATTATGATTCACCAACAAAAACACACCATCCCACGTGAGGTTTGAACTCAGTCTCTCTCGTTCATCTGCTCTCTCGTTCGCGAGCCGCTCAGTCTACTTCCGCTTACCCACCGGATCAAGGAGCCATATTGGATTATGAAAAAGGCCAATGTAATAATTTAGTGATCTATTACATTCTATATACATTGACAACAGTTTTTGCAATGTTTAAGATGTTGTTTGATAAATTAACTGGTGATTGTTTAAATAAATTAACTGGTGAAATTCTTTTTTTTCTGGCGCTGCTATAACCGCTGCTGAATCAATTCAGTCGCGTGTGCGAGTCGAATCAACTCACTCACTTAACTGATTCGGTTCTTTTGAACGTTTCGTTTGCGAATCAGCCATCACTACAACATCATACGTCTCCTGTCTCCTTGCATTTCTTTTTCAGGTTTCTCTAACGGGAGCTTTTCAGTCTGTGGTACCGCTTTCAAGACATGCAAGATGCCGCACGGGGTGTGGACGTAAAGCCCAGGATCAAAGGGAAATCACTCGCTCCTTTGCAGAATGTGCTCAACGTGACCACCGCCAAATAAATGGGCACTATTATGACCAACTTGGCGACTTTGTCACTAGATTAAGTGACTTTGAAGACCGTTGGGGAAAAATGGATTGACTCCCAGAGCGTTTGGCAACAAATGTGTCCAGCTGATGCCGATGCGCATACTTTGATCTGATGTTGGGTAAGGGATGGTAAGAGAGTCGCATACATACTAAATAGCAGGAAGTGACAAATGCATTGACCTGCAGGTAACCAATTACAATAGCTCAGTGTCGCCTTTTTCCTCAGTTGCTCAGCCTTTGGATGTTAAATCGGTCTAGACGACGCAGCTGCTAATATCCCTCCGACTATCATCCGCATTTTATTACCGGCCACGTCTCTCCTGAACGAAGCTGTCAGCCGCCCTGTTTACACTCTTAAAAAAGATGTGGTGAAATAACAAACAAACAGGTTGAATGTGTTGAAAATGGTGTGGATAGTGATAATCAATCAAACAGTGGGTTCAGTACTGTGACGTCTTTCTCCTTGGATTTTCTGTCGAGGTGGCGAGGTTCTGTAGGTGGCGCTCTTTTCTTTGTCTGTTCAGCCACGGTGGCTATCGCTGCTCATGCTAACCACCCAAGCTTGAAATGTTAAAACGCATCACTTCCTGTGCACCCCGGAAACTTTAAGGCACATTTTGTCAGTTTTTAGATCATCTTGATGTGCCTTCTTAGGGACAACACCTACCGTAGTGTTTCAGCACATCTTTTTTTTTTTAAGAGTGTAACGTGACAATCACCTAGGCCCTTTCCTCCCTCCTCTTCGGGGGGCAAATCAATGGCCATTGTTTCCCTTCCCTGACCTTGTGAATAAATCAGGGGACGGAGCTTGGATGTAGTTACCGCTGCCTCTCTTCCTGCAAAGACTTCAAGGTCATTATCTGATTTATGCCACACAGAAGAAGAAACACAGCCTCTGCTTTTTCCCTTCCTTCTCGGTAACCCTTTTTTTCATCCTGTTTTTTTCCCTTCCTCTGCCATTCCCCTCTGTCGAATGGCAACCCCTAATCAAGCCTTGACTCGAGTCTTGATTTTAATCACCCTTCACACACCCCTTGCCAAATTCCTACAGGCAAATAGCCATGAAAAATTTACCAGCAATTCCTCACCTTGCGCAGCTATTTGTTGTCCGGCTTTAAACTGTGTAAAATAATATATTATTGAATTCCGGGGGAGGGAAGTCGAGGGGGAGGCGGGCGGAGGGAGGGCAAGGCACAGAGGGAGACCAAGGTCGGCTCTTTTTGCCCGAGGAGCTGTCGATCAATATCATTTGGTCAATAACTTCTTTATTACTACCACTATCACTCCGAGCAATATAATTTTGGAGTTAAAACACTTTTTTTTTTCTCTCTCTCTCTATCTGGGTGTAAATAGTGTTCAAATATTGAACTGTGTGCCAACTAAAATGCAAGGTCCCATCGCATAAAAGCCAAATGGATGCTTTGCTATTCCAATGCTTGCTTCTCAAACATGTTCATCTGACTGGGGAAGAAATGATACATGCTCCATCTCCATATTATCATTTGTCCTTATTTTATATTTCACGCATCGATTATGTTTGCATAATTATCGATTGCCGGGGGGGTAGGACTCGCCGATGTCTGATGATTCTTTGATGGAAGTACGGGCTTTTAATGTGAAATACAACTTTATCCTCATCAGTGAACTACAGCTGCACTATTGCGATAGCCTGAAGGAAATTATTTGGAAGAGTTGAATTTTCATGCTCTTTTCAGCCATCGGGAAGTAGCGAGGAACGACCCGGACACCCGATCTTTGTTTGTTCACGTTTTGTGTGCTTTGTTGGAAGTGTACCTGCAATATACGATGTTTGCAAGTAAGAGGTGTATTGTTTACTGCATATACAGTATTGTTTTCATATTTTCAAGATGTAAACATTGATTGACACAGACAGCTTTTGCTTCATTAGCTGTACTAGCTTTGCTGTCGGGCTTCTGGGTGTCGTCTTTTGGTTACAGGCCTTCGTAGTGTCAAGGGACGACACCTTTTTGAGATGAGAGGGTTAAAAATCCAACACCCACTCCAACACCCATTACTAAAAGCTCTGTCTACGTTAGAAAATGCTAGCTTAATGCTAACTTAACGTACTGTATGTTAAGGCATTAGCATGTACAGAGGATGGAGATATCTACCAGAGAGGAGATGACTTTGCTGGTCCTCGTATTGTGACAAAGTTTTACCAACGAGCCAAAAAGTCAGTGTAGTCCTTTAAGACAAGGTAGATGCATGGTGCATGGTGCATGGTGCATGGCTTTTATGGCAGCTATCACTGTTTCAGCCGTTCACATTGAGAAGAGCTAATTTCATCCATCTTTTACATGATCCTCTCCACTCTACTGAAGTGCCTGGGGGGAACCGTGGCTGTTTCTGGCTGCTTAGAAGAGATCTGCCCGTGTCTAGAGATATCACCTTTGTCTCGGCACGGTATCGGGAAAGACACAAACACAGCAGAATCCCAAATGTTACAAATCAGCGGACGTGTTTTAAAAGCGCAGTAATCAAGTTGCGGTACGATTTCACCCGCAGAAATTACAAACCGCCGTTAATGTTGATTCTTCAGATTGCACGTCAGCCCTTTCAGACGAACAATTCACCGTTTGAAACTTAACTACATCTGTAAATGTCCTCTGCCGAGGGAAGAGGATGAGAAGTTATTTAAGAGTGCGGGGAGGCCCGAGCGTCTTCCATTTCTTTCTCCCACCACACAGATAGGAAGTGGTTCCCCAGAGCCAGACAGTCAAAACGTATTTTACAACTCAATCTCAATGCCTCGTCGCCACGCTGCCCCTCATCCCCCTTCCTCGGGCCTCACCCCGCCACGCCCGCCACAGGACAAAAACCCCAGCAATGAATGCGGATGCAAAAACAAACAAATAAATAATGTTACAATAATGCATTCAAAGAAATAGCGGTGGCACCTTTCCAGGCCTTGCAAAAGAGTATGGGCTTCTTTACAACCTCTTGTAAAACTGGTTTACAGTCCGTCATTTTAAGCGCAGAGAGGGGAAAAGCAGAGTCAATCCTGCTGATATACTACATGCATTGAGGAAGGAGGTTTTTTGGGGTTACTTTTACAGAAATGTAATTCTGGATATTTCTTTTTTCAACAGAGTTCTAAAAATATAGTGCACTCAAGTGGGTCTATACCTGCACATCTGTTGTTATTTCTCTGGCTCAGTATCGCAAGAATACGCTGCGTTTCAAATAATAGCTAACCTCAGTGTTACAGGTACTATCTAGCGTGTCTAGTGTAAGCACGCTTATTTTAAGAATATCTGCTTTTGTGCAATATCTGTAATTTTATGCCCCAGAAAATGATATTGCTTGTGGCATAAAATGACAAGAAACAGCATTGTTTGTGCCTCTCTCATCTCTCCTTCTTCAAGGTATTCTATTTTTTTAATCTTTTCTTTAATTCATGTTCCCTCGGAGATGAGGACTTAAAGGAATACCTTTTGAATTATTTTCTCTGGTAAAGAAAAAGAGAAATGTAAAATTCAAATTTCAAGGCGTCCCTTCATTTGTTCATCTTTTGCTTATTTCAAAACTTTAATGAACATCAAGCATTGATGATTGATGCTTGCTATGTGCGCTCACCATATTATTTTTAAAACCAATTAAATTAAAAATATCCATCATCCATCCATCCATTATATATAGGCTCTGTACAAGAAGGGCCAGAGCCGACTCGACTTCCTGAGGAGGCTCAGGTCCTTCGACATATGCAGTTCTCTGCTGCATATGTTCTGCCAGTCGGTTGTGGCCGGTGTCATCTTCTTTGCGGTGGTGTGTTGGGGCGCTAACACCAGGGCCAAGGATACCAACAGGCTGAACAAACTGATCAGGAAGGCTGGCTCTGTTATGGGCATTAACCTGGACACCCTGGAGAAGGTGGCAAAGAGAAAGATGCTGGCCTGCACTTTATCTCTCTATCTATCTATCTATCTATCTATCTATCTATCTATCTATCTATCTATCTATCTATCTATCTATCTTAATTCTAATAATCATTACCGGCAAGGCTGTGAAAACAGCGGACACAGCTAGTATGAGTTAGTGTCTGGTATTTACAGGTGGAGCCCCACCTCCTCTTCAACGTAGGAATTTGAGAAGTCGGATAACACCGACCCCCGACCCCAGTAATTGTTGTATTTGTTGACCCAGCGGCCTTCAGGTCTGACCCAGTCTGGGGCCATAGGGGAAAAACAGACAGAATCGGGGAAATGGTGAGACAAAGAAAAAAGTAAGGACAGATGGATACACCCCTACCAGACAATAAGAAGAAGAAATTTAGTTTAGACGTGATTTCTGGATAGTGAAGTACTTCAAACTTTCAAGCACAGTGTAGGAAGAGAAACAGAAGCATGGAGGAAGAGAGAAGCCGATACCGAGAGAGGAATAGAGTGAGCGCTCTCAACGTATTAGCGGCCGGTTGTTGTTTCAGTCTTCGCTTCCTTCCTCTCTTCTCGTGCCCATAATCCCAGCTATGATAAAACATCAACAAAGAGCGAGGAGGAAGGACAAGGAAAACAAGCAGCTCGGGGTCGAGGTCTCCTGGTACCTGCTGACTCCGGTTTCACCTTTAGTGGGAAAAGAAAGGCACGTTTCATTCACAGTTCACGCACGTGCACACGCACACACACACATAAGTGCACTGTGCACACACGCAGACATGCATGCACAATCACACACAAACACGCATGCATACTATACATGCACATGCACACACATACACTTGTACATGCACACATGGACACACACATGCATATACAAATACATTTACATACATACATACATACATGCAGACACACACATTAATGGAAGTGAGCATGAACACACACACACACACACACACACACACACACCTGCCCCCCTGACATGGTACCCCAGGGAGATAAAGGCCTTGACCTTGACCCTCTAACTCAATGAAGAGCAAAATGCTTCCACATTTTCCAAACATCCAAAAAGGAGCATGTATGTTTTCATAGCAGGCTCAAGAGGACAGACAGAGCCGGCGACCTTAACCCCGCTTTCCTTTTGACCCGATCTCAAACAGCCTTTTCCAAAGATCATTTTGCTGAAAGTACACCTCCTGGCTGAATCCACTTATCGGTGTCGTAGCGCCATGAGGAGTCGATTTTCCAAAATCGCTATGTAATCATTCTAGAAAAACAAAAATCATTTCCTGAAGTTTGTTATTCGATATAATAAGACTTACGTACTCCGATTAGTTACATACTGTCTTTTAAAAGTACTGTTGTTTTCATTTAATTTATTAATTTGTGCTAACAGTCATTTTGTGAGAATATGCATCTCTTTTTTTCACATAGCAGATATCTCATTTTGCAACTACTCACACTAAAGAAAAAAATGTGAATGAGACAAAATCCAAGAATAGTCACTTGAAGTAGCTCAGCAGCAACATTCAAGCTTCGTTTTAGTTTGAAATAACCTTAGACATTCAAGAAGTGAAGAGCGCCACTGCTTGTCCCAATTGCGTCAACCAATAAAAAAAATTGAAAGTTCCTCTATTCAGCCTTTTAGTCTTTTTTGTGTAAAACCTTGTCCAGACAGTATTATAATTACTGGTGGAGGCAGACAGGGTTTTTTTTGGGGATTCATTAATACACAGGACAAGCTGTTACTATCGCTTGTGCCATAATCCAAGGTAAACACTTATAGAAACCCAATTCAGATAAAAAAACAAAAACAAACGAGACATAACCACCATCAGATGCAACACCATAGCAGACATCAGGCTACACCGTCATAGATCTAGAGTCATTCCTCAGATGGCCATGGTCATCAAGTGGGCACCTTCCTTCACCGATGTTTCGTTAAGTTAGGCCAACGACACCTCAGGAAAATAAAACATCATTGTAGGTTTTCAGATAGCAGCCACATCCTCAATTCTGTATGATGTCAATTCTAGTACTGTACATCTGGATAAACAATCTGTATTTGATGCACGTTACAAACAGTTTGCACTGAATTTCTTTCCACCAATACCTCCCAGCTAGGCCCACCTTGTGCGCCATTACACAAAAATGAATGCACTTTTTGGCTATTCTTTATCTCTATTGAGCAAGTGCGTATTTGACACATTTTCCATTGAAACGCCTTCTCGCTCGTCGTTCGTTGAAATCAGAGATGCGCAATGTAAAGAGTGACGGTGCCCAGGTTACCCCAGTCCCATCCATGACAGGGCTAAAAGATGCCGGTTTAAAGATAATAAAGGCTTTTATTGTGACATTAGCTCTCTCGCAACGTGCTCGTGAAGTCCTGCGTGGGTTAATAACAGCCCCAGATTCTCCTCAGGACCTCATCCTCGCGGCGTCCGGCAAACTTCATTCATATTGCATGTCCTAGTCAGCAGTACGGAGAGACGAATTAACATACAGAGTCACAGACACGGTGATTACAGGCTGACAGGCGACTTACACGCCCCCCCCCCCAACTGCAAAGACACGAACATGTCTTCATTTTATTTTTTCCCCCTCTTTCCTCTGTCCTTCTATGGCCCGGAGCAGCTGATACAAGGGTTTCTAATAGAGCAGAACACAGGAGGGACGAGGACGAGGTGAGCTTTAATAATGAATGGATACGCGAGCGATGGGAGAAAGAAAGAAAGAGAGAGAGAGAGCAAGAAAGAGAGAGGAAGACTTCAGATTAAAAGCGCTTCGTGTGTCATTTTGACATCAATAAATGATCGTCGCATTCATTCTGAGACATTAGTGTAGTTAACGTAAACAAACGAGACCATCACCAAGAATACCGGCAGCCTATACCGGCCTCTACTCATGCATTTTACGTTGTGTGCCACCGGGTCAGATTTGGCGGGAAATCTGTTGGATTGCTTTACGGCACAAGACAGGAAGAGGGCGTTGTTCTTGCAGCGCTAACGGAGCTAAAGCTTTCAATTTTGGGAAGTTGATGGAAAATCACTTCCAACGTGTTTATCAGTAGAGTCAACGAGGGGGAGGGGTCAGGAAACAACATCCTCTTTGTGACAGGAAGCAACAGGGCTTATGGGTAATGCGGTCTTGATTTTGACCACGAGCACTAACAATAGATAGATATAGAGGCTACCAAACATCTTGACCATGGTCTCATTTGTTTATGGTAATTATACCAATGTATGCAAATTAATTTTGGCAATGATATATTGATATATTGAAGTTGCACCTTTAACCATGTTCTACGTTCCCCTTCATCAAAATGGAAGAGCTGACTGTAAGTGTAAGCTTCTCTGGTTATGAAACATTCAGTGACCTCCTCTCTAAGTCTGTTGTCTCCCTCTCTTTCCTTTTCTTTTTCTCCATTTCTCCGAGGAGCTCTGAATCACTGGGAGGAAAAAAAGAGATAAAAAAGAGTGAAAGATAGAGGAAGGAAAAAAAGGGGAGAGAATAAAAAGGGTGAGCGAACGAGAAAAGGGAGTGGTGGCCGAGAGAGCGAGGGGAGAAAATGAGAAATTAAGAGATTTTGGAGAGGAGAGAGGAATTTGACAGGAGTGTGTGTGTGAGAGAGAGAGAGAGGGAGATAGAGAAAAAGAGAGGAAGTGTGTGTGTGTGTGTGTGTGTATGTGTGTCTGGGGGGAGGGGGGGTCTAATGTATTCAGGACAGGCCCGGCCAACCGCTGCTATCAAAGGGACCTGCCTGACGAACTGTAATAACTGGAAAATTATTTTGATAGCCTGAAACAATCTTGGATATCACAGAACTTTATTAAAATAATATCAAATCAAATTAGCCTGTATCCCCATAATGAATTAAGTAACAGGTTACGCCGATATTAATCTCCTGGCTGGCTCGCAGGCATGACGGCTCCAGCATTTAATCAGGGCTACCGTTCTCTCTCTCTCTCTCTCTCTCTCTCCCCATATCTCTCTCTCTCTCTCTCTCTCCACGGGAGGGTCTTTTAACACACACATCCAGGAGAAATCCTCGACAAGCCGACAGCCCCGTAGCTCTGTGGCGGCTAAGCGAGGAAGACTTCAAAAGGCACTCACTCAATCTCTTTCTCTCTTTCTCTTTCTCTCTCTCTCTAAATAAGGCGGCTGATTTTGCCCCATTTTCCCCCTCCCCCCCTTCACTCGCCCCCGGTGAGGTTATTCAAGAGCGAAGGAATCGGTGTCTAGGTTGTGTGTATGTATATGTGTGTGTGTGTAGAGGTTGGTGGGTTTAGTTTTTTTTTGGAGGTGGTGGAGGGGGGTGGGGGTTGGGGGGTGGGTCTTGGGAGAGTTGTGATTAGCAGCTGACCCATGGGGCTAGAAATGAGTTAAAGACCCCCCCCACCCCACGCTCTTCCATTGGACCAATATTTGATTTGGTAACTAGAAAATACATGAAAAAAAGACAATTCTTGTTCAAGAAAATTTTACTGCACTACAAAATATTACGTAAATTACGTAAAAATACACCCCTCTTATCAGCCTAAACTACAAATTGGGGCCGCAACAAAGAATGTCCCATACATACTCATTGAGACACTGTAGATTCAACCTATTTGCCCAAATTAATTGCAGGTGTCAGGTATGGCCACTGGCGGGAAATATTAGCTAGCTAACTAGCGGGCAGGCTAATTTAGCAAAGCAACTGATAATGTTAACATAATAACAAATACAAAAGTGAATCCTAAACAGCAGCGAGCACCTCCGCGGACGCTAAGAAGATCAAGATCATTTAGGTCCAGTTCACTGACTTCATGTGGCATGATTTCTGGGTAATGAAGTCCTTCAACCTTTAAAAAACAGTTATGTCTTTCCGCCACTAAGGGGCCACCAGAGTGCAAAGTTACCTAGTGCAGCTTTAAAACAAAACGGCAATAACTTGACATTGAACACAATATATCAAAAGACTGTAGGATATACAGGGCACTAGCTAAACTGGCACCATTATCAGCTCGGTCCGAAACCATGGTCTCACTTCCTTTATAAGCTTTGGCGGGATCATTTTTTATTTGTACGGGGAGGCAGTTTCTCAAGCTGATACCAGAGAAGCTTGGGTCTGAATCAAGAGACAGGTTCTTACTTTCCTGCATTGATGCATGTTAGGTTACATTTCAAAGGAAACATAATCTACCGAGAAACGTTGCATTGCAGCGTTTTTTTCCTTCATTGGTCAGGAATTTCTCCCCGGGTAAACATGGGAGCATCGGCATCAGCTGCTTTCCGTCAGATCGAAGCTTCGGGGGTTGGTTTGGAGAAACACGGCGAGAAACATCCCTCCCAACAAGGTCTCGGTCCGACCGGTTTAGATTGCTGTGTTCTCATATGGCAAAAACCAAGCCGACTAAGAGGGGAAAGCGCTCCAGGGTTGGAAATAACTGCTGTAAACCAACTAGGTGTGAAAACACCTTAAAAGTAAATGGATTTCCCAGAGGAAGGCTTGGGAGTGCTGAGGCCTGCTGGGCATTTAGTGGGTTGTCCAGTATTAGGCTGAATATAAGGCCCTAGATACAGGAGGGGGCTTTCCAAAACCCTTCCTCTTTCTATCCTAGTCTTCACCTATGAAGAACCTTGCTCTTTGCCCATCAATCCACTGAACCCAAAGGTATGGCATCTTTGAGACCTGCTTATATTGACTACATTTCTTGGAGCAAAGATGACTGACAGGATAGTATTTGGTCAATGTGATGAATTATTAGATGTAGGTCACCAAACCAATCAGCTTAAAGGGAACAGTTATGGCTTCTAAATAGATTTCTGCCTATTTTGCTAGATCTTTGCACCCTCATAAGAAAGGATACCCTAAGTGCTAAGGCTATGGTCAGGACCATCCTTAGTTGGGCTGAGCTCTTACTCAAAGACCCCCTTTCGACCTGCCATTAACATAAGTCCCATATCCGGATTGTGTCCAGGTATGATGAAAATGTGTCTCCATACGCACAATGAAATCAGATCACTCTTTCCCACAGACTCCCATGAATATCCCTTTCTTTGTCGTCATAGTTACCGCCTTCAAAGTTGATAGGAAATGTCTTTGCCTGTCCCCCATCCGCCGGTAACCTGATGTCAGTTTTTGAACAAGTTGCCTCTGAGCCGCCCATTTGATTTGCACACACTTCCTGGTTGGAGCCGCAACCTTTTCCATTTCCGTTCACTTATAAGTGGCCAAATGCATCACTGACCACTTCCAGAGCTGGCTTCGGCTGATTGGATCGCATTCACACCTGGATTTTATGCATTTTCGCACCGTCTGATTACAATCCGATCACCCAGTTCGCATGCTGGTGTCTGGTGGAAAGAATATCAGAGGTAAAAACCAGGACGGAGCCAATTTGTTTCAGAGTTCTGAAACAGCAGCGAGACTTTTACAAATCGCGGTCTTGAGACTAGTCTTGAGCGCTGCACACAAAGAGGTGAAAAAGAAGAGCCACCACACCATGCCTCCTCTTTCACTCTCCCACCTCCTCCCACCCTCACCCCTTCCCTGTCCTCCACCTCAAACCCCCCCTGGCTGATATTGCTGTCGCCTTCCCTCTTATCTGTCCCCCACCTGCCGTCTTTCTTCTGCCGCCTGCCCCCCACCTCCTTGTTGTGTTGCCCGGTGGACCACACAGCCCACCTCGGGGTGGGTGGGTGGGGATTGGATGGGGGGGGGGCACTAAATCTTTTGATGCAGGCGTTTGCGGCGATAGCATCTGAACTCGCCGCGCCTTCACCAGGCAGTGCTGACAGATGTAGCAGGACCCTTCCACAGCTCCCAGCTATTGGATATCTATTACTGCTGGCGCTGTGGATGTCGACGAGTGTGTGTGTGTGTGTGTGTGTGTGAGAGAGAAAGTGTGTGTGCTAGTGTGTACATTTGCTGTCCAAGGAAAGCACACAAATATCTTTATGAGCAAATCTGTCACAACCATCACACAGACACACACAGTAGTGTACACACACACAGATTTGCGAGTTCATTCCCCTCACACACACACACACACACACACACAAAAGTCACGTCACTCACATTCTCATATTCATATCGTACAAACCCATCTTTCCTATTAGAGTCTCAGCACTTAGAGAAGCAGCGGTGAAATGCGAACCGCTTTATCTCGTGATCCAGGTACATTCATTCCTTCGTGTCAGGGCTCGCATGTCCTTGAACTTATGCACTTTGTAAACACGACCACATCGCTCGGTTGCAGATTCCCTTTTTTTTTTTTTTTTTTTACGGCCCCCCGAAGAGGGTCTCAACGCGGGAGCTCAGACGGCAAACGGCCGAAACGCCACACGGTGATGCATTCGCCCGAGTCTCTCCCCGCTGCCCGCGCAGGCGACACGTTTCAATGACAACGCGGGGGGATGACATATCCCACCTCGCATTCGCCACGGTGCCTTAAAGGAGAACACCGCCGCTTTAAAATGCCATTCGTGATAAAGCAACCATGCTAAAGGGGGCGGAGCTTGTGAGATGATTGCATCTGAATTGGGACGACACACGTGTCACAGCATATAAAATGATTGTTACTATTTGTGTGTGTGTGTGTGTGTGTGTGTGTATTGTTGCAGCATATCTTTATAGCGAGTGTGCATGCATGGGGGGTGTATGTGTGGTTGTGTTGTGTGTGTGTGTGTGGCTGACAATGCATGCGTGTGCATACATGCATATTTGTGTTTGTGCACGTGTGTGTTTGTGTGTGTGTGTGTGTGTGTGTCGTTTCCGCCACTGGGGGTTTGAGTGTGTGCCATCTGGCAGCTCAGGAGGTTGGGGTGGGGTGGTAGTGTGGGAGTGGGGGGGCTGCTTCCCGTTATGATGGCTTCCTCCGCCCTCTGTGGCCCCCATAGACCCCCATATTCCTCACCCAACCCTTCCCACACACACACACACACACACACACACACACTTCCTGCCCTCAATGAAGGTACTGTTAGTTGTTGGTTTATTTTATTGCGCTTACGTAGTGCGAACACATATTACCAGACACAGATATAGCAGCATGTAATACTCACCGGGGCGATGCTATACTAAGACTAGTAGCTATACATGTCTTTGAAATGGCTGGATTGAAACAGCCGTGACTTTTCTGATACTTTCCGTGTCAGACGTAATCACGTAACAAAATAATAGCTACAATTATATTTGTTCCCTTCAGTGGATGGCTTGCTGGTATTCTCTTAACCCCCCACCACCACACACACACACACACACACACACACACACACACACACACCTTTCTTGTGTTAAAAGCATAAATCCTGCACCCTAATGGAAAATTCCTTTATCATAGCAACTTTTAATGATGGCACTTTTAACGGTAGTAATTATATTTTTTGGCAAGGTTTGCGTAGCATAACAAAATGTCAAAAAGAAAGTTGTTTAATTGACTTTGCCTTTTGGTTTCTGGTACATACTGACACGTTACACTACATTAATAAACTTCACACTAGTTCCTGGTTTGTTTGGAATAAACAAACGAAGAAGAACCGGGTAGTTGGCGTGAGTGGCGATAGCCACCGTGGCTGAACAGACAAAGAAAAGAGAAACTCAAACTCCACAGTCCAAACATCACAGTACTGGACACACTGTTTGATTGACAGGTGATCTCTGGGAAGTGCAGTTGCAGAAACACCACAGCGATGAGCGCTCAGCACCAAAGACGGAGGCAAAAACCTTTTTTTTAAATGACGAACCACTTTAATTGTAAAGCGAGAATAAAAACATAATTCAATAATGAATCACGCTATGAATTGAAAATACGAGCGAGTACAACAATTGAGGCAATTTTGTGTGACCAAAGTATGTGGTAGAGCCCTGATTATACACACACACATACACACACACACACACACACACACACACACACAGATAAAAAAAAAAGTGCCAGGTCCAAATCATCATCCAGCCCACTTTAAGCAGCATCTCCTGCCCCTGTGCTTCACCCAGCCTGCATCATGCGAACAATGGGCTAATGAGATTTAAGGATAGGGGCCTGAGCGGCTGCCAAATTACTGCCAGCCAAGAGGAAATCTTCCCTCCGCTCCCTCTCTCTCTCTTTCTCTCTCTCTCTCTTTCCCCTGCACCTCTTTTTTTTTTTCTTTTTTTTTTTACACCCACCCATATTTGTCATTCAAACCAGCTTTAATGGAGAAAGATCTATGCATATGTAAGTGACAGAGCTGGAAGCCCATTACCGGCATTCAGTGGAGCACTGTGGAGAGGGCCTCTCCAGGCTTGGATTACTGACCATTAGGGCTTATTTCTGCACCGTCTCCAGGCAATTATTCCCCCGACAAACCCCCCACCTCCCCCGCTCCACCCCCGGCATCAGCACCCACTCTCCACCCCACCCTCCCCACCCACCAATTTAACCATTTCAAATCTTGAAGAGTCGCTCTCTCTCTCTCTCTCGTTGTAATCTGCCGGTGTGTGGACTTACATATGTTCAAAGTCCCAAAGGCGTTGGGGGTGGATGATGATGATGATGATGATGATGGTGGTGGTGGCGATGATGAGGTCGAGTCGGGAGAAAATAACTCTCAGTGTGCGTGCACACACCTGTAATTAATGTTGTCACCGAGGTTCGGCTTCCTCGCTAATGAAGTCACCGAAAGAAAGAAATAACGTGCAGCGAGGAGTCAAGAAGGGAGCGGATTTGCATTTTGACAGTGGCAACATGCAATATGTTTTGGCGTGTGTGTGTGTGTGTGAAAGAGAGAGAGAGGGGGAGAGTACAGGTGAAGAGAGCAGGTGAAGAAGAGGGTGAGAAGGAGAGAAAGAAATTGCACTTGTTTTGAGTAGATTTATTTGAGTGTGAAAGAAAGAAAGAACTAGTCTATGTCTTATTTTAGGGTGTGTGTCTTTGCATGTGTGAGCATATGAGTGTGTGTGTGCGTGTGTGTGCGTGTGTGTGTGTGTGTGAGTGAGCAAGATAGAATGAGGACAAATAAGAAAGAATGGGAAAGAAAGAAACTGTTCTATGTCTTGTTTTAGAGTGTGTATTTGTATGTGTGAACATGAGTGTGCATGTGCAACTAATGCTCACGTGTATGTGTGTGTGTGTGTGTGTGTGTGTAGGGAGCCAGGTGAAGGCTTAGAGGGAGTGTTGAGGTTAGACCTGGTTAGTGTGAGCAGTATACAGTAACCTTGAGGCTAGTTAAGATCCACAAGACACTGGCCCATCTCCAACAGCTGTGACCTAGCTGTCCACAAACACACACACACACACACACACACACACACACACACACATAAGCATTAGTTGCACATACACACACACACAAATGCAGGTATGCGCACATAATTGAAGTAGTTTGCAGGCACAAAGGTTGTGCAAAATGATGAACATGTTAGACTATACACATACACGCGTGCAAAAACACGTGCAGAAATGAACTCAAACACACACACACACACACACGTGCTAAACTCAATATGTCTATGATGAAGTCTTTGCATGATTACTTCAAAATAAACACATCAAAAGTTGAACACCTCACTTATTTAAAAGCAGAGTGAGTGTGCCATTAAAGACACAGTAATTATCCTCCGTCTTAATGAAGTTTTCATTTTGAGACATCTGCATTATGCTATCTGTCTCCGCAGAGGTTTCATATTCCCAACATAGACAGGTGATGTCGACGCTCCAGTCATTTATAATGGAAAACCATTGTGAACCCACTGCTGTAAAAAAAAAAGAAAATGGTACTCTTAATGACTGGGGTCTAGGGACCCAAGGCAATACGAAGAATAAAGAGTTTGACTATTCCTTCGTAAGTGATTCATTTACCGGTTGACAAGAGTGCGGGAATTATTATCACCGATTTCAATAGTAACTCTGTATGCAGGGGGCCAGGGAACTCATCGTTTTTTTAGCCACACACCAGTGGCACGGTGGCTAAAACATTCACCGTAATGACTGGATACCTGCTAAAAGTGGCACGGTGGAGCAGAATAACTTTAACATTTATGTCACCGGTGACAGCTAACCACTCTCTGGAGGTCATTTTCCATTCTGACATCGCACTCGGTTCGGTTACGTTGTGAAAGTGGCTGGTGAATTTTGGAAAATAAAGTTGGTAGGCCCGGTGCTGTACTAGGATTTGACTGATTTGTGAAGGCCAATATGATACTGAAGCTGCTGATAGCTAATATTTTGCGTCAATATTTTATTTTCAACTTACAAGAATGCAGTATTTCCCTCAAATGATATTCCTGTCAGGGTGGGAAAAGCCTCTGAAACCTCACAGGACACTAAAACTCTCCATTACATTTCTGAATTTCCTTTAGGTGGGTTAGCAGGGTGACCCACCTATCAGGCCTTATTAGGCTTTTAAATGAACACTTAAAATAAAAAGAAATGCTTCTGAACAATAAAATAAAATGAAAATAAAATTTCATTGCAGGTTTTACAGGCTGTTTTAATGTATTTGTGGTCAGGGAGGAACCTCCAATATATCCGCAGTGGACCACATGATTTGCTAATATCCGATATTTAATAAAACTCCCGCTATCTAACCCCTGTTCTGTACTGCTCGGTGCAATATCAATCTGGCTGCTGGCTTGCCCACTGGAAAGCCAAATGAAAACACACATTTAGGTAACCCTGTAGGTCAGAAGGGGCCATTTCTTTTTATCTCTGCCCTCTCTGGATCCCCCCCCCCCCCCTTTTTTTGATGTCAAATTAGCCCTTGGAATAAATAATTCTCCCTTTCCCCACAAATCTGCCGGCAGCGCGCAACTTGTGCCGCTGTGGTCCTGGGAGGCAAACAACGCTTGGAGGAGGAAAAACGAGATGAGAGAAACCCAACGGAAGCCTTTGATCCTGGAAGATATTAGCAAGAACCAAAGAAAAGGGAAAGGCACAAAAAAAAAAAAGTCATGTTGCATAAAATCCAACTTGAATTCAAAATGCAAATCGCATAGAAAATGCATGAGTGTTCTTTTTTTTTTTTAAACTCCATTTCTCAATCTCCCATTGTAATTAGCAACACCCATAGTGTTTGTATTCCTTCTAACCTCATGGAAAAAATAAGCTTTTCTTTCTTTTTCTTTTTCTTGGGGGGTGGGAGGTGTCATTGAATATTTAGATCAAGGGAAAATGAGAAATGCCTTTTCAAAGATGCTTCAACATATTTGTGTGTCACAAAATGAATGATAAAAGGAAAAAAAACATATCAAATGAGGGATTATGCACGGGCTCATCTTTGGCATCTTCATCTTTGGCACATTTGGTGTTTCCTCGGGGAGGAGAGAGTAGTGAGGCTGTCTCTTGCCGGGCAGAGCCCCTCTAATGATGTCTTTGTAGGGACGTCAGCGTCGCTTTCAAAGACCGAACTCCAGCCAGCTGACCCAGCCATTTACAACCTGACAATGAGCAGCTGTAATTGAAGTGTTTGAGGAAAAGGACACACACACACACACACGCACATTCATACACACAGGCAAATGCATGTGTGCACACACAGATGCAGACATGTACATTTATATACATGCATGTGTGCATACACGCACATACTGTAGCTACACACATCCTACAGATATTACACTGTAGATATATACACGTAGGTCATATATGCAATCATACACACACACAAGCACACACACAAGCACACACACACACACACACACACAGAAACCCCCCCTTCTTGAAATTATGCTAACAAGCTAACAGGGTGACGGCCCGTTCCAGTGCTCTTAACCAGGCTAATGCCACTCACAGACCCCAACCTCTTTAGCATGCTAACAAGCTAACAAAGCTTTTCCATTACTGTAACACGGGCTAATGCGCCACGCACCCCTTGTCAGTCTAATAAGGGGTTATGCTAATAGGCTAACAAGTGTCATTGCGTTGCAGTAATCTAACATGGCCTAATGCCACGCAGCTCCCATAGAATAAGTTCATGCTAACAAGCTAACAAGCTCAGTCTGCTGCTGCGATAAGGGCCTAAAGGTACACACTGGCCCCCCCATTCAAACAGGAGTTAAAATGCTAACGAGCTAGCGTCGCAGTCCATTACTGGAACATGAACTAATGCTAATCACCCCGACCCCTTGCCCAGCATTAAAACTAGGGGCTGACAGATATGGCTTTTTCAAGGCCAATACCAACATTTTTCAATTGAAGCTGCTGCTGTTCATTATCTTTAAATTTGACCATTTTCATGCCCAAAAAAAAAGTATTCAGTGTTTCCCCCAGAATTTTTTTTCTTGCCAGCATAGAAACACCATACCATGACACTAAAACTCCATCCAGTAGTATCGATCAATTCTGCAATAAATCTGCAATCAAACAAGCTGCATCATATCCATCATTTTAGAGATGGATGACAATGATTGGCTGATTGGCTGAGTTTTTGTATATTATTTTGCCACCAACAATTGCACCCTATCTGCAGATGCACTCCTCCCATAAGGGTGTACTGGTTGCCGGTAGTCCATGGCCTGCAAGGTGGCCTAGTGGCCCGAGAGAGGGTTCAACCCTTCACGTTGGCAAACATCCACCCTGCTGAAGTACCCTTGAGAAAGACGCTGCATCCCTACACAGCCAGTAAAAAGGTGCAGAGTTGTACCCTTTGTTGCTGCAGTTTTGTACCTCTTTTTTTTTTTCAACTGGCTCCAGGGGCGCTGCTCTGTAGCTAACCCTGACCTCTGACCTCCCTGGAGGGGGTCAATGAGCATTTCCCTGCAGGTGTCAATAAAGCGTTACATTACGTTAACTCCAGAGTCGTCCACCTCAGATAAGATGGAGGTTCCTCTTTGACCACAGAGAGTGAATTTTTTAAATTATTTTTATTCCAGGTGTCTGACCAGAGGAACCCTTCCCGTGTGGTGTGGGAGGATTTTCCTCAACAGCTTCAGGGCTGTCAGTCTGGTAAACCTGCAGTGAAACCTGCCTCACCCTGCTAACCCATTAGTAGTGCATCATGATGGTCTAAATGCACTTTTCAAAGTAAAATTGTGCAGCAAACACTGATTTTTTGGGTGGTATTTTTTAAATCAAATTTTAAGATATATTCCAAAATCTTTAAATTTGCACAAAATATTCAAAACCTCATGCTGAAAGTTCAAAAACCTGTGTCGGTCTA
The DNA here is from genome assembly GCA_034670385.1 of Hoplostethus mediterraneus. NCBI lineage: Eukaryota > Metazoa > Chordata > Actinopteri > Trachichthyiformes > Trachichthyidae > Hoplostethus > Hoplostethus mediterraneus. The sequence goes on along the minus strand of JAXDDW010000032.1, from coordinate 3,334,740 downwards.
ACCATATTCATCATTGTGAAATGTCAGAAATATCTTTAAAAGGTTTTTGTAACGTAGCTGGGGTCCATCCTTTCCCTTCGTGCCACTCCTGACGTTAGCGAAGGGCTATCGCACAGTGGACTCCTCGCCCCGGGAGTGGATATATGTGTGTATTTGGCATCCTTTCATCCTCTCTGTCTCCCACCCCCCCTGCCCCACCACCTATCCAAATAGAGAGATCTGGAGGGAGGTGGGCTGGCAAGGTGGCAGGGGCCCCAAATGTAAAGCACGCGCAATCACTCAGATACAAGTGGCACCGCTAAAAATTGCCTTCATATATCAGCTTATGGTTTACGGGCGGTGGCAGAAAGGACGGCAAAAGGTCAGGAGGAAAAACATATAGACATGTCAGAGCCGCTGCTCGGGGCGCCGGAGCTCCGGGCTGATGGCTGAGGAGATGGGCTGGCTGTTGTGTGTGTGTGTATGTGTGTGTGATAAACTCAGGGACGCCAGGGCAGTGTTTGATGGGAGTCCAGGGTGTGTGTGTGTGCGCTTTTTTACTTCTACTCTTGTGAGGACCGCATGTAACCAACGAGGGTAGAACGACGGGGAAATTCCTCCAACGTGAGGAGAAGGACTTAGTTTAGGGTTAGGGTTAAGATAAGATTTTAGTTAAGGGTTAAAGGTTAAAGGTTAAGGTTAGTTAAGGGTTAGGGCTTGGGTTTAGGGTTAATGTTAGAACTATGATTATTAGGGTAGGGGATAATGATAATGGATAACAGCATGTAGTGGTCAGGGTTTGGGAATGAATGCAATCAAATAAGGTCCTCACAAGTATAGTAATATGTGTGTGTGTGTGTGTGTGATCGTGCACGCTTCTGTGTTTCCTCACATGCTTACTGCATCATCTCTGCGTGTGTATATATATATAGACCGTCCTGCATCTGTGTTTGTCTTTATGTTCCAGTCTGTGTACGTGTGAGTGTGTGTGTAGTGTACTGTAGCTAGTTGCCGGAGTCAGCAGACACACACACACACACACATACACACACACACACACACACATACACACACACAGGTATACGCTGGATACTGTAACCTCTTGGTCGACCTCCGCTGACAAGACAGATCGCTCCATTCATCTACGGGTGAGTGCACCGGGCGCTCCATTCATCTGCGGCTGAGTGGATCGGGGGCCGACCGGCATTTTTCACACCGCCGGCCCACGATGCATCTGGGGCTCTGGAGGAATGTCACTGGCCTGAATGCCCTGATCTGTCATGAGGCCCCGGCTGCCACACCACTCTATGCACACACACACACACACACACACACACACACATGCACTCACACGTATGCGGCAGGGTGGCCCAGTGGTTTAGAAGGACCGTCCCATAGGCTAAGAAGTTGATTCCCACAATGGCCAATTAAGAGCCGCAAATCCCGTTGGCGTTGTCTTTGAGCAAGACATTGAACGCCCCGTACTCTTCCTACTCACTCTGGCTTCATGTGCAAGTGTACTTGGACATCAATAAGAATTTATATAAAGTGTGCATCAAATATCAAGCAAGCTCATGCATGCATATAATAAATTGGAAATACTGCATCACAAAAATGAATCAAATAAACAATTGCAGCCAAAAACCTTTCTGTGATGTTTTTTTATTCATCTTTTGGTACTCTTAATGCACAAATTGTGACATGAACATCCACAATTTGCAGGAATATCAATTGAACTATTTACTATCATCCGTTACAGCTTGGACATCTGAAATCAACTTAACTTCAAGTTTGTGGTGTGGAGTGGAGATGTACACACATGAGGAAATGCTGTCAAGTGAGGGCATACACACATTAACACACACTCACTCACTAAAAGACACATATATACTGACAGAAGGGCATATGCACAGATATAACAATTGATTTGAGTTACGTTTCAAATCTGGTACTTTCACATTAAGAGTTTCTGTTAAAGATTCATTAGAAATTGACAATGCACGCCTTCAGTCAATAACGCTGCAAACATAATCAAAATGTGAAATATAGAATAAGGACAATTGATAATATAGAGCTGGAGTGCGTAGGCATGGGGATTAGCAAAGCATCCATTTTGCCTTTTATGTGATGGGGACCTTGTATTTTTTTGCCGACGCACACTTCTTATTCGAAACACACCCGAAGGGATAGAAAAAAAACAAGGCGACAGTGAACGTGTCGTCCCCCGCAAACGATGCCCTGTGGGCCAGCTGCTAGCTGTTATTCAAGTGTGCAAACGTTTGTTATTTGACAATGCAAATACAGTTTGCACAACCACCTGTATTGTCTGGTTGTCTGTGAAAATGATGCAGTTGCTCCTTGGTCCAATCAGTAAACAAATGAAAGGAACCCATAAGGGGAGGGGGGGCGGATTGTTTTCCAAGAAACCCAAAATGATGTAAAAGGCAGTATGGTGGTCATTGTTGGTCCTGGAGGCAGTATTAGTAGAACAAGGATAGCTGGGTGCATGCATCAAAGTTCATGTAATTTGCATTGTTGGAGTTGGAGAAGAACCAAAATATTACCAAAATAAAGGTTTGTTTTCAATTATGTTTCAATTGATAATGCAACGTGGCGTTCAAGTATCAGAATAAAGGTTAAAAATCATATGAGAAACTTCATTTGATAGCTAAAGGTTTACACTGGATGACACTTGTCACTTGTCACTATATGACAATTGTCCAGAGTCTCTACATCCTGTAGTCCCACTAAGACCTTGTCTCAGACCAGATGTTAACCCCACTCTCAAGCATGCATTTCAACGTTCTTATATAAAGCAGGACAGGTAAACTAACACAATCTTTTCCTGGGGTCGGAAAGCGTTGACCATACTGAACATCGAGTCCATTGATTACGTATGACCAGTTTGGAAACTGTTGATACCAGTGAAAGGAAAATCCACAAGTGCCCTCCTTTCGATGTTGGATTTATCATGTTGGACCATATTGTCCTGTTGTCCGGCTGCCGGACACTCTCCTCTAGCAGGATGTACCTCTTGACTCAGGCCAAGGCACCACACAGTTGCAGGACGTAGCATTCTGGAGATGCCTGTAGTGCTGGAGCAGCTGGATCTATATGGCTGTTGCTGTCTTAGTTTCAACCTTACAGAAGAACTACGTAGACTTCACCATGCTTCATGCCGATATACATTCATGCAAGTGGCCTCAAAACAAATAAATTCCTTGCAAATAGACTAAACACTTTACATAACATAAAACAATAGTGGAATCTGAGATCCCAGGCGTGACACATGGATGAATGCACAAACGAATGAATGGACGGCTGGCGACTGTTTCATAGAAAAAATGGTCCGTGCAGCACGAAAGGGATGAGTTATGAACACCTCGGTGGACAGGGAGAGCACTGCTGTAGACTGGCTGACTAACCTGTAGCTTCGACCCCGGACAACTCATCCGTTCACAGTGACCTGGCTGTCACCGGCCTCCGAGAGAGAGAGAGAGAGAGAGAGAGAGAGAGAGGTAAAGAAAGAATGAGAGAAATAAAAGAATGAATGCACTGCTGGATACATGATAAACACCTCCTTGTCTGTTTGTTGTCGCTGTCTGAGTTAGTACCCCCTGTGAGTTTGGTTTCACACACACACAGTAATGAATGCTAAAGTGTTAGCATGGCACCTATGATCACTCAACATAGTGTATGCTAAAGTGTTAGCATGGCACCTATGATCACTCAACATAGTGTATGCTAAATTGTTAGCATGGAGCCTACTATTACTCGACATAGTGTACGCCAAAGTGGTAGCATGGCGCCCACTATCAATCAACATAGTGTATGCTAAAGTGTTAGCATGGCGCCTACTATCACTCAACATATTGTATGCTAGAGTATTAGCATGGAGCACCGGAGTAAAGACTACCGGGGACACATGGATGATTTTGGTGTCTGTGTTCTCATCAGGTAAATTCACCAATGGGACAATCTTTGATCCTAAACCAGAGACCTAAGCCTAAAGGCCACAGTATACTTGCCACAAACAAAAGGACACGTTTGCAGTGGTTCCATTTCCTTTGCCCCTCTTGTTGCTTTTGTTTCCATTTTTCCGTGTGTTTCCGTGCTCTCACGCTCAACGCGGTTCGGAGGCTCGGCTTGCTGAACTTGTTGGAGGACATCTGTACTTTTCTGACCAATCAGAGCAGCTTCTAAACCCTCAGATTCCCTCAGCCTCCTTTGCCGCTCTTTCACCGCAGGCGTTGTTCTTTGAGTTTTTGCCACCGCTGTTTCGCTAGATTACGGCTACCTCTTTAATGTTCATACCATAAAGATAGATAGATAGATAGATAGACAGACAGACAGATAGATAGATAGATAGATAGATAGATAGATAGATAGATAGATAGATAGATAGATAGATAGATAGATAGATAGACAGACAGATAGATAGATAGATAGATAGATAGACAGATAGATAGATAGATAGATAGATAGATAGATAGATAGACAGACAGATAGATAGATAGACAGATAGATAGATAGATAGATAGATAGATAGATAGACAGATAGATAGATAGATAGACAGATAGATAGATAGATAGATAGATAGATAGATAGATAGATAGATGTATTTGTAGAGGTATTTGTATGTAGTGACTCTGTTTCAGGCAAGTTTGACTTTGTTAGAAGTTTGTTATAAACTTGTGGAAGTGAAGTCTGGCGAAATATCCTCATCTTTCTATTCTTGCAAGGGCTTTTGTTCCTCGCGAGGCTGGAAATGTAGTCACATTTAGCGCATTTCAGAGGGAGCGAGAGAGGTTAGCGCGGAGATGGCGGATGGAGTGATGACGGCGGGCCACTCTGGGCAGAGTGTGTGAAGCTGAAATAATGATGATGCTGATAAAGTGCAGAGCGGGCATCCAGTGGCACAGCTGGCGGTGGCTGGCAGAGGTGGCCCAGTTAGCCCAGTTAGCCGGCTGGCTTCCACTGGACCACGCACAGATGCCCATTTACTGCCCTGCTGATGACACCCCCGGGGCATGACTCACACACACACACACACACACACACACACACACACACACACACACACACGGCATGCAAAGACACATATACCCACACAGACAAAAGACATTGATACACACACACACAAACATACGTGCGCTGGCTGTCTGTTTTTCACTCGCACAGATGCACACACACACACACACACACACACACACACACTGCTTTTTACTGAAAACACACATATAGTAAAAGAATGACTCACTCAGAAGTCCACACGTTGCTAAACATGTAATTTCCACAAACATATGTCCACACTTTCTCTCTCTCTCTTACACACACACACACACACACACACACACACCAACACAGATCTCATGCCGCTCAGCCAGCATGTTCCAGCAATCACCACACAGACCCTGTGACTGCCCACACACACACACACACACACACACAGTGCAATTCTCACCTCGGGGCAGAGATGTGCTCTGATGTTTCCGGGGCAGTGGGCAGTCACGAGTGTGTGTGTGCGCCCGACAGCTGTTTGTGTGCGTGTCCCTGTGTGTGTGTGTGTGTGTGTGTGTGTGTGTCCGTCTGTGTGTGTGTATGTGTGTGTGTGTTGGCGCGGTGCCCTAATTTGACAGAGCTGGAGCAGTGGTTGATCCCCAGTGCAGTTGATTTGGCTTGATGTTGACCCTACAGGCCTTGTCAGCTCCAACATGCTCCCTGTCTCCTCATATAGCACAGCATCACACCGACTGGACACACACACACACACACACACACACACACACACACACACACACACACACACCATATCACTTTATTGCAATAAATCCAGTTTTTGCTTGTTATTGAAAGCAAATCACACCTTACACATGTCATTTTTTTTGTAAAGCAAAAATGTGATCCTGGCCTTTAACTGCTTTTCTCTTTTATTTGTTTTAATATATTTGTTTTCTTAGACTTTTACGATATGATTTACATTATTATGTCTCACAGCGTGTGATATTGATGAGAGTAACATCTGATGCCATGAAGAGTGATTGACAATATCTTGTGCGCCTGCATCCGTCGGTGTTTATTTGCGGAGGGCTAGGGCTAATTTTCCAACCCAGTGAGGAGAGTTTTACACAGGGAGGGGAAACCCTCTCCACTCCCCGTGTGTTTGTGTGTCTTTCTCTCTCTCTTTCTTTCACTCTTTCCATCATTTCTACTCGTCCATCTGTCTTTCATTCTCCCCTTGCCTTGTTGGAAATATATATGATGTGTGTGTGTGTGCGCACACACACTCACTTTCAATGGATTCTCATTCATCTGCTTCCAAATATCTCTCTTTTTTTTACCCTCTCTTTGACTTTTGGACTTTTTTGAGTGTGTGTGTGTGTGTGTGTGTGTGTGTGTGTGTGTGTGTGTGTGTGCGTCCATGGGTCTGTCCCCGCTGGAACGGATCCTCTGAGGTAAAGGCCGGATTTTAATCCCTGGGTCCACCTAATCTCCTCATATTCACATCTCAGATTAGCACACACACAGACGTAGCGGCTGATGCCTGACATCGCCAGCCAGTGTGTGTGTGTGTGTGAGTGTGTGTGTGTGTGAGACATTGTGTGTGTGAAAGAGTTTTTTTTAGACCCATTCTACCCTCTCATGACCGAAGGAGATTAATTGTTAAAAAATTAAGCCTGTCTAGGGCCGGTGACCTGTGGGTCACTGTTTCCTCGCTGTGATAAAGAGCACACACGTGCACACACACACACACACACACACACACACACAGATCCCGGTACCATCTGCCCTGGGGCAGCCGGCCGGCGATGTCAGCATGGTAAGAAGGGTGGGAAGGGGGATCAGAAATGAGAACATGCTGTACTATGTGTTTCAACAGCAAAGGTGACTGAGTGTATTCTCTCTCTCTCACACACACACACACACACACACACACACACACACAAGCTGTCCATACATGAAACAGCAAAAGGTGACTGTGGTCTCTCTCCCTTTCTCTCTCTCTCTCAATCTTGCCCTCTGTTTTCTGTTCGGGGTAAAACCCGACAGAGGCAACTGAAGAGGGCAATGAAATGGAGAGGTTTCTACGCCAGGCCGCATGAACGCAGACATAAACACACTGACTAATGACACTCAGGCCTGGAAAGTGTGTGTGTGTGTGTGTGTGTGTGTGTATGTGTGTGTGTGTATATGTTCTCTAAGTAGCTCCATCTGGGCAGAGGTGGCACCAGAGATGTTTACTGGAGGCTTTAGCCCATCAACTTATTGTCAACAGTTCAAGGGACTGTCAGCGCCCACGCCGTGTGTGTGTGTGTGTGCGCACGCGTGTGTGTATCTGTGTGTGTGTGTGTGTGTGTGTGTGTGTGTGAAAAAGAAAGCGAGCATATCTGGAGGGGGTTAGCGGTTAGGGGTAGAGAGAGAGGGGAGAAAAGAAGAAAAGAGAAGTGATATTTGAAATCGTTTCTCGAAATTGTAAAGTCTGAAGTGAAAAGTGTCCAGAAATCAAACAATATCACGTCGTAGAAATAGAGCAAATAGAACAGTAAATATGATAGAACGTGAAATATAGAACATTATTGATACACTATTGACTACAGAGCTATTCAGTCTAAATTTACAAGATTCTTTTCTATTTCTAACCTTTATTTATCCAGGGAGATGACAATCTGCTTCGGAGTCATTGTGTTCCACACTTTCATACTGGGAGCTGCCCAGTGCAACCACAACCGCAGTCTTCAGTCCGCTGGTGGCCACTGGGAGTTTCCCAGAACAACCGTGGGGTGGGGTGATAAAGTCTGGGGTTTCAAACTTGCGACCTTCCTATCACACATCACACATTTTTGGACCCCCCGCCCCCCCTTAGTTGGATTTGTTTGGCCGTATGAGAACGCAGCAGCTGGACTGCTACCTCGTTGAGACGGAGGTCCCTCACCACATTTCCGAAACCAACCCTGGAATTAAGGAGCGGTTGGCGGCCAAACTTTGTAACCGAATCAATGCAACAAAGTGACAACTTGTCCGCCGAATGAGACCGGAGCAAATCGGGTTTGAAAGCACCCTTCGATTTCCAGACAGCCCTCCTTGGCTCCGACCGCTGGGCGTCAGGCGTCGCCATCAGCCACCAGCCATCGGGGGAAATGCTTCCTTTGAAGCCAGTGAAAGCTGCTTCACCGCTGCATTACGTCACGTCCAACGAAGGCGTCCAAGCGAATGAATCGCCAATGTTCAATTTTCAATGGCTGCTGTGCACGTTTACCCTCATATAATGCATTGAACTAATGAGAAATGAAGTTGATATTGGTTGTTTGCTGGTATATTAACAAAAAATACAGTCATTTCAGGTGTCTGGCTGCAGTTTGTGGCTAGTTTAGAGTTTGTTTCAGGTAAATTTTTGCTTCTATTTGTGCACATAGCAAGAAATACCAATGTTATACATTGCATATTGTTGAATCTGGTCCATGCTGATGGCAACACAACGCCTTCAGTGCAATCTGACAGCTCTCGGCCCTACGTCGTTGCAGTCAGCGTTCGCCCCAAAATGGAGCTAATCTCATTCCAGTGCAGTTCGCCGAGGGCATCACGCCGATCATCATTTGCCAGGGAGGGTCGACGGGTCTCAGGGGGGCGGGAGGTTATGACCAGAGCCACGGGGGAAAAAGCGTTTGGAGAAACCAAACCCTTGGCCTCTCCGAACGCATTCTCACACGTTCTCTTCATTTCTCTTCATCTCTCTAACTCACGAATATGCCTTTTCACACTTTGTTTCCCCATTTCTTTATTTTCCTTTCCTTAAAATAGCCTCCCAGACTCTCCTCCGGGACGCCGAGCTGGAAAGCAACTTCTTTAAAAAGCAACTCTAGCAAATGTTCTTGATTTTCTTAGTAGCACCGCTTTTTTCGTTAGTCCAGATCTTTTCCTCCTATACTCGGGGTAACTTTTGACATATTTCACGGCTGCATCTGAACCCCCGGGTCCCTCTGCGGCAGAGCTGGCGGTGGGTACGGCAGTGTCTCCGCGTGGACGGGATCCAAGACAAGCAGGGTCTAATTTACAGCGGTGGACTGGCAGACCGGTGCCAAACACACACGGCGAAAGCCAGCCAGCCGCCACCATCACGCACAAGACACTTCACAGCTTGGCCAGCCCACCCAGTGCAAAGAAAGTATGTTTTCTCATCTCGTTTGCTTGGTTTCTCTTGTTTACTACATTCTTAAGGAATTATAACGCACTCCTAATGCCTTATGGCCAGGCTTAACACATAACACTCACTTAACTCTCTTAACTTCACTTAACTCCTATGGAAATACATCTTAACCCTTGTCAGAAACACTCATGAGATGCTTGTAATTCATTTATAAGTTACAGCTATAATTTTCGAGCGCTGACATATTCAATCTCTATGCTTGATGTCATTTTAAGCATAAGGCATTATGAGTGCATTGCAATTCCTTATGAGGGCCCTTCTATTGTGTAATAGATTTGTAAAGTGTTTCTTTTTTCACTCGCTTGCTTTCTCGCTCTTCAAATTGATGATACATACAGGACTGTGTTTGTTCTTAATTTTTTCACTAATTTTGCCATTTTCATGAGAGAAAAATAATGACTGGATGATAAAAAGAAACACACAAAAAAAGAAAGAAAAGAAAAACACAAAGCGAGACAAGAAGACATTGGAAATCAAGAGAAAAAGTCAAATATGTAGCAGAAAAAAAACAGAAAATATACACAAAAGACACAAAATGGTATAGTGATACATTGTTTTTTAGATGATGTGCTTAGGTCTCGCTCTCTCTCTCTCTCTGAGCGAGCGCCATTCAACTCCATTATGTACATCTGCAGGGGCCGCAGCTGTAACTACACCCACAAACACACACGCGCACACACACACACACACACGCACACACACACAACGCACACTGAACACACACTCCCCTGTGTCCCCCTTGCCCTGGGTATTAACTTACCTCTCTGCAGCAGCTGGAGTCACATTGTGGTGAAACTCCCTGTACCTAAAGGCATCTCTTCCACACACACACACACACACACACAGAAAGAAACACAGGCAAGGATACACACATGCAATAGGGAGCCGAAGTTGACGTCACTTCTGCCCACCTCTGGTTCACATCTTTTATTGCAATTCATTACAGATTACTTGATATGAGGTAGAATGAGGTGATATTTATTAATTCATTATATTTTTTTCAACAAAAAAATACACAAATGTGTGTATCTTATGATTGATTATACAATGCAGAGTGCTGCCAGGTGATTTTCACCCAAAATCTATTGCTATATTGATGTGCCGCCCCCCCCCCCCCCTCCTTTTGCGTGCACTTACACACTCCGTACACACACTTGCATGAACTTGAACATACACACGTGCAAGTGTCTGCAAACCGCAATGCTGTTTTCGTTGCGCGCCGTTCAGTTTTTTCAAAGGGAAAAAAAAAAGGAAAAAAGAATCCATGGAGTGTCTTCCGGTACCCGTGTGAGTCAGCTTCACTGGAAAACCGCTCCAAAATAGAAACCGTCTTTCTCTGTGCTAAATGTGTCAGGAATGAAAACAGGCCTTCTTCCTGTTAACACAGAGATTGTTCATGTCCATTGCACCCCGAGGCAAATCACAAGGGGTCTGCTGGTGTGTGTGTGTGTGTGTGTGTGTGTGTGTCCTTGTAATGTGTTTTTATACTCTTGCTGCATGTGTGTTGTGTGTGTATGTGTGTGTGTATGTGTGTGTGTGACCGCATGCCAGTGTGTTTGTTATATTGTGCATATAGTCAGACATCGGGTGCACTTTTTATGTGTTTTTACACTCTTACTGTATGTGTGTGTGTGTGTGTGTCTTAATGTGTGTGTGCGTAAAGTTCACGCCAACGCACACACACCATGTCAAACCCAGGGCTGTGTGTGTGTGTTGCATACACCACTTTTAGCCGCTGAAATAAAGATGTCTGGATTTCTTCCCCTCCTCTCTCTCTCTCTCTCTCCCCCTCCTTCTCCTCCCTCCCTCTCCTCTCTCTCTCTCTCTCTCTCTCTCCTTCTCGGATATTGATCGGGTCGAGCGCTTTGAGTACAAAGAGTTAAGGCCTGAAAGGCGAAACAGCCGCGATTTCAGAGAAGTCATGAAAGTTTAAAATGCCTTCTCTTTCAGCCGGGGTCCGGGGAGACGTGTTCGCTGTGCGAGTGACTCCCGGGCGCATTTGGAGATCCAATGGTTGAACCTTGCTCATCCCACGTTGAACCAGTCAATACCTATTATTAGCTACTGCCTGCCCTCTGCTACAGGGCCTGATATGAGAGAGAGAGAGAGAGAGAAAGAGAGAGAGAGAGAGAGAGAGAGAGAGAGAATACCTTCTGAAGGCCTGGTAGTGGCGGGAGCTCTGCTTGTGTGTGTTTTGTGTATTTGCTTGTTTCTCCATCTCGCCAGTGGAGAGTGAAAAAGTGTTTCAGTGGGTACTTAGTTATGTGTGTGTGTGTGTGTGTGTGTGTATGTGTGTGCATTTTGTGCACGTCTGTGTGTGTGTTTCACCGTTTCGCCAATAGGGTGAAAGGGTGTTTGTTGCAGTCAGTGTGTGTTTTGTTGTGTTTGCGTGTGTGTGCATATGTGTATCCCCAGCAATGATAATGGAATGTGTGTGTATGTGTTATGTGTGTTTTGTGGTATGTTGTGTATATGCACTTTTCATGATTTCAACAATGGAGGGTGAAAATGTGAGCGTGTCCGTGTGTGTGTGTGTGTGTGTGTGTCTCCATCTGTATTTGTGTGTGTATGCATTTATATGTGTTCCTTGGTCTCATCAACAGAGTTTTATAAGAGGAAGAGTAATTTGTCATCATGTTCACATGCACACCAATACCCCAGTTACCGGGAGGAATCAGCTTATTTACAACATTTCAGTAAATTCGGGTTACTCCGTCTGGTGACCTTTGACACGTGCAAAAAAAAAAAAAGAATTGGACAAAAAAAAAATATAAATAACGATAAACAGAAATCTGTGTGTTAACCTGGTTTACTCTCGCTCTGATGATGACCTCACCCCATTCAGATAGTCAGGTACATGCGTGTACGTGACACTTTCAATAGGTTGAGATTAAATTACCGGTGTCGTCGGGTGGTTTTTGTTGTAGGTTTGTAGCACGAGTGCAAGCGCGTTCCTGGTAATTGCAGCTGCGTCTGCTGAGCATTACGTCTATCGGTGAGGAGCTATGTCTATTTGTGCGTTGACTAATGCTACAGCAACCCTGTTCATGACAGATATAGGCCACAAAGGGCTGGTTTATTACTTATGGGAAAGGCCTGGGCTTATTCCTTTGAATTATTGACCTAATTACATAAACATGTAATTACTAGACTTCCTACGCAAGGTAGCAACTATAAAACACACGTACACACACACACATTTTGCTTTAAGTGTTTCTTAAATGGCATTAGAGGGCTCAATGTGTGCTTTTTAAGTGTCTTATAATGATTAAAGTCAACACTTCATATGTTAAAAAAAAAACAAAAAAAACTGTAGCACATAATCTAACCTATATATAATATATAATATATAATATATCGCAATGTCAAAATACCGTGTACATTTCTGATGGGATTATGATGTCACAATAGAACACTGGGGGTGGCTGTGGCTCAGTGGTAGAGCAGGTTGTCCACTGATCACAAGGTTTAGAGGTTTGATCCCCAGCTCCTCCAGTCCACATGTCAAAGTGTGGCAAGACACTGAACCCCAAATTGCTCCCGATGGTCAGGCCAGCACCTTGCATGGTAGCTCACTTCCATTGGTGTGTGAGTGGGTGAATGAGAGGCAGAATATTGAAAAGCGCTATATATATACATATATATATAAATAAATGCAGCCATTTACCAATATTGGCTTATAATACATACCTCACCATGCATTTCACAAGTGCTGCCAAAAACACACTCAAATAAACACACGTACTGTCACACATTATCGTATATATTTTTATCATTTTTTATCAATAACACCATATGTCAGCAAACAATATAAATTCAGGTCTGATGAGTGTGTATATATATTTCACATTCTTCTCAATGTTTTGCCTTGAGGGACATAATCCTAATTAGGTATATAGGATAAATAATTGAATAAGTACAGACACTACAGCTCACATTTGCATTCAATTTCTTCGTGATGGAACATGATATTGATTTTTTTCCATGTATTTTGAACCAATGCCACTACGATAACAAAACAGGTGCTCAAAACAGCATTTGGTTTTACGACGACAGAAAGTGTTAACGTGTCAGAGATTAATTTTATAATCATACCGTTAAACTATATCACAACAATGTTCTCTTTTCTTTACTATCGCTGTTGATATTCTGGGTGCACGACCTGAAATAAATTGACATCAGCCCATACTTCACATTCATTAGATTGTGAGCCCTTTTGAACCTGCCTTCCTGTATAAATGGCTCCTAGAATACGATCTGACCTTCATCTAAGTCATAAAGATATGACTTAGAATTAAAAATAACACAAAATATGTGTTATTTTGTGTGTTATACACAAAATATAATATACTTTTACATGTTTTTATTGAACATATTGTTGAAACATTAACAGCTTGGATTGGAAAAGGTATGTGGACCTTGAGATTTAGTAACTGGTGGAACCTCCTTTAGCAGCAATAACCTCAATCAAACGTTTCCTGTAGTTGCTGATCAGACCTGCTCAACGGTTAGGAGGTATTTTGGACCGTTCCTCCTTACAGAATTGTTTCAGTTCATTGATATTTTTGGGACGTCTTGCGTGAACGGCTTGCTTCAGGTCATGCCACAACATTTCAATTGGGTTAAGGTCAGGACTCCATGCTGTTGTAGATTTGCTTTTGTGTTTGGGGCCATTGTCGTGCTGCATGACTCAACCTCTTTTAAGCTTCATATTACAGACCGTTACCCTGATATTTTCCTGGAGAATTTCCTTTATTGTGAAAATTTCACTATCACTTTTTTCAATTACTCAAAAACAAGTAAAACGCTGTAAGTGGAGCTACATGTAGCATAATGAATTTTTACCACACTCAATTTAAGACATATGTCTATTCACCGTACACAGAAGAGACCATCACCATCAGCCTCTACCGGTCTCTAAACTACATTTTACAGTGTGTGGCCACTGGGCGGATTTGGCGGGAAATCTGCTGTATTGCTTTACAGCACAAAACAGGAAGAGGGCGCTGTTCTTCCGGCGCTAACAGAGCTAAAGCTTTCAGAGTTTCTAGCAATAACAGATGGTGGAAGGAATGAAAGGAAGATGGGGAAATCACTGGGATCACAAGAGAAAAGCTTTGAAAGCAACACCTGTCTTTGTGACAGGAAGCAGCAGGGTTTACGGGAAATGTGGTCTTAATATTCAGAAACACTAGCGCTAATAATATCTCTGGTTGATGCTAACACTCGTCTTGACCGCGTTGTCATTTGTTTAAACTGATTAAACCATGAATTTGACAATGACATATTGATGCTACACACCTAGAACAGAAGAATATCTCCACCGACCACTCCAGCTGAATTGAGGTAAAGGGTGGGTATATAAAGTGGTCGATCACTGAAAAAACAACAGCCAATTTGTTCGCTGGAGGAAGTCAAACAAGTTAGAAAACAAATTCTTAACACAGCACGCCACAACATGTCAAACCCGCCCAAAACAAAACTGAGTGGAGCGGTTCTCTTTCCTCCGCGATACAACTTTCCTCTTGAGTCTAAATTCCCCCTTAAGAAAGAAGTTAAGTACGGCGAGGCAGAGACAGAGCCGGGGCCAGCTACGCCGAGTTTCCCCCTCTCAAGACAATCTGTAACAGTTAACTGAAAGGGCAGCAATTACCGCACATCAGATGTGTCGGCGGACAACCCTCACTTTCTGTGTCGCGCACACACACATGCGGAAACACGCCGCACACACCCAACCTGTCACATCATGACACACTCGCTGTTCAGCGTGTCGACATAACGCCACCTGGAGCGAGGCCCGGCGATAATGGATTAGAAAAGTCCAACTCACACTATGCCCCCCCCCCCCCCAATCCCACCCTCCCACCCAAACACACACACACACACACACACACACACACACACAACTACCCCACACATACTTCTGCCTCTAATCGCCCAGGACTGAGTGCAACACCCCTCCCCTCCTTCGCCTGTCCCCAGCTTCAGGGGGACATCCGTCAGCCCTGTCCACTTGGCTCTGGTCATAAATAGGCAGACAAGGCAGTCAGGCAGGGGCCGCGGTCCCATGGGCCCCTGAGGACACATAGACACAGCACCCAGCATATGCTCCCTAAGTACTGGACTGGAGGGTTGGGGGGGGGGGGGGGGGGTGTTCAATGAGGGCACCCATGGGAGTGTGTGTGCTCTTGTACGACTATCCTTATGAGGATATGAGGCCCAAGTGGCCTCACAAGGACAAAAAGATCGTGTGAGGACATTTTAGCCAGTCCACACTAGTCAAAACACTATTTTAGGGTTAGACCTTGGGTTTAAGGTGAAGATTAAAAATAGGTTTAGACTAGCTGAAGGTTTTTTATCAGATTGTTAGCCGATAGCCGTTATGGGACTCCAACGTAGACACCAAAATCATTCATGTGTCACTAGTAGATCGTTCGCTCTGGTGCGCCACGCTAACACTTTAGCGTACACTATGTTGAGTGATAGTAGGCTCCATGCTAACACTGTAGCGTACTCTATGTTGAGTGTTAGTTGGCCACTAGCATTAATGAGAACTTATAGTAGCTCCAAAGCTAAATGGTAAGTCATCTTGATATATGGTATGATATATGATATATATATAAGTGTAGCAGTTTCGTGTGGGAGATTGGTAAAATGTACTTAAAATATGATGCAAAAATAAGACACTATGTGTGTGTGTGTGTGTGTGTGTGTGTGTGTGTGTGTCTAAGTGACAGAAGGGACAGAGAAGTGTTGCAGGCTATGTAATGCTTTTATTCTCTGTTGGCTGTGATGTTGCAGACAGAGCCGTGAAGAGGCTCCCAGGCAGCTCTCTGTGTCACCATCACTCGCCTTCAAAATAAAGGCCTTCTCTCCTTCTCCTCCTTGACCGCCTCCCCCCACCCCATGGTTGGAGGAGGTGCAGAGGAAGCGGAGACAGAAAAGAGGGGTTTGTATGCACGATAGCGGGAAGTAAAGAGGAGGACACCAACAGAGGAGAAGAACAGGAAGAGGGAATGGTGGAATGGCGGGATCAAGAGAATCAAGGGAAGATCACGAAATTAAGTGAAGCGGAAGTAGCAAATGATGGAAAAAAAATGACGTACCTAGCAAGCATTTGACATGCAAGTGCAAGAGGTGGCGAAGTCCAACACCTTAAATTTACATCACATATAGGTTTAACATCAACCGAAACAGGTGCAAAATTGTATTTATTTCAATATATTTGGCATATTTGGTGATTTGGAATCTTTTTGAACTGATATCAGAACGTTATTTCCGTCCCCTATGGACGACTACGGACGTAATCTCAATTTGCCGCAGGCCGTCATCTATGCAACTTCAAAATGTTTGCTGGGTATTTTCCAAGGAGGACACCCGGGAACAGACACTCAACTGCTGTTATGCTTAAACTCACAAGGGAACGGCATGTTGATGGTGTCATGTGAAGAGGAATATTCTGTCCCTGGTGTGAAGCCAAATTCAACCTATACTCCGTTCGTGCTTTTTCCATGTGCTGTTTAAACCCTTTCCCTAACTAGCCCCTTGTAGAAGGGATGATCAGCAAAACGTCCTCACTTTGTCCTCGCTTTTCACCTCATTTTCTATCCTTGTAAGGACATCTGGGGTCCCTGTGTTCTCATAGGGATAGAAGTACAAGAGTGCACACACACACATGCACACACACACACACACACTCTCCAACCCAGTCCTGCGGGTGTATTGCTAGGCGAGGCAGAGTTGTCGCTCCCTCCATCTCTCTCTGGTGTGACTATGTCCAGTCCTCCAGGGGAATCCCATCCCTCTTAATCCTATTAGTGGAGGAACTCACGGATTCGCGGCCCCACTCCTCGGGACCTGTCCACAGTCATTATCCTGACCTCCACTCTCGAGCCGTCTCCATCTTAATACAACCCTTTGCTTCATCCCTCCCTCTCTGCCTATACGCCGCTTTCCCATCCTAACTCTCTCTTGCCTCTTCTATCTTTACCTTTCCCTCCCTCGCCACCACCCCCCCCCCCCCCCCTCTTTCTCTCTCTCTTCCGTGTCTTGCTCTCAGTAGCCTCGTGGTATCTGAAGTAGGGTTTGACCGATATGGGTTTTTGAAGGCCGATACCAACATTTTCATGTTGAAGAATTCATCACCCAACTCAAAAAGTGCCACATCCTGTTTGATGGACTGGCTTTGTCCGGTGGGTCACCACGAGGAAACACTGAACAGATGTGTGTTTTAACAGAAAACACTCAACGTCTTGTCTAACGGCTTGAATCCCCATTTCCCCAAACCACCACCACACATGTAACTGGGCAGAACCTGTCATTTAGCTCGGTGGCTAATTGTGCCGGCGAGTTCAACTTCCACAGACAAGACGACATGACTTTGTTTAAAGCACTCTCTACAAAGGTTCGATAGATATGAGATTTTAGAGGCCGGTACCAATATTTTTTGCATTGCAGCTGCCGATATCTGATATTCTCATTAAAAAAAAATTACAAGCACTCAGTGCCTCCCTGAGAATTGTATTCTTGTCAAGCTAGAAACAGTATTTAGACCACCATGGGACACTAAAACTCACTGAAACCCAGACGAAAGAAACAAAATTATTTTAGGTGGGTTATCAGCTCCTTGAGGTAGGACGAGGCAGGTTTCATTGCAGGTTTTACAGACTGACACTCCTGAAGCTGTTGAGTAAAAAAAAATAAAGAAGACGATGCTGACTGACCAGTTCTTAGTAAAAGGCCAATGTCGGCAAACAGGTATATCAGTCTAACTCTAATGTGAAGGTCATGCCAGGGCTGCGGTTTATGCTTTAACTCTCTGTTTTGAGTCACATTTTTTCTAATTTGGCAAAGAAAGAAAGAAAGAAATGAGGGGAAGGAAGGAAGGGAATGGGTCCCTGCTGACCCATTAACATTGAGGCTAAGGTGCTCCCCTTCGATATTGCAACATAAATTGGATTTGGGGCGTACATGTTAAAACAGACAAATCAAATGCACATCTAAACCCAGAGGATAACGTATAAAATTATAAGAAACACTTATTTTAAATCTGGTCCTTGGATTTCTATGATGTAGCCACTCTGGTGATTATTTCCCTTCTCCATCAGCCTTGAGAAGGCAGAGCTCTGCTTATCCAATGGCTGTTCTCACCAGGAGACGCAGGAAACCTTAAAAGTGTCAAATAATCGATAGCTAGGTCCTCTGAGACGTAAACTAGAACGTTGGTTTTTACATGAATCACATCAAAAAAAAAAGAAAAAGGGGCAAACGCTCATAAACATGGCTCGGGGTGCATGGACAAGCCGATGAACGCAGCATTTTAGGGAAAATTGCTGAAAATATATAGCAGCAGACTTTTTCTTCCTGTACAATATAGAATAAAATATATTGTACAGGAAGTATATATCTCCCCTTGCGCCACTTTGCCTTTTATGTTCTTGTCTGTTTTTGTGTCTTGTTTGTTTGTTTGTTTTTAAATGCTGCCATTTTGGCCAGGTCTTGCTCGAAAAAGAGATCATTGCTCTCAAGTGACTACCTGGTAAAATAAAGGTAAAATAAAAAAAATATATATACAGTATATATAAAATATATTAAAAATATATATTTCATATTTGTAACTGTGGAGTAATGTCACAGAATTGATCTGTTTCTGAG
Organism: Hoplostethus mediterraneus; assembly: GCA_034670385.1. Taxonomy (NCBI): domain Eukaryota; kingdom Metazoa; phylum Chordata; class Actinopteri; order Trachichthyiformes; family Trachichthyidae; genus Hoplostethus; species Hoplostethus mediterraneus. The sequence goes on along the minus strand of JAXDDW010000032.1, from coordinate 3,315,901 downwards.
AGAGATGCCAAATCCTCAGTTACCACATGAAAAATCAATCAATCAATCAAAATGTAAAGAAATTATACTTTGAGCAATAGGTGCAATATAATAATTTCATAATTCAAATGTAACCTTCCTCACAAGTGTGTGGACATTCAAGAAGATCCTCTGATTTGATGAACTGACTCCACCTATCCGTCCTCCATCCATATGAAGGTGCAGGTTTAACACATAATCGCCAACGGTTTGGAAGTTTCTGTGTGTGTGTGTGTGTGTGTGGTTGGAGGTCGTTTCCTGTCACTTCAATGTTCTTTACCTGCTGGAGGAGATGATCGGTCCCCCCGCGCTGCGCTCGGAGCCCGGTAGGATGACATGATCTAACAGAGCTGATAAACACAGACGCCCCGCAACCCAGCTGGCCTCGGCCCTGACAGTGACTGAACTGGCCTCAAATCGCCTTTGACAGGGAGCCGTGTCAAAGCACCTCCGACACACACACACACACACACACACACACATGCACACAAAGCTCGCACATTCGAAAACGTATTTACACACCGAAAAAAAGAAATACGCACGCCAAGCTCGGGCTAAGCATGACGACACACACACACACACACACCTGTCGAAACCCATTCTGACAGAGGTGAGCTGACATCACCTCAAAGGCAAGACTGTCACTTCGCCTGCAAGTGCAATGCAAGGTGGGGGGGGGGGATTTTTGGCAAACACGCAGGTTGGAAACCGACCGGCCTTACGTGGCGGCTGAATTACAGCCCAGGGGTGGAGACGACGATCTCAGAGCAGCTCTTCGCGGTGCAGGTGTACAAGACGATGCCAGAGGTGAAAGGTAGGCTCCGGTCGACGGGTATGTGAAGTGGCAGCAGACAAACTAATAGCTGATACCAATTCGCCTTGCAGGGGACCGATGCTATTTTGGTGATGACGCACGGAGGATGGCCCCTCCCCCCATCTGCGCCCATGTGGCATTCCGGTAACTCGCCGTGAACTTGACTGTGCCCTAAGTGGGAGGAGAGGCGCAGTAGGGGGTCGCGTCAGTGACGATCAAGCAGCCCGGTGCAATTTTGGTGTCAAGGATAATGGGGGTTTGTGCTTTTGCTGTTTTTGTGGCTTTACCAAAGAGACGCGTACGTCAACAGATCCCATTTCCGTGGATATGTTGGCCGATTTGAGTTTGATATAAATCCATCAAGCAGGGAAAGAAAATCATTTTTCATTCTAACTATATACACATGTGGCTGTGGTGTGAATGATCCTCTGAACTGTCGGTATGACAGCACGGAGACCAACGTCGAAGAGAAGTTAAATGTGTCCATTAAAGTTTTCTGAAAAGGCTGACTGATTGGTTAACTAGGCGTTATGTTCGCTCGTGGCGGTTCTGCAGCTCCCGCGCCAAGGACATCAGTTCCCTCATGGGAGAAGCTTCTGTGGCGGAACCGCTAGATTGTCGGAGCGCCGTGACGCACATCGCGCTGCTTTTAAAGCGGGCCCTGGACTGGCCATCGGGAAAACCTGGGTAGAACTGGTGGCATGCCTGCTCGGTTTGGTCATGGTCACTGGACACTGATCAAAAGGCAAAATGGAGTATTTAATTCACTTAGGCTACATCAAAGCGGAGCAGCCAGTCAGCTGATCTTGGTACAGTCCTACTTATCCCCCCGCTGTGTCTCACCTATTGGTTTGATCCTCTTGCTCGTCACGAGACGGGATTGGCCGCGCACAGGCCAATCAGCAGACGCAATTTGTTTGTTTTGCTTCCTTCATCAGTCAGGGCCGTGATGCCGTGCGCACCCAGGTGACAACCTGCAGCGTCTGAAGACTGAAGAAAGATGGACAGTCGCAGTCAGAAAAAAGAGAAAAGGCGGAGCTGAGAGGGAGCGGATAAAGGAGGGTAAGGCCCTTGCAGGAGATGCATCATGCTAGTGCATCACAAGTGCTAGTGCATCACGTTTTACGGCTGAGCAAAACGAGTCAACTGCCCAATTTAATCTATTTCCTGTAAAAGACGCGTACCTGCAGAATCAAATTGCCAACACACTTGTGTCATCATATAGGGAACGTGTGAGATGCATCGATAAATGGCTGGAAACTAGTGAAAATAAAGTGCTGTGTTTTTTTCTATAAGGTGGAGATGCCAAGGGAGACACGCTAGAAGAGTGATTCGGTGATGTAGCCTATATTCTGAGGGAGAAGCCAAGGCCCCTCTTGGCCACACTGTATACAGTATAGCAATGTTAGATGAGTCCAATGTGTAGTGGTAAAAGGCAGAAATGCATTATGGTCCAAAACAGTAAACAGTGAAATCACTACTGGGCTTGTGGTGAATGAAGCGGTGACCTGTGTGGAATGAAGCTGTTTGGACTTCTTAGGTCTCTTGAATGGGTTTCCATCACTTTTACAGGAGGTCAGCAAATGTGTCTGTGTGTATGCGCGTGCATGTGTGTGTGCACGTGCACGTAATAATATGACAATATTTAGACTACTGTTGATTATGGTACTATGCTTTTGCTAGGCATCAGTATGGTTGCAATGGCATCATCTTTGCCCTTTTTTGTGGTCTGGGTTGTTTGCAATGGACAATAGGCATTGAAGGGAAGTTTACAGGGAATACACTGTAATATAGACCTGAGTATTTACTGGTCTCTGTGTGCAGGGTGGCCTGAGTTAGAGTGAGATTCCTGGCCTCAATTATTGTCCCAGTCTGACCCTTTTTAAAAGGCAAGGAAACGGAGTGATTTGATTGGTCAGAGGCTCACCACACCTCCTGATAATATATTCCTCCTAATCCATCCCGTTTCCAACTGCACCGCAGGTGTGCCGTGCACCTTTGGCCACAGGATTCTCCAAAAATCAATCGCGGCGCCCTGTGCACTTGCACGGTGCACCTTTGACTGCGTCGTGCACCATTGATTCATGGAGATAGAGCCCCAAATAATAAAAACAGACAGAAGGCTGGAATGCTTCTGAGCGTTAAAGGTTGTGGGCTCGGGTGCTCTTTGGATAAAAAAAGGCCCTCATGGGGTAATAATGTGGAAAAAAGAGAGATCCAAGGCAATCTATCAAAAAGGCTCCATTCTATTTTGCGAGTCATAATTGTGATGCTCAAATGTGCCCAAAATCACTCCCCATTATGACCAGGCAAGTAGAATAAAATCCAGATTCATGGAATGGGTTGGATCTTTTTCACAGCACTGGCATTCAAAAACCCATATCGGTCGAACCCTAACACACATGCGCACACAACTTCTTTTTTTTTCTTCCCCCATCCACCTCTCACACATTCCTTCAAACAAAACTCAACATTTTCCTTTTATCATTGCTCTAATTTTTCACTATGCAGTTAAAAAAGTTTCCTCTCTGAAGTCTACCTCGTACGGTGGCCCGGGGAGTCTGTGTTTTTTTTAGTTTTTTTTAACCAAGTCATCTCCGTATGCTCGACAGCGGGGACCTGGGCCGTCTGTTTGATGTGGCACGAGTGTTCATCGCACGGTGAGATCAAGAGCCAAACGGGAACAGGGTGAACAAGATGCCCATGAAAACCCCCTCGCCAACTTTAATGGACTGGATCCCCGCTGAGTACTAAGGACATTTCCAGCACACACACCCACACCAAATCAAGACATTTATCTTCAATGAAATGAGAGGAGAATTAAAAAAGATGTGCATGCATGCACACACACACATTGTGAGATCAGCAGGTCTCCTTGAGAGTGCACTCAAAGTAATGATATCAAAGCCGTTGTCGTGTGAATGATTCCACGTGAAATCAAGGTGTTTCTTTTCCCCCCACTATAAGGCGCGGGTCATGTGTGAAGTGTCTAAACATTGTGGAGTGATTTAAGAAAACATACAAGCTATTCGAGACGACAAAGAGAGCGAGGAGTGTGTTGACTTCTGGCGAGTAGGAAAAATAAAGCGCCGGTAGAAGCTGTTGATGAGTTTTAAGTGAGGGAAAGAGGGGGGAGATAATGAGAAAGAAGAGGGGAGGAGAAGAAAGTAGAGGAAAGGAAGAAAAGAAAGAAAGGAAGCATTAGAAGATGAGTAGAGAGGGAAGAGGAGGAGGAGAGTATAGAAAGATGATGAGAGAAGAGAGAAGTCACCTGGGGCTGTGTGGTTTGGCCATTAGAGGTTGAGCTGGCTCAGTCTTCAACACATCCTGCCTGACATCTCTCTCTCTCTCTCTCTTTGTATGAGAAAATGCATCAATATTGAAGATCGGCTTTGCAACGTTGTCATGAAAAAATCTTATTTTTAAATCTAATGTGTGCTGAGCAAGAGGAGATCCACCCATCAGCGGTGCACAAGACTTCCTGGTTTGGCCGGGGCGGCGACGAATGGCGGGAAATCTTCTCTGCACGCAGGAAATAACGAATGGAAACTCTAAAATGCAATGCAATGTTCGCATGTTGCAAAGACAAAATTTTGCAAAACATTCCAAATATCATGTTATCCCCATTTAAGTTCTGGCCTTGTCCCGGATCCAGTTTCCATGGCTAAGGAGGAGCTGGATGGTATCCCAGCTTGGCCTCCCCGTCCCCGGCTCCACCGAGAGGCTTTCTGCCCCCGTCCACACCTCCTTATGGTAACAATTTGCCTAAACCGTGGCGTTCTCACTTTCACACACCGTCTACTGTACTACAGACCTACACAAGTATCCTCTCCTCTTACACTGCAAAAACATATCCGTCTCATTAAGTCATTTAATTTAATATTGAGTCTTACATGATCATTTTCTTAAATAAGTGGAAAAAAGACAATTTGGTGTGATAATTCCACTTTTTTCCAACTATTTTAAAGATTTTTTTTAATCAAGTGTAATTTTCTTGAAGCTTGTGGAGTGATCTGCATTAGTCTGCCTTTTCAAAATATTGAAACTTGTGAAGTGAAATTGCATAAGAAAAAAGTACAATTATATCACCCTCATTGACAGAATATTTAATTTGTTTTAAGAAAAAAAATATTTTTAAGAGTAAATGTGATTTTTCTTTTTACATGTTTTTGCAGTGTAGTCCCCAGGCCTGGTGCTACCCAATGCCAGACGGGTAATATGACACTGTATACAGCCATACACACACACACACATTCACATACAAGTGCACTGCGAGTACACACACAGAAGCAAGCAAATGTGTGTAAAGTTGAAAGCAACACTTATGGCATGATGATTAACTTGGACTCTTTCTCGACGGCAGTGCTCCTCCCCCCCTCCCTCATTAATCACTAACACTGTTTGTCTTCCTGTCTCTTGGATGAACCAGCCTTTTGAAAATATGGTCAGAAGTCTCGCAACAACTTTTTTGCTTTCCCAGACTGGCAGATGCTGACCATTCAGGAGCAACGAAAACAGAAAAACAAACAAGGAATCCGTCTTCAAGTGCCCAAATACCCCTGAACTCTGTTTTACAAAATAAAAGACCATTTTTACAGCACTCATTCTCTGTTTTGGCACGTGAAAACATGTATTCTCTGTTGGCTAGGGTTCAGTTCAGCTGTCTCGTCATGACAGTGATTCACGAGGCTAGTCGGGCGAAAGGTGAAACATGAAGGTAAAGGCGTTAATGCTCCCTTGCGCCAGCTTCTAACCCCTCGGTGGCTCGGCATTGGAACATGTTAGCTCGTTAGCTAGTATTAGCTAGTTGAAGTGTCATGCCCTCCAACACACAGGGCTAGATAATCCCGATCTCTTAACAATAGCCATAACTATGTCAAAGCTAAACACCTTTTAGCACTTTAGACAACTGAGAGCAAATTAAATTTCAAAAAAAGGGTTTTACATTTTAAGAATAGAATAGAATGTATGGCGATATAAAATTTCACAAAAATGAAAAACTGGCAAATGCTGCTGAACCCAAGTTGGAACTTTTCTCCCAGATGACGACATTGGCTCTTTTTGAGTTGACTCAGATGGTTGCGATTCAAATTTGGATGATGCAACATCTATTTCAACAAATCTGGAGCATCCCAATACCACACCGGAATAGAAATCAGAGTTATGTTATCCTGAAGCAAATCAAATCAAATGCCACCCAAACATCATCATCTTGATCATCCTATGGGAATAAACAAATACACTAACACAGGAAAAAGCCCAAAATACAACAATGGCATGTATTATCTCTTGATACATCCTCTGCCTCAATCGTTTAATGTCGTCAGCGATTTGAAGACAGTAAGTGCTTTTGTTTTTCATTCTTATAGCGCAGCCTGAAGCCAAATGTCTTCCTCTATCTTGCAGCTGTTCTACTGTAGCTTGCTACTGCCACAATGGTGACATTCTTTAGTCAAGAGCCTCTAGCAAGCTTCATCAATCAGAAGTTGAATTGTCCAAAAACTATATCGCACCACCTGATTCCCTTTCCTGTTTGTGATGGTAGTAAAGTCAACTCTCTCTGGGTGGAAGTATTCCTGCCGCTTTGATTTCATCCAGTAAAAGGACAACAAGAACATTGGACATCAACGTTGTTTGGGTTATCCCAAATTCTGAAGGGAAGAGAGGATGCAATCAGCAATTTGGGTACTGTAACATAAAAGTAATGTAACAAGTAGAAAAATGAGTTTTGAAATGAGTACGTTTTAAAGGAGAACACTGACCTTTTGGGAAATTGCCTTGTTAGTGAACTTTTCCACGTTACGATCATCTTGTGTCTCTGGTAGATATCGCTGTTCTGGGGGCATACTAACGCATTAGCAAATATGGGCAACTAGCATCTAATGTAAGACCTTTTATACCCCTTTCACACTGGAGCAACAACCCAGGTCAGCTGTGAATGGGTTATCAGATCTGGGTCCGACCCTGCCGTTGACCTGGGAATTATGTAAAACCTGTAAGACCTATGTTATGCAAGTGACGGAGACCTCATTGTTTACGATCAGAGGCGCATTATATGCAAGCCAGTTTACAACAAGGACCGGTTCAATAACAAACCAATAACAACAGGGTATTGGAAAGATTCTGAAAACAGAGAGCTTCTGTCCATTTGGACATTTGGGAAGAAGAAATAAAGCAACAAATTACCGGGATGTTAAAAGACTCTCTTATCTACGGCTAATAGATAATATAATACAGGTAATATCACACAGTAATTTGTTTGGCCCTGTGCAGCAGTGACGTACACTATATGGCCAAAAGGTCAGTGGACACCTGACCATCACAACTATATGAGCTTTCTGGACATCCCATTCTAAAACCATGGGCATTTATATGGAGTTGGATGCCCCTTTGCGGCTAAAACAGCCGCCACGCTTCTGGGAAGGCTTTCCACAAGCTTTTGGAGCGTGTCTGTGGGAATTTGTGCCCATTCAGCCCAAAGAGTATTTGTGAGGTCAGGCAGTGATGTTGGACGAGAAGGCCTGGATCGCAGTTGGCATTCTGATTCCTCCCAAAGGTGTTCAATGGGGTTGAGGTCAGGGCTCTGTGCAGGCCACATCAAGTTCCTCCACACCAAACTGGTCTAACCATGTCTTTATGGACCTCGCTTTGTGCACAGGGGCACAGTCATGCTGAACAGTTAAGGGCCTTCCCCAAACTGTTGCCACAAAGTTGGAAGCGCCCAATTGGCTAAAATGTCTTGGTATCCTGTAGCATTAAGATTACTCTTCACTGGAACTAAGGGGCCAAGCCCAAACCCTGACAAACAGCCATTGAGAGACCATTATCCTCCTCCACCAATTAGTTGGGGTGTCCACTGACTTTTGTCCATATAGTGTATACAGATGTAAATATGGTGACACAGGTCTTGTGCGGTCTGGTCTGAATGGTGATGACCCAGCTTAGTAGTTTGGTCTGAATGGGTCCAACGCGGGAATAGCCTGTGCTCAATAATTTGTGTGTGAAAGGGTTAAGTAATCTAGAGTTGGTGGGGGGGTTTTCTGCCAATCCTCTGGTCACATAAAGGGTAAGTTGACCAACCAATTCCCGAAAAGTCGGTGTAGTCTATTAAGTAACAAACCCAACACCGTGGCTGCCCTCCATGGCTGGAATAAACTGAGAGAGATATTCAGGGTTCTGGGATCCTTGATCACAGAGCCTTTTTTCTCACTCTATGATTCGCTCCCTTGTGTTCTCTCTGCTCCCTTGTGTTCTCAGATAAATTAGTTGTATTAGTGGAATATAGCGTTTGGCATAAGGGGGCCATTTCCCACACCCTGTGATGTCCGTGCCAGTTTAGCCAAGGTCCTTTCTGGCCCTCCATTCAAGCCCAGCCTGGTGTGCCACGGAGGATGCCAGCCTCAGCCGGCCTGGCATCGCTCCCAGCTTGGCCAGTGGATGATGGAGGGGTAGAAGGGATGACTAGAGAGAGAGAGAGAGAGAGAGAGAGAGAGAGAGAGAGAGAGAGAGAGGAGCTACAAATATGGGGAAATGAATGGAGAGAGAGAAGCGGGGGGCAGGGTTGGAGGTAAAGAGAGAGGAAGACAAGAAAAGAAGGAGCTACCAGGGGTGGAAAAAATACTAAGTAAGTACTTAGTATGGATACTTTGCAAAAATTCTACTTAAGTAGAAGTACAATTACAGATGGAAAAAGAGTAAAGAGAGAGAGTGAAAGTAAAAGGCAGCTAGAATTAAAAAAAAGCTTTGGCTCTCATTATTTACATGCATACAATAATTCGAATTATTGTAATCAAATTGAAATCAAATTGAAATGAAAAATAAAAAATCATCAAATAAAATAAAATGAGGATAACTGAAATGATGACAGAATATGAGCTTCGTCACCAACTACACATGTCCAGTTTGATAAAAATCAAAGATTTTGTGATGTACAGTTGTGAGAAACTTTTGTTAAATGTTATTTAACAAGAAACATACAAAAAAAAAGTACTTTTATGTGTTGAACATATTGCTCAAACATTAACAGACTAAGCTGGGAAAAAAGTATTTGGACCTCTATGACTTCTATGAAAGGGGGGAATTGAAGTCAGGTAATCCAATCAATGAGATGACATTCAGGTGTGGGTTAGAGGTGTCCAGTCACAAAGTTTGGTTACCAGAGTCTGCTCTCCAAACAAAAAAACAGATCTGTTGAAGTAGAATCTGCCCCGGTCAAAGGAAACTTCAGAGGACCTCCGGAGAAGAGTTGATGGAGGCTCATATGGCTGGAAAACGATACAAAGCATTTCCAAAGACTTGGGCCTCCATCAGTCTACAGTCAGATCGACTGTACACAAATGGAGGATATTCAGTATATTCAGTGCCATTGCTATTCTATAACTATAACCATGGGTGTAGCCATTGTGTGTAAAGTGCAATTACAAGGACAAATACATTTTTTTGCAATCTAAAACTGATTTCAAACAATTTTAAACGACTAAAATTGCACTTCTACCAAGTTTTTTTTTTTACTCTTATTACTATAAAGAAGAAGATGGACGGAGATGAGTCTGCAGCTCCAAAAGAGAACAACAGTCATAAAAGGAGAGGATAGGGTGCAGTATGTCACGTCTGGTAGTCTGTCAGCCCAGCCAACGCCTGCCCACTTACCCCAGACCACATACCAGTCTGGCTACCAAGCTGTGCCAAGGAGCTACTACTGCATTAAGACTTATCCCTCATAACTGTGTGTGTGTGTGTGTGTGTGTGTGTGTGTGTGAGAGAGAGAGAGAGAGAGAGTGACATTTAGACTTCTCCGTTGCCATTTATGTTGGCATCACAGTGTATACCGCAGAGGCACAGCGCCTGAGCCAAAGTGTTGCTGATGACTCTCTTTATCCATTGCAGTATGTAGGGTTGGTAAAAATCACACACACACACACACACACACACACACATACATACATAAAGACATACACACACACACACACACACACACAGTGCAGCGATTAAGAATAGCCAACTGGCGCAGATGGCTGTAAAAATATATTTGGAGCCATAAGCCTTGAGGACACTGTAATGAAAACCACCCAAGTAAGAAACTCCACAGAGCATGAGAATACGAGAAACAAAAAAATGTCTCGGTAACACGGGAATTAATAAGCAATAAACTATTAAAAGAGTTATTTTGATTTTGAATTCTCAATAACTGCTGGATTTGTGGAAGCGTACAGTGAGAAACATTCAGTAGCACCTATCGCTAAACAAAACACACACATCACACTGTAATGTCATTCATGCAGAAGGATGTGAATGTGATATTGGGTGTGAGCCTGCAAAGATCTATTTATATGAAGAGAGCAAAATGGAACATGATAATTTTAGTCCCTATACAGTATCTCAATGGAAAAACACTAGGAAAAAAAACACTAGTGGTGATGCACCTTGCATTGGTGGGTCCATTTTTCTTATTCCTGGGGCCAAACGTTAGACGACGTGATATCGTGTCGGGTTGCTACAATGACAAATTTGGCCACAGTTGAATATGTTCAACCTTCGGGAGGTCAGCAAATTGGTGGAGCTTTGATTGATTGTCCAATGAGATTTCACTTTATTGCGTTTAGTGAAATGGCATCACATCAGCACGGAGGAGAATTTGACGGCGGTTTCCGATTTTCCAGTTGTTTTGTTGTCCTAATAAATTTGAAATTGGAAAAATGTTGGCGTCAGGTAAGCAACAACTCTATCATTCTTCTATGAGACAAACAGATAAATAAAACGATTGGCTGTTTTATAGGTGAATGCGTATAAGGAGCTGGATTGTTTACTGTTTCTATGGCAACCGCTGCTCACTGAATGAAGACTTCCATGTCCACTCGGAGCTGCAGGGGATCAAAGCCAATCACAACTAGTGTCCACGTATTGGTGTACCGTCTGCTCGTCCCATCAAAGAGCAGGGGCTTCTTTCTAGAACGACGTTCAACGATCCTACAGGGGGAAATCAGGAAGAGAGACCAGTTTCTCCACCGACAGCAGCCAAGATAGACCAGAATTCAATGCAGTACCCAAGATAGACCAGAATTCAATGCAGCCGCAAGACAGGTTTTGAGTCAGAGGGCGTGACTCTCACTTGTTCTCAACTGGAAGAAATCTTGATCTTGGGTTGTTGAAAGGCATTCTGGGAAATAACAACACTTCATCTTTCAAAATCACAAATTTTTAAGACGCATCATTAGATGAAATAACTTTTTAAGATTTGTATTTTTGCAGTGTGTGTGTGTGTGTGTGTGTGCATACCAAAGTGCCACAGGGCACCTTTAACACCCGAGCAAAATCTGTAGTGGAACAATAATTCCACTCTACTTCTGTTTCTGTCATGTTGAGAAATGTAATTTAAGGCCAGTGAGTTCTGACCCCAAGGCTTTACTGTACACCGTGTTTCCTCCCTAAACTGTGTGTGTGTGTGTGTGTGTGTGTGTGTGTGTGTGTGTGTGTGTGTGGTGTGTGAGAAGGGGCCAGGCAGACCCGGGGTTATACTGCGTCCCAATGGTGTGTTAGACAGCTGTGTCCCCCCACTTCGTCTGCCCTGGAGACACAACAAACACACACACACACACACACACACACACACACACACACACACATGGATTGAATTCTCACCTGTGTGTCAGTGGCCATCGTGAAAAATCCACGATTCCTACTCCTACGTTTTCAAAATGATCTTTTGATGGTGGAAATTAATTTTAAAAAAGGGATCAGCGTGTTATAATCTTGTTACCACAGAGGGTGACTGAATCCAGATCCATCAGAACAGATGAAATATGGTCAGATGTGAATGTTCAGACCAGACAAAGAGAACAGCAGAGAAATATAATATTAGTATAAACCAAAAGAGAAGAAGTGATAAATAAATAAGTGCAGCTGCTCAATTTGATGGCTTGTTCCAACTATTCTCATCTTTTGCATCTATAATTGAAGGTTTTGATTGAATCAATTGCAAATGGAACTTTTCTATTATGAATTATATGGTGTGTGTGTGTGTGTGTGTGTGTGTGTGTGTGAGTTGACAGTAATCTCTCGCTATCACACGTCTCTATTTTTGTCTGTGTGCCTGTCTATCTCTTATTTCACTATCCCTCTCCTTCTCTAGCTCTTGATCTCTTTCTGTCTGCCTCTCAGTGTGTGTGTGTGTGTGTGTGTGTGTGTGTGTGTGTGTGAGTGTGAGTGTGAGTGTGAGTGTGTGTCTTTAGTCCAGACAGGGGACTCTCTGTGTGATCCGGGGCCAGGGAGGGTCTCTCTATGGTTAGCAAGGTCATGGCAAGCCAAGTTGCTGCCTAATTAGATTACTGCACACATCCTGCTTAGAGGCCACACAAACACACACAAGACACACACACAGACACACACACACACAAACACGCAGACAGGCATATGCACGCACACACACACACACACACAGCTAGACAGAGAGAAAGTGTGTGTGTGTGTGTGTGTGTGTGTGTGTGTGTGTGTGTGTGTGTGTGTGTGTGTACAGGAAGAGAGTGGCCCTGACTGCAGCTGACCCCTCAAAGGCCTTGACCAGTCTATAGCTAAGGAACATCTGCAGGTCACACACACACACACACACACACACACACACACACACTCACTCACGCACAGCCGAATGATATTTCCTGTCTACGTTACAGAAGCATTGGATCTGGACAAGCCATGGTCTCTTCACATGTCCATCCATTCCCTCTTGTAAACAAACCATAAACTTAGAATATGTATATTTAGTATTCTTATTATTCTTATTATGATTATTGTTATAATGATTATCATTGTTATTATTATTATTATTATTTCTATTTTTAAAAGTATTTCCCCATGTAATAATTTTACAAATTAGTCACCAATCAACCCTCCAAAAAACACAAATTATTCCATAAATTCAATACTGTGGTCCAGAGTAATACTGTAAAGCTACGATATCCATTAAAAATTAATAAATAAAATAAATAATAAAGAATGTTTTATACGTGATCAGTCTGTGGCTGTGAACCTGTGTGGACCTAACTTCTTTGTTTGCCTGAAATTGGCTTTACAGTGATGTTCAGGGATGTTTTGGGCTGTGTACCTTTTACTGTACCTTTATAGCAACAACAGCAATGGTGGAAAACAGGGAAAAAAGTGCAGTGAAGCTAAACGTGCAGCAGACATGACATGTTTAAAAACACAGTGAGCATCAGCATTGCTTTTCCACACTGGCGCCCCCTGAAGGAGACGAAAGCAATGCAGAGCTAGCTGCTATACAATGTAGCCTAATGAAGATATATTTGTGATGACTATTTACATTATGAAATGAATCCAAGGTTGAGAAATGATTACACAAATGAACATATTTACATTGTTTATTTTTGACCACAACTACATGCTTAATTAATAGGAAAAACAGGAAGAGATTCATATAGATTTAGCTAACACCATTAGCTATAAGCTAAGGATTTGAAACTCTAAAGCTACACTATCTAGCAATCTGGTAAAATAATTTATGTTCCTATTGTTTGAGTAGTAAACATTAGTAACATATGAGGTCATTCTGGAACAAATTCACCCCACAGCACACATTGTGACAACTTAATTTAGTTGGTTTAGCTAGCTAACTAGCAAATTAACTCTTAGCCGTTAGCCAACTAGACTCGGCTCTAGGCTCTTCTTACACATCACTACATTTTCTATCTTGTCTGTACAGCTTCCCTCTCTGGTACAGCAGCTAATTTCACACAGTCAACCCCCCGTCAGTCAATCAGGAAAGGGAGGCGGGAGCAAAGCGAACAAGGACCAACAGAAATGTGGTTCCTGGTTGGTTTATCTCTGTTTTACGTTCATATGTGGATTGGAGATGCATTTACACTTTTGTTGTCAATGCGTCTCAACGTTTCCCTCACCACCTCTGGAGGTATTTTGCGCGATCAGAACTTTCGAATCGTCTCAGGGGTGCGTTCACACCCGTAAGTTTCACATTTTTCTTTTTTTGCTCCGTCTGATTACGATCCCGTCACCCGGGACACGTCTAAATCCCAGGTGAGGGGAGAGAGGGGCGTCTCTCTCTCTATACAATTAAAAATCATTCTTCCGCCTTCTGACTGATTAGCGCGGAAGGGGACGATGCAAAAGGAGGACGAGGGAAGACGAAGACCTGCTTTTTTTTAAAACGCCGCCAATTACACGTCCAGTTAAACACACAGTCCACCCGTCTCACTCTCCCCCCCTCCCACCCCCTCCTCTTCCTTCATCCCTCCTTCTGCCACATGCTGGATGACGAGCGATCCTTAATTGTTGCGGTAATCAGTGTGATTCATATTGCCTCATTAATATGCCTGTTGTTCACACAATCTTCTCACATCTCTCTTTCCTCACTAATGCATCCCTTACCTCCCCCACTATCACCCCTCTCTCTCTCTCTCCCATCTCTTTGCTTCTCATTTTTATCTCTCAATCTTTTTCCCCCTTTTTCTCCATTTCCATCCATTTATTTTACCCACTTACACCCCCACCCCCCCAACACACACACACACACACACACACACACACACACACACACACACACACACACACACACACACACACTTCATGTTCACTGATCACACATAAATTAACATTGAAGGCTTTCATAATTGCTTATGTAAAAAAAACGCACACTAATGCACACAGCGCTCCCTATTTAACGGGTCTAATTTTAAACCGCCAGCGCCGTATCGCCCGCCCCACTAATACGCCCGGTTTTTACACTAAATGATTGATGTCTCACCATACCACATTTTCCACTTCATTAATAAAAAATGGTGTCTTTATTTATTAATGGGTAATATACATATACATGTATTTATGATTCAATTAGGGCGGGCGATAGAACTGCAGTCAGGATCTATAAGAGGGAATTTACTGCGTAACCCCTAAGATCTAAGTGCTTGGTAATGCATCTGTATTGGCGCATTGCTTGCCTTGCCATGCGAGACGTTGTGTAGCAGCTATGAGTTAACAGAGATGCAGAGGTGTTGCGCAACACCGTCGCAACATTTTCTTCCCCCGGTGGCAAAAATAACATGTGAATACTCGCGGATTAGGGCGAAAGGCGAAATCGGCATCTTGAGTTAACACGTTTTTCTCCTCTCGTAGTTCCTTTTGTTTTATCTTACGACTTCCAACACACACACACACACACACAAATGCAAAATAACAGGTTCACTAGCCTCGTAAATCAAGTCCCAAGGAGGACACTCATTTTCCTGAGCCATTATTGTTGGGCAGTAGTGGCTACTAAATTACCCTATATTAGCAGTGTTTGTGAACGTGTGTGTGTGTGTGTGTGTGTGTGTGTGTCTGAGCGCTAACCCAATAGAAGCCAGCACAACCCTGCTGGCAGAGAGCGTGCAGCGACAGGGCTAATAGAAAGATAATGAGTCCGTCCAGACTCACGCCTCTATTAAATCTCCCCTTAATACTCTCCTTGGAAGGATGGGTGTATTAGAGTCCGCTTCTCTTTTATGACTGCGGCGTTATGAGAAAAGTGAACCGGCGATGAATATTCATGGTCCAGCGCCGCTAAATACTTTCTACGAGCAGTTTCTGTTTACAGCGACAAGTAAAGGGTGTCTCCGCGCCCAAGCACCTTCGATGGACAAATTAAGAGTCACAAAAGCACCAAATGAACTCAAATCTCATTTTATTGGTGTAAATATTTGTTATGGATGGATGGATGGATGGATGGATGGATGGATAATAGATACAGTAGATAGATAGATAGATAGATAGATAGAGAATAGATACAGTGGATAGATAGATACATAGATACATAGATCATGCAGTGTCTACCATACAAAGAAATGTTTGATGTCTTGGAAGGGACGCAGGCTTTCAGAAAACCAGGCCCCACAAATAGACCCATTCATTTCCTGTTGATATAAAAGCTCCTTGTTCAGTTAAAGGACTTATTTTTTTAATAATGGTATGAAATGGAAATATCCCCTCGGGCGTGTCATGGTCAGATGTTGCAGACTATGTCTATTTGGGCCCCCGTATCACACTGTCCAATCACAAGCGAATCAGGGTTTGGAAACAAAAAGTCACATGGACTCACGTGCAGCTTGTTGATTGGACAGTTTTGGTAACCAAGGGGCGATACCGTCAGCTAAGCATGATGGACTTATCAGCACTCTTTAACGTAAGTTCCCCTCTATGGTGTTCAAACCAGTTAAGAACACATGCCGGCTTGTCAGATGTCAACATCTGCCTCTTTATACCCATAATCCCTTGTGTTTGGAGTCGTTTCCTGCAGTTCGTTCAGATTATGTCCACAACTTCCTCATTTCTAGGCATTACATCCATTACAGGCACACATATTCTGTTATCATTCCTGCAAACCGTCTTCTCTCCGGCAACGGCGTCAATGCCAAACAACGATCTCTGCATCCTCTCTCTTCTCAGAAACTGTAAATGGCGATGTCAGCAATGACAAGGTACCAAATTGCCCGGTATCCACCGAGTGGTTAAAAAAAGTTCCGGGTGTTTGTCTCCATTGACGCGAGTTTCGTCGCTCGCTCGGCGTTGCGCGGCGCGGGGGGGGGGGGGGGGGCGGACGCTAAGCGGGACGTCCTTCCTGTTAATGAAGTCGACCCAACAACAACACCTTGGAGCGGTGACGGTGGCTTTTGACCGGCGCAACCAATTGAATTACAGCAACAACAAAAAACAGACACACACACACACACACTGGCTTTTTCTTTCTCTAAATCACACACACACACACACACACACACAAAAAAACACAAATATCCACCATTCCTTCAAGCAGGAAGTTATTTAGATATCTGTTGGGGTTGGGGGGGGGATAATGCGATGTCACCTCTAATACTCCGATAGAGGCACAATGTCCCTGCCGGTGCCTTTTCTTCACGTGTAAAAAAAAAAAAAAAATGGCGCGTATGAATGGCAATGCGGCTAGTGTCAGCGCCGGCTGACTTATTGGGGATGTATAGGCCAGCTTTATTCACACCGCCTGTTATTTACCCCCCTTTTTTTTTATATTACCGGTGCATTTTTATTGCGGAGGGGAATCGGGAAGATGTAATTGCCTACCAGGTATCTGCTTGCATTATCGGGCCTAGGATGGCATTAACTATAAATAGATAAAGGACATTATGCAGCCATATTGTGTACTCTGTGTGTGTCTGTGTGTGTGTGTGTGGGAGTGATGGGCAGCAAGCGTATTTGCAAGTGCGTTTGCTTGTGTGTGTGTGTGTGTGTTATTTGATTTATTCAAACTACACAGCGTCTGGTTTATGACTGATAGGATATACAAATCTATTGTGAGGTTAGAATGAGATATTTGACCAGACAATGGGATAAGCTGGATCTCCAGAAGTGACCCGCGCGGTGTGTGTGTGTGTACGTATATTGCGTTTGTGCAGTGCAGTGTGTGTGTGTATGTGTGTGTGTGTGTGTGTGTCATTGAAAGTGCTTGAGAAAGAGATGCCGCCGTCGTGCAATAAAAGTTTCTTTTGCGTGAAAAAGGGAAGTGTATCTGCATCTTTTGGAGGCCAGTTTCATCATGGGAGTGCAACCACAATAGAAACCCCCAATGTCTCAACTCTCTCGCTCTCTCTCTCGCTGCTCCTCTCTCTCTCTCTCTCTCTCTCTCTCTCTCTCTCTCTCCCTGTCTCTCTCTCTCTCTCTCTCTCCCTGTCTGCTTCAGTCTGGCTGTGTGGGCACAGACAAAGTCAAACTGCTGCTCGCACATATTTGGGCGGCTATTTAATTAAAAGTGGATTACAAGAGTGTTGGGTAAACAAAGATCAGATTAACAAATAGGCCGTCGCTGCTTTCCCATTTGCTAATGCAAATTTGACTTGACGATGGGATTGGTCGTGCAGAAGAACGGCTCCGCCACTCCGCCGGAATATTAAGACCCGGTCTGGAGCCCAAGTTAAGTCGGGACGAGTCGCAGAAGTTGGCTAAGCCACCCTCCTTCTGCCGACTGGGTGTGTGTGTGTGTGTGTGTGTGTGTGTGTGTGTGTGTGTGTGTGTGTGTGTGTGTGTGTGTGTGTGTGAGACATGTGTGTGCGTGAGACATGTGTGTGTCTTTTCTTTTGCGAGACACTATTTCTCATTTTTCATTTGATTAGAAGGTGTGGTGTTTGATTAAACTGATGTTGTATGCGCAGGTGGGAGTTTGATATATACCGGAGGATCTCGAATGTCTCGAATGTCTTGGGCCCCGAAACAGAAACGAACAGGGCCCCCTCTGTTTGACAGAGAGGGGCCCCCCACACAGGGGGGTTTGTGTTGTTGTTGATTCAGTATTGAATTGTGGGATACGAGATAATCGTGGTGAGAGTGAAATCTATGATTAAAATCATCATACTTAACTTTCTAGTGAATTACAGTGAAATTAAACTGTTGCTCATTTAACTGGGGGCCTGTAGAAGCCCCTCGAGGGCCCCTGGAACTCCCTCAAATCCAACCGTTTCAACCGGAAGTATGTTGAATTATCTATCTATCTATCTATCTATCTATCTATCTATCTATCTATCCCATCCTCCGTTCTCTCTGCCTCGTTCTCTTTCTCTGCCTTTTTTTTTTCTCTCCTTCCTTCCTGTCTCTCTCTCTCCTCCCCATTTTTAACTCGTCCTCCACATCCTTCACATCCACTCAGCCCGCGTCCCAGAGTTTTGGACACGGTTCGACCTTGCCGTGATAGACTGTTGGCGAGTTCATCCCTCTTTTTTCCAGACCACCTCTCGACACTGCGGGAGAGTGAGGGAGGGTGGAGGGGTGGGTGGGGGGGGGGGGGGGGGGGGGGTGGTGGAGAAAAAGAAGAATGAATGAAGTGCGGGGCAGAAGAGGAGGGATGGATTTATCGACGCGAGGCCCGGCGCTGGGGTCGATGCATCAGAGCCCGGATCATGGTGGATGATGAGGCCTCTGGGTGTCAGGGACAACTTCATACAGGCCGGGGGCCACCCATTCATCTACACCGCTCTCTTTCTAATCCATATTACTCTCTCTCTCTCTTTTACCCACGCAACTTTATTTCTTGTTTTAAGCTTATTTTTTAAAGTGGCAAACCACCAGATCTTCATTTCTTTGATTTTGCTCCATCTTTGCTGCTCAGCCTCCCAGACATCACCTGTCAATCAAACGGCGTGTCCAGCACTGTTGACATCTTTCTCCTTGGGTTTTCTGTTCTGTCTGATAAAGTTTCTCTTTTCTTTGTCTGTTCAGCCACGGTGGCTATCGCTGCTCACGCTAAACCCGGGTTTTTATTCTTATTATTTATTCCAAACAAACCGGGGGAAAAAACGCATCACTTCCTGTGCAACGTTAGCGCTCTCCAATGAAGAGGTGAAGGCGGCTTGATTGGTCAGGGAGCCAGAGAGCTGACATCACACTCAAATAAAATGATAATTAATTGGGTCTGCATGTTATCACCACAAATGCATTCTGGGACTGTACGGACTTCTATTAATCATAGACCTGGGTTGACTAGCTGACGGAGATCCTTTTGAATCAGCGGGTAATGTTCCTCTTTCTCCTTTCGTCTCATCATTAAGTTCCTCGCCCGGACAACCCCGACTCTGATATATATATACAAGACACGGTACAAGACGGAGGAGGAAAGACAGCTGAAAGACAGAACGCGTGGTGATGACAGGGTCGGGGTAAGAGATGCAGGTACTGTTTCCTGGTCCCGACCTCCTGGCCTTGCTGCACTGCTGCACAGTGCAGTAAAGGCATCAGTAAAGGCTGTGACGTGATTGGCTATCAGCTATTGCAGATTTTTTTTTTTATTGCAATTGTGCTAATCAACCTTCACCCTTGTGAAATGAAGGAATTCAAGGTCATGGCTACCCCCTGTCTTAGTACATTCTCTCACAAACACGTCACCTTTTTTGTGACGTGACATTTTGCAAGTGGAGAAATGCAGAATTTCCCCAAGTTTCGTCAAAATCAGATCGGTGGCGTCGTAAGATATCGTGTGTGACGGGATGGATGAACAAGTGAGCGGAGAAACTGATGGTCTCTTTAATTCAGATCACAGAGTTTATTTACCAGGAAAAAAAACAAAAACAGGAAGCAGTGTTGCACAGAGGGAAGGGGCTCGGGGAGTTGAATAATACAGTAGAGGATGTTTCCCCCCGCATGATGCTAACATGCTTCTGTGTTTGGTGGTTTTAGTCTCTGGTAGAACAGGGATAGTCCATCTGGGTAGCTGCAGAGTCGCCGTCCCGGTGAGGAACAATGTGGCTAGAGGATGAGGAGCAGTGGCCTGACACAAAATACCAAGAGGAGGAGGAGGAGGAAACAGGACAAGAACGAGAAGGAGGGAGGAAATGGGAGCAGAAGGAGAAACGGGGGTGGGGGGGGTGGGGGTTAGAGTGCGAATTGGAAGAGCAGAGGGAGGAAATAGGAGCGGGTCGAAAGAAGAGGAGGAGAGGAAGAAGAAAAACGAGATGGTCGAGAGGAGAAAGACGAGGAGGAGAGGGGCGACAAAAAAGTGGGAGAGCCCCGGCCCGAAAGACGAGGAGGAGGAGAGGGAGACGAAAATATGAGGAGGAGATGGGAGCGGAAGAGGAAAGGGGGAGGGGGAGGGGGAGGGGGGGGAGAAAGATGAGGAGGAGAGGGAGGAAATGGGAGGAAAGTGAGGTGGGAAGAGGAGGAGAGACACGATACGATATGATACAATGAGTATATGGATATGATAGAATACAATATGATAAGATATGATACAATATCATACAATACAATATATAATACGCTACAACACAATACTATACAATATGATATGATACAATGTGACATGATGTAATATATGATATGATACAAATATATATATAATACCATAAGGAAGGAGCTGCATATTAAGTTAAATAGGATAAATAAATAAATGTTAAAATAATAATAGAAATAATAAAAAAAAAATTAAATTTTTAAAAAATAAAATAAATAAATAAATAAATAAATAAATAAATAATAATAATAATAATAATAATAATAAATACATGTTGAGGTATTTGTGATTATGAGTGATGCCATATGAAAAAAACAAACAAGAATGCACTGAAAGAGAGGATGAAGGAGAGGAAAATGATGATGTCATTCCTTAGCCTCCTCTTGCTAATTGACTGACTTTAGCAACACTTTTAAATTGTTTGAGTGTGTGAATTGCTTGCAAGCATGTTAGGGATGCCAGAAGACACGTGCACACACACACACACACACACCAATTTTTCGCAATGTCTGTTCTCTGGTACTGCCCTAAAGTTTGGAGAGTGGACTATGAAGATGACAGGGAAATAGAGAGAACAAATGGAGAGTGAGAGAGGACTGGAGAGAGCTGAGAGAGAGAGAAAATGTGAGAAGAAGAAAAAATGGAGTGGATGGAAGAAGAAGAAGAAGAAGAGAAGGGTTAGAGGGGACAGACAGGCAGCTGAGAGGGCAGGCTAGGCTACTGCCGCCTGTCACACTGTGTCATAGTCACTGTTGGTGTGTGTGTGTGTGTGTGTGTGTGTGTGTGTGTGACGGTCCAACGTAAAATGTTTCCTGCAGCAGTATTCTGTTCCTCAAAAATCCATAAATGTGTGTGTGTGTGTGTGTGTGTGTGTGTGGTTTGGGCCGAGGGTACCAGATGGGCAGGAGGGTAATTTGGTTTGGCACTAATGCAGGGCCATGGATCCATGCTCTGGGTGAGAAAAATGTCACACACATGCACACGCGCACGCACGCACGCACACACACACACACACACACACACACACACACACACACACACAGTTACAATGTAATCTAAATGGAAGTGGACGGTCCACAGAAGTGCTGCTATTTCCTGTTGTACTTCACAACCTCTCAGAATCCCACTGTACATGTTCGCACTGTGGAGATGGCAGAGATGGCAGCCTGAGTGTGTGTGTGTGTGTGTGTGTGTGTGTGTTTAAGCGTCTGTATCTGTGTATGTATTTTTGCTTGTGAATCTGTACTTGTATGTGTGTTTGTAGATTAATTAGTAGTGTGTGTGAATGTACGTTTGTGTGGGTTTTTGTATGAATGTGTACTTTTGTGCATGAGTGTGTCAGTGTATGTGGCCTTGTGTACTTTGTGTGTGAATGTGTACTTGTGTGTATGCAGGTGTATGTGTGTGTGGTTCTGGTTTTTTTTTGCATTTGAATATGTACTTTTGTGTGTGTGTGTGTGCGCGCACACGCGCGTCTTTTTGTATATGTACCTCAATGCGTTGTTTTGCATTTGAATGTGTACTTTCGCATGCACGTGGAAATGTGTACTTGTGTGTGAACGTGTACTTTTATTTGTGTGTGTTTGTATGCGTACACTTTTACATGTGTGTGTATGTGAGTGTCTGTGTGTCTCAGTATGTTTTTGTACTACATGAATGTATACTTTAGTGTGTGTGTGTGTGTGTGTGTTTCTGAGGATGCTTGTCGTTGTGTACCGTTGGTGATTATGTACTTTTGTATGTGCGTGCGTGTGTGTGAATATATACTTGCCTGTGTGTGTGTGTGTCCTCACATTTTAATTTGGGTAGGCGACTGTGTGAAGGTCTCACACCCTGTCACCTCTTCATCCTCCTCCTCCTCCTCTTCCTCTCCTCCGTTCACACCACCAGAAGGGCGATTACAGCCTCGCCACCGCCACCCTGTTTACACCTTACACCGCCACCAATTACCGGGCTTTGACACCCGAGCTGTCACCCTATAGCACCCACACCTACCCTGAGGGGTGGGGAGGTGGGGTGGGGGGGGGGGGGTGCAGATTCACACCCTTTGGCCACACTGTGAAAGCCTTACCTGGGAATAGATACAACACGACGAGGTGGGACTGAGCGGTGGGTGGGTCGGTGAGGGGGAGGGACACACACACACACACACACTAGGTTTACACTAGCTTCACATTTCCCCCCAAAATTACACACACACACACACACACACACACACACACACATAGCTGTGATCTTCTCAGGGTGGAAACAGCCTCTGAAACAGCATTTAGACCACGGTAGCATCATGCATCATATCCATCACATCAGAGATGGGTGACACGGACGGGCCAGGTGTCTGATCCTTCACAATAAGAGCCATATCATCATCAGTGCAAGGAATGATTTTCATTTGCTTCCTATGTGATTTCACTTATTTCAGGAAGCGTGGACGTCTTGAAACGAGGCAGAACGAGGCCAATAACAAACTCACGAGTCATCAGGTGTTAAGGTTTTGTTGCAGTGTGCGCTCTGAGTCAGAATAGATCTTTGTTAGCTACCAACATCACATGTTTTTTGCATTGCATTGACGGCAGCCCGTTCAGAGTCCAGCAGCTCTGTTTCACCTATACTGTTTGTTGTTTTCCTCTTAAAAAACAATTTTATTATCATTATTTGAAGTTATTCACTTCCTTCCTTCCTAACTTCCTTCCTTCCTTCCTTCCCCTCTAACAGCAGTATGGCTTTGCAAACTGGTGCACTGCCTCAAGTACGCTGGATGTGTGTGTGTGTGTGTGTGTGTGTGTGTGTGTGTAGCAGGGCTGCACAGAGGTGAGTGTGGTCCACTGTGTGATAGGGTGGGACAGAGGGCTTGGCCTAGAGCACCGCTATGATTAATGGCCGCACACACACACACCCACACACACACACACACACACACACACACACCCCTCCCGCAAACATCTACCCTCTCTCCCATACCCACCTGGGTCATGTCTTTTTAACCCCTGTAACACAAGGACACACACACACACACGCACACACGCACACACACACACACACACACACACACTGGCCTGCATAGAACAGTCAAGCTGTTTTTACACGGGGGAGCAAAGCAGCTAACCTCGCGGCCACAGTAATGTCACACTCAAACATTAGCTAAAACAGGACAATGGCATGTGTGTGTGTGTGTGTGTGTGTGTGTGTGTGTGTGTGTGTGTGTGTGTGTGTGTGTGTGTGTGTGTGTGCGTGTGTGTGTGTGTGTGTTAATGAGCTGACCTGTTTGGTCCACCTGCTCTCCCCAGCTGGCCGGGCTGAGATGGAGTTGGATGCCGTAAATATCTGGAGGAGGCTCCGCTGGGCTTTACTTCACCTCTTTCTCTCTCTCTCTCTCTCTCTCTCTCTCTACTCCTCTATTCTCTCATTTTTGCCCTCTCGTCTCTTTTGCTCTCACTTCACCTCTCTCTCTCTCTCCCTCGTCGGCGTCGCCACCATGTCATCACTCTCGCTTTCTCTCCTCTTCTGCTCTGTCCTTTCTCTCCCTTCCCACATCTGACCTCTTTCTCTCCATCTTTTCACTGTTCTGCTCTCCTTTTGCCCTGTCCTCTCCTCCCCTGTCCTCTGCTCACCTCCTCACATCTCTCCTTTCCTTTCTTCCCTTCTTATCTCCTTTTCTCCCCTTCTCCTCTCTTTCCCTCGTTTTCTTTTTTCTTCTTTTCAGCCAGTCCCATTTCTTTCCCTCCCTCTCCTCCTTTCCTCTTCCATTCCTATCCTTTCTTTTCCCTTTACTCCTCTCCTCTCCTTCCCTGTCTTCTTTCTACTTCCTCTCTTCACCTTCCTTCATCTCTTATTTCCTTCATCTCTTATTTCCCCTATTTTCTTTTCCTTCCCTCCCTGTCTTCTCACCTCTTTTTTCTCCATCTCCTTTCCTCTTCTCTCTTTCCCTCCCTGTCTTCTCACCTCTTTTTTCTCCATCTCCTTCCCTCCACTCATTCTTCCCTTTCTCCTCCTCCTTCCCCGTCCTCATCTCCGTCCGTCTCCTCTACTTTCTCTCCTCCTCCTTTGTTCCCCTTCCCTCTCTTCTCCTCACCTAACATCTCTCCTCTTCATTCTCTCATTTCCTTCCCTATCTGCTTTCCTTTTTCCTCCTCTCATAGGCTGCAGTCTTAATAGTTAATACTGAATACTCCCACCCTCTGTAACCTTCACTCCGGTTGCCAGTTTGGCCGTTTACCAGCATCAGGGAAATCAGAGAGAAATGATTCCAGGGTGGTGTGGGAGGATTTTCCTCAACTAGCTTCAGGGGTGTCAACCTGAGTCACCCTGCCTTAAGGAGCAGCTAACCCACCTGAAATAGCTTCATTAGTCTGGCTTCCGATGGTGTTAGCGGTCTAAATGCTGCTTCAGAGGCTCAACTTTCTTTTCCTTTACTATGTACCTTGCTACATTTTGGGTATGCGCCCGCTTTCTCTTCGTAGTGTCCTCACTAGAGTGAAATAACATGAATGTGTACTCAATGATGCAATACAGTAAGTAAAAAAAAAAGCACAAGATACAAGAACTAGCATGTTGAAACAAGCTAACAAAGCTAACAACCCTGGCTAGCCTGCCTAGTGTAGTCTAGCCTGGCCTAGCCACCACCAGCCTTAGAAACTCCCAAGAAAACTTTATTTGGAAAAATAATTGGACGGGGCAATTGAAAGAGGACCGGGTTGGCTGAGCGGGACATAATAATAAAACGGGCGATCACATGGACAGTGAGATATGACGAAAGCAAATAAGACAAAGAGAAACATGGTGAGGCAGAAAGAGGGGGACACCCACAGGTAATGTCACAAAAAGAGGCCACAAAAAATGTCAGACTCAACGTTTTATTATCCAGCAAACAAACCCAATCATGCAGAACCCGTGGCCGTGACATAACATTCCAGGTCTTTTCCAGGGCTTTCCATAACAGTCAGAGCGTTTCCATGACAATAGGTTCTTCCTTCTTGGTTTGTTGATGTTTTTCTAAAGAGGTCATGTCTCCACTACCACCGTGGGGCAGAAAATCATCTAATGCAGTGAATGTGTGAAGCAAAATGCATTCTGTTATATTCCTGTAAAGTGGTCCATTTGTAAAATTCCCTGATATTCCCTTACTTTCCCTGATACAGGATAACATTCCATGATATTCCAGGAATTCACTGGAATAATTTATCGTCAGAATGTCTCTTTGAAAACATAATTTCCGGTTGTGTTTTGTTGACCTCTGGAAGAAAATCCAACATGGATTAGTCTTTTAATGAGGCACTGCCACATCATCTGATTTGATCAAATAAAATAAAAATAGAAAATTAAGTAAAGAAGATATGCATTTTTGCTCATGAGGATTTGATGGGTGTTTTTGGGTTACCCTAGCGATACTAGCACGCTAGCAGGCGATAGCTAACTAGCTACCTCGGGGCATAGCATTGCAGCCGCGTGGTAGCTAGTTAGCATATTTTGAAGCGCCTGCACCTTCACACATGACATCACATCCTTTTTCGATTCATTGGGAAAAATTTGATGTGACCAAGCCGTTATGCTAAGAATGTTTAACATGGAGAGAGAGAGAGAGAGAGAGAGAGAGAGAGAGGCACACACACACACACACACACACACACACAGATAGAGAGATGTCCAGACTAGCTAATGAATTCAGTTTTGAGTCCTTGTAACAACTGACACAGTTAGGATACTGTGTGTGTGTGTGTGTGTGCACGCGCGGGCACGTGCGTGTGTCACATGCAATACATCTTAAGGTTGTAAAGCATGTATGTACACCCTTTCATGCACACTTTACATGCCTATAGTAAAAAAATGTGTGTGCCTGCATGTGTGTCTATATATATCTATATATACAGTATATATATATCTATATATATACATATATATACATATGTATATCTACAGTATATCTGTATTAGTGTCCATGCACACTAACACTCGACTCCATCCTCCCACCTCCACTCCAGTGTGTGTGTGTGTGTGTGTGTGTACAGTGCAGCACAGCAAGTGCCTGCCGGTGAGCTCGGCGTGCCTTTATGCGAGGCAGGTGAAAGAGGTAAATTGGGCCGTTCCATCATGCGATGCGGGGAGGCCAGTCTGACATGCTGATCAGGTGTGCATGCATAATGGCCACCAAAAATAAGCTCTGTTTTGAATAATGCCCCCCTCTCCGCGAGAAAAAAAAAAAAAAAAAGAGAAGAAGAAGAAGAAGAAATGCGGCGGTCTGCTCTCGGTCCGGCTGGGATCTCATCCATCTTAGCAATGAATGGAAATCAGAGACAGACTGCCACCGACCGGGGGCCTCCACAGAGCCCACTTACATCTCTCTTTCTCCCACTCTCTCGCTCCCTCTCTCTCTTTTTCTGTCTCTCTATTACCCCTTTATTCCTCGACCCCTCTTTCCTCCCCTCGTTCGCTTTTTTCCCCCTCTTTCTTCGCCCCGCTGTACCCTCACACACAGTTTTTCCTCACTCGGCTATATATTTTTTTCTCTCGCTCGCTTAAACTCCCCTCCCGTCTCTTTTTTTTGCTCTCTTTGCTCCCCTCCGGCGACGCGGTGGTAAATAAGAAGGCGGGTAAACTTAGCGATACGACGTCTCGTCTGCTAATAAGCAGCAATGGACGCGCCGATCGATTGCATTTTGCAGGGAAAGCGCCGTAGAAACCCTGCCGTCGTATAACTTGTGTCAAATTTATATTGAATTTAGGCCTTACACATTTTAAAACATGGGTTAAAACTAAATAAAAGCCAGGTAATATTTCCTTCCCTCTCACCTCCATCTTTTAATTCCTTCCCTCCTTCTTCCTCCTCTTCCTTACATGCAGTTTTTCTTACTTTCCCAGCTGTCTCTTTGTCCCTCGATCCCTCCCTTCCCTTCCCTTCCTTTCCCTTCCCTCTCTCTCTCTCTCTCTCCCCCGTGTGAAAGAAACGAGCTGGCAGTAAGTGTTACGCATAGCTTGGACAGAGGGTGAGTTTTTTTTACTGCGGGTAGATAAAAAGATACTGTCCTTCTGGTATCGCGCTACGTACGCCGCCGTTAACGCGCGAGGCGCAATTAAGATGCTGCGACGGTGCAGGGAGGAAGGAGCCTTAAACTCACAGTGTCACCGGTTAAAGAAATATTAGCAGGTGAAGCCCAAGTAATGTATTAAGTGCAGCTACAAAAAAAAATAGCCTGCATGCATTTGGCTGCAGCGTGTGTGGGTGTGTGTCAGGGTTTTCCACAGATATATCGCCGATATCGACCTTTATTAAAAGTCACCCGGTCAGTGCTCCCCGCATCCGATATGGTGCAGTTTGATAGATTCGATTTGATTCGTTTGGAATACGATAAAGTTTCGATTAAAATCAGAGCAAACATCGGGTATTGGCAGCTTCGATGCCAAAAATATCAGTATGTAATAACCCTTATTGATCGAAACCCTATTGTGTGTGTGTGTGTGTGTGTGTGTGTGTGTGTGTGTGTGTGTGTGTGTGTGTGTGCGTGTTTGTGTGTGTGTGTTTTATCAGAATTGAAACGGGGGAAAGTTTGAGTTCCGCCCGTGATGTTCGTCGCACACCAGCTCGGATCGTTCTTCTTCTCTCAAACGCTCAAACGGAGAAGAAACGGTGTTAAAAGTAACTCCAGCGTCCTCCTTCGAGTTAACGAGGGGGGGGGGGGGGGTCGTCTCCCTAATCTGCGGCTAACAAAGTTGCTACACCTTCTCATCCCTCCTCAAACCACCTCCCAACCTGCAAGGGAGAAAGGAGGCGAGCGAAACCACCGTCAGGGAGGGGAAAAGAAGGACATTGTCGGAGAGAGAGAGAGAGAGAGAGAGAGAGAGAGAGAGAGAGAGAGAGAGAGCAGATATAATAGCGTGGAGAAAGGGTTAGAAGAAGAAAAAGAACGAATGACTAAGAAGAAGAAGAGAGAACGAGGACAGCGGCGTCAGGAGAAGAAAGGGCAGGAGAGAGAAAGAAAAGGGGAAGAGAATACCAAGGGCGATGGTGAGGAGGAGGGAGGGAGAAGAAAAAGGGAAGGGAGCAAAAAAGAGAGAGAGCGGGAACGGAAGGCGAGGAGCAAGGACAATGGTTTGCGAGGAGAAAGGAAAGAAGGGAGGGAGGAGAGCAAGGAGGGACGGTGAGATGGAGCGGTTAGAGGATGGAGGACGGCTAGAGAGCGGAGGGGAGGACAGGAGCAGGGAGAAGGAGGAGGAGGAGGAGGAGGTGGTGAAGGAGGGGAGAGGAGGAGGCGGCGGGGCGTGTTTCTATGTGTAAGCGTTTCCTTCAGCCAAGGTGATTGAGCACCTCTGCCCTGAACTCTACGTAATGAGCAGAGAGAGAGAGAGAGAGAGAGAGAGAGAGAGAGGGAGAGAGAGAGAGGGAGGAAACTTCTGCCCTGGAAACTTCCCAAATTATTTAGAGGCTTATGGAGGGAAAAAAAAAAAATTACAATATGCACAATCCACCTTCTCGTTATGGGATGAAAAATAATGAAATTCTTTGTGACAGCCCTTCCAACCCCTCGCTGTATAATGATTTTTTTTCCCTCCCCTCCCTCCATCCTCCATCCTGGCTCGATTTGAGCTCTTTTTTTCCCTCTCTCGCTCTCTCTCTCTCTCTCTCTCCCTCAGCCTGTAGTATCCGGGTACATCTGTTTTGCATGAGATGCATAAAATGACAGGACTTAGACAGCCAGTGCATCTAGTGACAAAGATTACTGTCAGCCACCTTCGCCAGTTAATACATCATTGCCACTGGTCCGTTCCCTGCCTCTGTCTCCTAGCGACAGCCTATCTCCCGGCGAGGCCCGGGACCACGTGATCGCCCACCACCCCACCCCTCAACCACCACCACCACCACCACCACCGCCCACCACCCCCCACCCCCCGTCCCTCCGCTACTCTTCAGCATACCTTTTTACATATAAAAAAAAAAAAAAAAAGAGTAACTGCTATTTTCAACTTTACATTTTTATTGTATTACCATAAAATATTGGCGGGGGGTGGGAATGGGGGGGGGGGGCAAGGCGTCGGCATTCGTATCTCAGGAATTTGATTCTGCCCGGTGATTATGCCGCGCTTATGCTTGTTAATCTGCAGCTGCACGACTGTAAAGGGGAAGAAAGGGGAGGTGGGGTGAGGAAGTGTTGAGGGGGGGGGTGATAATATTTGCTTTTGGATATTAGTTTTCTTTCCCCTCCGATCCAGGACATGGAAACTTTGCAGTAGCGCGAGAGGGGAGGGTGCAGGGTGCAGGGTGCAGGGTGTGACCTCTTCACGTGCATGTCGGACGCGAGGGTTGTCTAGTGGTCTGCTGGTGGTCGGTTTGGGGGAACGAGGCTATATGGGGCAAAAACAGAAAGAAAAAAAAAAGAAAAAAGCAACTCTTGAACATTGACGTACATGTGCACGTGAGAATATGAGACGTGACAATGAAGTGTTTGTTGTGTACAGGCTAGGGTTTCTGAAAGCCGATATTTCGGGATTGAAACTACCATATTCCAAAATAAAAGCATGTAAATGGGTTTTTGAAGGAAGCTGCTTGCACCTGATATTTTGTGTCCCAATATTCAATAAAGTTGACCGTTGACAACAAGTTTTCAGTGTTTCCCCCATCATTGTATTAAACCCAGAATAATATTAAAACGTGTGGAATCTGATCGAAATGTTGCATTCAAATCAATCCAGGTTCCCATAGACGATGGGTAATATTGCTCAGTTACACAATAAAAACGCCATCAATCAACCGACATCACATCCCTCGTATCGGAGGTGGACGAGGCTGACTTGGACCGGATCTGATTTTTTAATAAAAGGCCAATATCGATATAAATGTTCACTTATTTGATTTATTTTGTGGAAATGACACCGTCGTATTGCCTCAACGCGGGTTATGTAATGTTAGTGCTGTCATCTCAGCAGGCTGGGTTACGTTGGTGGATGTGTTGAGACATTTTCATCATCGCTTTTCATGCAGTTGTGGTGCTAATTTCACTCATCATGTGATAGAAAATCTGACCACTATTTTTTAAGGGTTTTTTTTTTTCAGGAATTTCCAGTAGGCACACACACACACACACACACACACACACACACACACACACACACAGACTGATTAAAGAGTCTAAGAAAACGAGAGGGCGAGACAGAGAGAAAACATCACCTTTTACTTCACTCCTTTGTCCTCGCCTCTCCCTTTCCTCACCCGCTTTGGTTTCCTCCTGTTTTTATTGACTCCCTTTCTCTTGTCGTTATTCTTTCCCTTTCCTTCTCTCATCCCTCTCTCTCTCTTTTTTCACCTCTCTCTCCCCTCCGCCCCTCTCCACCCCCCCCCCCCCCCCCAACCCCCACCGCTGACATTGTAACGTTACTGCACACGACTTTATCTCGCCTGAAAAGGTGAAGCCATGAATGATCTCTCCAATTTAAAAGCACTCAACCCTCACGCCGCCTGAAATGAATATTTTGCATATATTCATGCAACAATGATTCAATTTGAGGATATTATTTGCAAACAGTGGCTGAATTCTCCGCAGCATTAATAACGGGAGCGCACGGCACCGATATATCGCCCCCTCGGATGAAAAATGTATTTATTCTGACGTGTTTAGAATGAACCGGCGCGATTAATTAAAAAAGTAAACAATAAAGACGAGGAGACGGACAAGAGAGAAAAAGAGGGGGAGAGACGGGTGAGGAGGTTCATTTGCACTTTTGGTGGCTTTTTTTTTTTTTTTTTGGCCTGTTTGAATTTCAAACGCTGTGAGTATTTGCGCGATAAGACTAAAACGCTGCGTTCTGTTGGTTTGACGTGGTGAAGCTGCTCTTCTTTAGGTCTTAACATCGAAACATTGCCGCGTTTTTGTTCAACGCGCCTGCAGAGTTGAGGAGGATCTCGACGTCTCGGCGAAATTTGCAGATGATTACATTGAAAACTATTTGGAAGCCCTACCAAACCAAAATGTTGGCCGGAGCCTACGTCGCCAAAATAAGAGTCACACTTATTCGCCGCTTCATCTCCGTTGGAAGACGAACAGACGGACAAATGTATGCGGCTACATCTATTCTTCTCAATTGTTGTTAACACCTGCTTGAAGGCAAAACTTGAATTCAACATCTCTTGTGTCTGCGGGTGTCTGTCCTCCTTTGAAAACAATGAACATCCAGATATCAGGTCGATATTGGCCTTTTATTTGATATTGGCTATCGGTCAGTCAGTGTCCTCTAGGTTCCTCCCTGACCACAGCTAGTCAATATGTTTTTATTATTATTATCAGCTGTCTGACTGGAGAAATAATTCCAGCGTGTAGGAGGATGTTGCTCAACAGCTTCACAAGGAGCTGCTAATCCACCTGAAACCGTGATGGTCTAAATGCTGTTCCAGAGGCTTTTACACCCTGATAGGAATATTGTTTTGCGAACATGAAAATCAGCAGCTATCGGCAGCTTTAATCAAAACGTATCGGTGTCTATCGAACCTTAGTAGAGAGTGCTTTAAACGCACTCACGTCCTCTTTCCAAACGGTGACCGTGGAAGTCGAAAACACAATTAGCCGCCGAGCTAAATGACAGCTTCTGCCCAGTTACATGTGTGGTTTTGGGGAAATGGGCATTAAAGTCGTTTTCTGTTAAAACAAACATCTGTTTGGTGTTTCCTCGCGGTGATATCACCCACCGGACCCCACTCAGTTCGGGAAATAAGTGCAGTAAAAACTTAACTGGGAAAAAAAAAAAAAAAAAAAAAGTCCATAAAATAGGATTGTGTGTGTGTGTGTGTGTGTGTGTGTGTGTGTGTGTGTGTATGTGTGTACTGTTGATGCGGGATACGTTTTCAGCTGTGATGGGTGGCCGGGGTAAAAATGAGGCAGATTACTGATCAGGTAAATTGGTAAATAATTTGGTGGCACCGTATCGCGCTGGAAAGATCTAATCCTACTTTTCCCTCCATTGCAAGTGGAATAGAAATATAGTAGTGTGTGTGTGTGTGTGTGTGTGTGTGTGTGTGTGTGTGTGTGTGTGTGTGTGTGGGCTTTACAGAAGTTCTCTGTGTGAATCCGTTTCCTGTGTCATTAGTCTAGATCCACTCTAATGATGGTCCCACTGGAGTGCCACTTCACACACACACACACACACACACACACACACACACACACACACACACACACACACATACACACACAAGCTCAAATCCGCCCCGCGTTGAGTGCCACTGATATGAGAGGCTGTGGTTGCATATGCGAGCATATGTATGTAAATTCCCTCATTTATGGCATTATCTGGAGGAGGTATTGTCTCTCAACCGTAATGTATGACTGCCAGGGAAACATGAAAGAGAGAGAGAGAGAGAGAGAGAGAGAGAGAGAGAGAGACTCATATGCATGCAGAGAACTGATATGCTGTAACATATAATGACAGTTCCTGCATGTGGAAGAAGAAACAGGGAGACAAATGAGAAAGAGAATTAGAAAGAAGGGGAGTGAGATACAGTGAGACAGAGGGGTGGAGAGATGAGAGGAAAAAGAGACGGGAAATTGCACAAGCGGGAGAGAAAATTAGGGTTTCGACCGATATGGGTTATTGAAGGCCGATATTTTGGGATTGAAGCCGTCGATAGCCGATATTTGTACCGATAATGTCTGTACCTTTAAATTTGACCGCTTTCCCGCCCAAAAGTCCAAACAGTACAATAATAAAACATGTTAACACATAGTGTAGTAGTAGTAGTATTGATCAATTCTACAATAAATACGTAATCAATCAAACTGCATCATGTCCATCATATCAGAAGTGGACGACGCTGACTGGCTGGTATCCGATATATCAGTCTAATCCTAGAATACAATGGAGAAAGAAGGGATACAGAATAAAGAGAGAGAAAGAGGTGAAAGATGAAAGACGAGGAGGGGTGCGTGTCAGAAGCATGGTAACAAGAAAGGGTCGAGTGTGTGCATGAGCATACGTGTGCGTGTGTGTGTGTGTGCGCACTGTATGTGGTTTGCGCGCGTGTGTGTGTGTGTGTGTGTGTATTCTGGGCCAAATAAAAAAGAAGAAGACGTCGCCTCACTTTGAAAAATAGCCAGGTGGGGGAATATGACTACCTCAGCCTTTTGGAACACCCTGAAGAGAGAGAGAGAGAGAGAGAGAGGGAGCGAGAGAGAGAGAGAGAGCGCTACTACAACCTAGATGCATTGATGTTCACTCACACAAAAACAGACACACATTCAAACCCCCCCCTGAAAATATCGCAATGTCCGATATGCCCTTTACTGTTGGAATGGTTTGCATCTTTGCATGTACTTTTTTTTTTTTAACCGTCTTACATTAATGTAGATGTGCATATACATCATGCATAGTTGGATGTTGCATGTTTTCAAACCAAGTGATGAAATGCAACATGGTTTGAATGCATTAACCGGTGTGTGTGCAAACCGGGCGTTGTCTTTTTTGGGAAATGCACATCGGCAGCATCGTTTCCGAGGGAATAGTCGGGATGGTAAAAGTTGTTGAACTGAAAGAGAAAGAAAGCACGCGAGAGAGAACACAAACAGGGAGGATACTGAAAGGAAAGAGAGAGAGAATGAAGAGGAGGAGAGGTGAGAGAGAAAGAGAGAGAGCCTGAGGATAGCACTGACCTCTGACTGTCAACTGCATGGCCATGCAGCCTCATGAAAGGGCCTTGAAGTCCTATAAGGTGAGCATCTATCCTGCAGCGGCTCAAATCTGCACACCTCCCCATTCACTTTAACCTGAGTGATGGATAGATAGATAGATAGATAGATTTGGGGATAACTTCAAAACTCTGTGAGCCTTTGGGCTTTATGAAACTCTCCCAAAACCCCCTGGTTGCATGGTTGTCAAGGGAAAAAGAAAAGTCTTAAGTTCCTGGAAAAAGTTTTGGACGGCTCTGGAGATACAAGGTTTTCACCTGACGGCAACAATGGCTCGGAAAACACAACATCGCTGCGAAAATGTCACTGTCATTATCTCGACAAATGACTGACATTCAGGGCGACGTCCCTCGCTTTGCTGCGGTTCTCAGCTCAGCGTCGGTCAATAGGCGTCACTCGTCATTTTGAGGTGTTTTTTTTTTTTACAAAGTCGAGACCCAGGTGTTTGTTAAAACATGTCACCCACCCACCACACGCAGGCCGAAGTGTATCTGTTCATGACTCTTTGGTACCGTTAGCGTTAGGCATTCTCACATCTACTAAAACCCCCTTAGTTTGGTTTGTCTGGGTGTATGTGAACGCAACAATCAGACCCGGGCCTTGTTGGGAGGGCGCTTCATTTGGTGAAGCGCCCCAATGCGACCATGAGGTAGAAAACCTCAAAGTCTTGTTTGGAAAGTCTGAACCCCTGGAGTAGTTTTCCCATGGGTTGGGCTCGTTTGGGAACAAGAACAAGGCAGTCGGAGCAAAACCTCGTTGAGGGGGGCGGTTCCTCGGTTCCTCGGTTTCCCCACCGACCGTGCTGCACTTCATTTGGACACGATAGGTTCTCTCTTAGTTTGGTTTGTCTGGGTGTATGTGAACGCAACAACCAGACCCAGGCCTTGTTGAGAGGGCACTTCATTTGGTGTGATGACGCAATCCAACCCAACTACTGCGCATTACGGATTAATGATTTTTCTGCGATTTTTCTTTCGCCAAATTTCTGAACGAATGCAACGGCATTAAGAGCTACAACCCCGAATTCGGAAAAAGGTTTGAAAACCCTGATGTTTGGACAGTCCGACCTCTACAGTTCGCTTTGAGCATCATCACACCAAATTATTTTTTTGGTGTGATGTTTAGTTCATTCGGTCATAAGAGAACTCAGTGGACCTTTTCTGAGAGGAAGGTGTCTCGCTACCTTTCCAAGCCAGCCCTGCAGGGCTTCGGTTCGACTGATCATCTGATACCTCCGAACCTATAGGAAACACTAATGCATTATGGGTAAAGAATTATAGGTTATGGGTAAGAATTATACCTAATTTCCAATCAAAAAAAGAAAAAAAAAACGACTCCTCCCACACAGCCGATAAATTCCGGTTTGCTTGGAGTTTTTGCTGCGTGTCACTGAAACTGTCTTAACGAATCAAACGGACGAACAGGTTTGCAAAACACCCTTTGGAAAGTCTGAACCCTGGAGCGTTTTTCCTATGGGTTGGGCTCGTTTGGGAACAAGAACAAGGCGAGTCGGACCAAAACCTTGTTGAGGGGGACGTTTCTCTGCCGCACTTCATTTGGACACGACAGCTTTTTATTACATCCAAAAATAGAAAACGTATTCTGGTTGGGACAGTTTGGACCTCCTTTATTCGTCATTCATCTGGCCTCCCGTGGCC
>JAXDDW010000032.1:3267500-3277500 GCA_034670385.1 Hoplostethus mediterraneus | reverse complement strand
TGAAATAGGGCTCGTCCCCGTCGGCGGAGATGAGAGGGCAACTGTCGCTCAGATATCAATGGTGAACAGATGGGTTGCCATGAGGGGCCGTATCGCCCTTCCCAATTAAAAAAACACAAACAAAGATTGCCATTGTCTCGACCGTCATACAATAACAGCACGCAGATGGGCATTGATTTAGCCGGATGTCCACGCCGGCGCCGTGTTCTCGCAGACTGAAGACGGCGGTTGCAGAAGGGACATAACGGCACGTGGAAAAAAGAGAACGTGTTGCTCTTGTTGGAAAAGCTGCGTTAGCGCGAAGGGGTGAAAGAGAAACCGCAGCGGTGCGCCGGCATCGACCCGTGAGGTCGCGCACCTGGGTGTAGGTGCCCCTCCCCTGCCCTAGTCATCCTTGCCCTTGCCCGATACCCCTTTGCCCCCCCCGGTTTTTCCCACCGCGTGGCATCTGAACCCAGCCAACGGGATAATTAGCCCCAGAGGCCAGTTTAGCAGGATGGAAAACAGCGTTTCAATGAGTCTTCTGCACCAGATAGCAGCGCAACAGCGATCTGGTTTGGCGTCAGCATCGCTCGCTGACCCTCGTTTACCTCCCCTTACCTTGTGGCCAATCCAGATTTGATCTTGTAGTTCCTTAACCTTGTAATAGAGAGCGAAGATCAAGCAAAAAAAAAAAAATCACCAGAAATAATGCTGTCTGCACCGAGGAACCCCTGGATGAGCAGGAAGAGGGGATGAGTCGGTGTTGTCACGGCTACGATGCGTGATCCGGCCTAGTTGAGTGTCTGCGGTGAGCTAAAGCAGTGGATCTGAATGGATCTTGGACGTGGAAGTTAGGGGAGCAACTTGGGTGCATTTATAGGGTCGGGACTTGGATGGATCAGCATCCTCTACCGACCTCTGAACTGCATTGTACGTTGTGCGCCACCGGGTCGGATTTGGCGGGAAATCTGCCGGACTGCTTTACGACACAGAACAGGAAGAGGGCGCCGTTCTCCCAGTTGTTTACAGTAATTATACCAAGGTACCATAATTAATTTGACAATGACATATTGATATTTAAGTAGTCTTTTTATCTCATCTATTAGACTCATTGTATTGTGACGTGTGTATGAAGCTTCTCTCCCATGTGTTCATGTCAGTAAAGTTCTCCTACTGTTATGGAGAAACATCAGTGTAATATCCTCACATCTTCTCCCGCTCGCCTCCCAAGGACTTCCCACTCCTGCAAGCAGTTGTTTGTTGTAAGTCTGGGATCCCCCCCACCCTTCTCCTCTTTTCCCCATCGCTCTCTCTCTCTCTCCCCCTCCCCTCCATTTCTCCCAGAAGAAAATTAACACTCTCCTCCCACCCCAGGTGGCGAAGGGAGGGGCAGCAGGGATGGAGAGGCGGGGAGGGCGGAGGAGTGTCGAGAGCCTGATTTATCTGAGGCTGTCAGGCCCTGGGAGGCCTCGCTGGGTATTTGTGTGTGTGTGTGTGTGTGTGTGTGTGCGTGTGTGTGTGTGTGCGTGTGTGTGTGTGTTTACAATGGGTGCAGGGAGAAAAGTGTCTCTCCCACCTTGGCCCCTGGGTTGGCACAGCGGAAGCCCCTCTCTCTCTCATTAGGAAGTGTGTGTGTTGTGTGTGTGTGTGTGTGTGTGTGTGTTGTGGAGGGGGGGGGGGGCTGCATCAGTGTGACAGTTCAAAGTGACATTCACACTCGCTTCCTTTTCTC
Organism: Hoplostethus mediterraneus; assembly: GCA_034670385.1. NCBI lineage: Eukaryota > Metazoa > Chordata > Actinopteri > Trachichthyiformes > Trachichthyidae > Hoplostethus > Hoplostethus mediterraneus. Next base: position 3,275,786 of record JAXDDW010000032.1, on the reverse strand, counting down.
CTGTCCTCCTTCTCACACACACACACACACCACACAAGGCAGACCCCTCCCCCCTCCAAAATACGACTGAGTCAATTTGTGACATTAGTTTTGGCAGGTATCTATATGATACCGAGGTATATTTGCAAGGCTTCCAACCAGCACTCATACACACACACACACACACACACACACACACACACACACACACACACACACACACACACAAAAAACCTCTTTTTACTCTTCATCACTAAAGGAAACCTCTTTCTGATTTAGTGCAATAGCAGGGCCAGGACCAAACCCCTGCCGGACTATCCCACATAGGAACCAGCCTGAAATGGCCGTTACCCAGCATGCACAAGGTGGCTCGAGGAGTTCAAAACAGCGTTGAAGTCTGTTCTGAGCTGACGTCAGAAAGATAATTAGGGCCAAGATTTCTCAAAATGATGCAGGAGGCAGCGATAGACGAATACAGACTTTTATTTTGGCGTTTCTCATTGCTGCAGGCCATCGTATCAACATCAAAATGTTTGTAAAAGTCCTGAAAAATAAGTGTAAATGACAGCATATGGATATCTGACTGAAATCAATGTCACGGCAAGAAAACAAACAGATTCTTTTTCTTTTTCCTCTATACACACCGGCGCTTCTCCCACCCACCCGAGCCTCGCTGTCAGCAGCTTAGCGGTCCACCCCCCCCGGGCGCTTGAACACCCCTGGCTTGGACCTCGCGAGCGTCTCCCTGCATCACAACGCAACATTCATTCCGCTAAACCCATTAAAACTAATAAGCACACAATTACCAGGGAAATATGCATAAAAAAAAATAAAAAATAAAAAGCCAGGGCTGTCATATTGTCCTGAGCGCGTGCCAGGCTCTCCATCCTGGCCATGTGGTCCGGGATTATAATAAGAGCGGTTCTCTTGAAGGAGGAGTACTTTCAGAGTTAGCGCTGCTTGCTAATTGGATGAACATAATTACCTAGTTTGGAGGAAATGGATATTGTTGTTTCCTTTAAGTGTGTGTGTGTGTGTGTGTGTGTGTGTGTGTGTGTGTGTGTGTGTGTGCGCAGTAAAAGGTAAAGGTTGAGGCATATAGTCGCCACAACGAGGTCCAAGAGGTAAAAAAGGAGAGAAAACGAGGCCAAACAAAGATATCAGTCAACCCGGATGCGCCGAGTAACGTCTCTCTTTTTTTTTTTTTTTAACTGGCAGGGAGCAACAATGAAATGATGAGGGATAGCGATAGCATAAATTAGCACGAAGCGTCTCTTTTTCTCTCCCCCTTCTCCCCTCTGTCACTTGCAATCTCTTTCTCCCCCGCCGCACCCTCCCCCCCCCCACCCTCCACCACCTCCTCCTCCTCCTCCTCCACTCTCTATCTATCCTTCTCTCTCTTTAAAGATGGGCAGAGTGTCACACAGAAGAGAAGCGAGGAGGAGGAGGAGGAAGAAGGAAGGAAGGAAGGGAGGGAGGGAGGGAGGGAGGGAGGGAGGCGGTTATGCAAAGCAGGGCCCTCAGTAGCCAAAGTCGGCAGGCTGAGATGAGGTGTCAGCATCGCACCGGCTCACTGATGTATGAATGCGGCGGAATCAAACGCGTCACTCGACAGACAGGAGGAGGGGAGGTGGTGGTGGGGGTGGTGCTGGTGGTGGTGGGGGGGGTGGTGCTGGTGGTGGGGGGTGGTGGTGGGGGGGGGGGAGGGTTGGAAAGGTGAAACCGGCGCGCCGAGAGCAGCTGTACATCGGCGTCAAGGTGCTAGCATCCCTCCCTCCCTCCCTCCCCTCCCTCTATCGCTCTTCCTTTCTTGTCTTTTTTCTTTTTTTTTTTTGCATTCCACTTATTTATTTATTTGCCTATTTTTCTTCATCTTCCAACTCCACCTCCTCCTCCTCCGCCGCCGCCGCCGCCTCCTCCTCCGCTCCGCCGCCGCGTGGAGGAGGCCGCCGCCCTAACAAGGTGCACCGGTCACACAGAGAGAGAGACAGAAGTAAAGAGACGGAGAGGGAACACGGCTACTCAGGAAATATTAGCATATCCCCTAAGGAATACCAACTAAATTGATACCGAATGAACCCGACCCCTCCCTCGCTCTCCTCCTCCCTCTCTCTCTCCTCCCCCACCTCCTGCTACCCCCCCCCCTCTCTCTCTCTCTCTCTCTCTCCTCTGTCTCCCAGACCTTCTCCCGAGGTGTCACGGTGTCTTATTCATTAATATGTGTAAATCCTTGTTTTCGTCAACACGGCGGACGGCGGGAGCGACAACCCGGTGGGCGACATCGGCGGGGCGGGTGCGACTCGCCGACTCCGGTCCGCCGGCTGAGGCTCGTCACTCGGAGTGATGAGCGAGAAAAAAGGGTGGGGGGGGTGGAGGGAAGGAGAGGGGGGGGGGGTAGATAGAGAGAGAAATACAATCTGTTACCTTAGAAGGTGACTTTAGCCATATGCTGATACGTTGCAGGGCCTGGATTGTTTTGTGGTTTCGCCTGTCAAAGGAAATTTCAACCCATTTTTAACCGCAATTGTGCGCAGCGCTGATTGTGGGTGATTTTGCCAACCCGACATTGTGCGCAAAAAAAATTGATTTTCAGAATAAAACCACGAAAAACACCCGAAACTTCCATCAGTTTGCTGCTTGATCGTAGAAGCGCACCTCCTCAAATTCGACGTCGGGCCCCCCCCCCCCCTCCCCCCCCTCCCCCGCCACGCCGACATAATGCGACACACACACATCGCACCGTTGCGTTGCATTACATGCGTCAGCGTTTGCTGTAAAAGTAAAACAAGTTTGTCCCTATCTGCACTCGCGGATGTGTTCAGGATGACTCATCCTTTTTAAGAGAGCATAAGTGGAAACATTCCCAGCGCCATTTGAAACCACTTACTTGAAACAATAGAAGAAGAATGCGACGGCATTAAGACGTCTGACTTCATGTCTCTGCGCTTTTTTTTTTTCCTTCGACCTGACATACGCTGAGGAAGAGAAATTTGAATGAATGGGTTATGGGATGCATTAGCACATCAGGACTCCCTATGAGTGCAAGAGTTAATGCATCAATGACCTAATAAGGGGAAAAAACCCACTTAAGGTCACATGAGGTTCAACATCAGTCTGGTTGCGAGTGGAAGCAGCTTCATAACCGAAATGCAGCCGCAACCGTATCATATAGCGAGCGGCGGAAAAAAGAAGGATGACGCCCGCGTATCAAAAGCGTGCACGCTCTCTCTCACACCGAACCCGCGTCGCATCGCAAACAGCTCCTCCATTACCGAGGTCGCCCGGCTCTGAACTCCCCGCCGGGCGCCGCGCATCCCTCACGCCCAGCGCAGGACCGCGCGAGTGTTGAGATTTCATTTAGATTTCATTCATGTTTTAAAATATCTCTCGCGCCCGGGCTGCATGGGAATACACTGAATGGGGGGGGGGGGGAAATGCCTGTGTGTGTGTGTGTGTGTGTGTGTGTTTAAGTGTGTGCATCCCGCACTACATCGCAGGACCATTCGTTGAGGCCCGCGTGCCGTTTTCAATTTCCAGAGGTGTCAGCCGGACCCGGGGACGGCTGGGAGCCGATGCATCAGCCGGCCCGTCGGCTCTATTGTGTGCGTGTCTTCGCCTCGCGCGCAGATATCCTGAAATATACGAGCGCAAATTTCCCAAACGCCGCGCAGTAGCGACGGCATTCACGAAGGAGGAAGGTTGTTATGTTTCCCGCGGCGGCCGCAGATACCGAACGGCGTTCCTCGCCGATGTTCGGCTCGATAAGCGGGATCGCATTTGAATAGGCGCAATATTTGTCAGGCGAGATGCATTCATTTTTCTCCAAAGTGACTGTTTCAGCCGCAGCACCCCCCCCCCCCCCCCCCTCCCCCCATGTGCTCTTTTGTCCTGCTGGCTGATGCAATAGCGATATCTGCATGACGCGTTAAGACACACACACACACACACACACACACACATGCATGACCATGCATAGACAAACACATGGAAACGCGCAGCAAATGCATGCACACACACAGAGACGCATGCATTTTCCTGCCCTCACCCTCACTACACACACACACACATGCATGCACACACACACACACACACACATACAGACACATTGCATCTTTCTCCGCTTCCTCTCTTTCCTCTTCGCACGTGCGCGCCAGGATAACTGATGTTCCTGTTACCGCGCTACTGCTGTTATGCACAATGGGATTTACTGTTTACAATCTGTATATGCACCGGGAGAAGGCGGGAGGGAGGGAGGGAGGGAGGGAGGGAGGGAACAGACAAGAGAGAGAGAGAGAGAGAGAGATGAGGAAAGGAAAACAGATGGATGATATGGTTGCAGCCATGTAGCAGAAGTGATTGGGAGAGATTATCAGGTACACGCTGCGGACTCTCAAATCCTCTCCTGACTTTCCACCGGCGTTTTTTTTTTTTTCCTCCCTCCTCACATCACACACTCCCCCCCCTCCCCCCGTCCTCACCCACGCCGCCGCGCAACCGGATGATAGACGACAATCGCCCCGCGACCACGTGCCGCTGCAGAGAGGTGTCATTTTAATAACTTATGGTAGCGGACATGCTAAGAAACATAGCTGTCCTAAACCCGCCGGGATGAGGCGGTGAGCCCCGGCAGGCTGGCGGCTAATGCTTCTTTATGAAGGAATATGAAGCCTTATGAGATGTTCGCCCGCGAAGCGCCGGCGCCGGCTTTAGCGCCGCGCGGTTCGCGGGACCGGGGCCGCAGACCTCACCGGGCGCTAGCGGCCTGGATCTGGGTTTATTATATTGGAAAATTAAATCTCAATTTCGACGCGTGATTCTCTGCAGAGCGCACAAAGCCCCGATGCGCCGGTGGAGTTTTGTCTGGACTTGTGGGGGGGGGGGGGGGTGTCTATTCAGGAGGGTTGGCTGATATATCGGGCCGATACTAGCCTTCACATATCGGCCCATCAATGTCATCCACCTCTAATATGATGGAGGAGCTTCCTTTGTTTTTTCCTCAACTCGCTTCAGGGGTGTCGACCTGCCTCACCCTGCCTTAAGGAGCTGCTCACCCACCTGAGAGACTTCATTAGTCTGGGGTTCACTGGAGAATTTTCCACCCTGACAAGAATACAATTCAGGGCAAAAAACACTTTTATTTTTCATTTTTGGCATTAAAATGATCAAATAGTCACATGGCGTCTAATCAATCAATCAATCACTCATTCACAATATCCTGTGTGAGTGAGAGTGTGTGTGTGGGTGTGTGTGGGTGTGTCTCCTATCTGTTCCAGCCCAGCAGAGTTGGCGTCTGCGTGCTCCCCCACTCCCAGGACGATGCTGACTGAGCGGGTGTTTGCTGTGATGCCGCCACATCACATCTGGATTTCCCACCCAAATAAACTTTCATACACTGTGTATACTCTGCTTGCCCAAACTCGGCATCTATTTCACACCCGACCGTCCTGGTAGGGGATCCCTCTCTGAGTGGGATCCCTCTCTGAGTGGGATCTCTCTCTGAGTAGCCCCTCCCAAGGTTTCTTCCATTTTTTCCCTAAAAGGTTTTGTGGGAGTTTTTCCTCTGTGAGGGTCTAAGGCTGTGGGATGTCGTGTACTAACCATTTATTGTTTCACACGTTGGGCACGTTTTTGCTTTGATTGTATTTGATTTTTACTCTCCAGCACTTTGGTACCTTTGCTAAGAAAAGGATTGTGGGTAATAATGTGTCCGAGCAGCAGCAGCAGACAACGCGGCATTCCTTCTCCCTGCTAGCTCGCCGGGCCGCCGCTTCAGGGCCCCGGCTAACAGTGGGAAAAACCTGCTTTTTTTTTTTTTACGAGTTTACAGGATGCTGTTTTTTTTTTTTTACGAGCAGCCGAGGAGGAATAATGGGGTCGAGTGTCTCCCTCCTTCGTCCTTCCCTCTCTCCATCCCTCTCTCACCCCCCCCCCTCTCTCCCCAGGCCTCTCCTATTACCTGCCGGCTGGAGGACTCAGGAGTATCGCCTTAATAAAAGTTAATCATGAGAAACTTGTTCATTAATTACAGTTCAGGCCGGCTGCTTTGCCTGCCTGCCTCCTTCCTCACGCGAAGGCGCGGCTTCCTGCCTCGGCCTGGATCTCCTGGTTTAGACGCTCGGTTGTCGTTGTTGTTGTTTTTTTTCCTCTCCTTTTTTTAGCTTCAATGATTTTCTTCTTCCTCTTTGTGTCTCATTTATGAAGAGAAAGCTGCCCGGCATGCTGTATCCACGCTAGCACTTTCTTTTTCATCCAATATTTTCCTTTCTCTTCTCTCAGACATGCACAAAACACACGTGCATGGAGGGTTGCAGTCCAAACAATCACACACACACACACACACACACACACACACACACACACACACACACACACACATACATACACTGCATTGGGTCCAGCTGGGTGCTTCACTGATACATATACAGGTTGAGGATTGGCTTGGATTGGATCGGAGAACTGTGTATGTGTGTGTGTGTATTTTTGTCTGCCTGTTTATCTCTCTCTCTCTCTCTCTCTCTCTCCCTCTCCCTCTCTCTCTCTCTCTCTCTCTCTCTCTCTCTCTCTCACACACGCATAGACACGTGCAGATGAGATGGCGTTTTAATGTCCGCAACCACGTGGCCTGGGGTTCCTCCCGCGATGCGGTCCCGGGTCCAGACCGGGTCCAGACTGGGCTCGGGCCTCGCGAGCAGCGATCCCGACCGCGGAACGCCACGGGCAGACAGTCCAAAGACAAACACAGCAGACAAACACGTCCGCGGGCCAAAACCAGCTTGGTTTGGACTCCCCTGATTCCCTCAAGGGGGGAGAGAGGAAAAATAGGCTCTGCTGGCGCTGCGCTGCGAGGTCAACGGGCTCACCCAGCCGTGTCATTACAACACACACACACACACACACACACACACACACACACACACACACACTCTGCAAAAATGATCAAGCATGACGAATGTTTTTAGCCACGATTCGGGCCGAACAAGGCTTGGTAATAAAATGACCTTGCTCACCGGTGGATCATTTTGCTGTGTTACCACAAATTGCACTTTATGATAAGACAGTTCAGTTAAAGTGACATTATTCTATATATATATATATATTTTTTTTTGTTGACAAAAAGAGTTTTGATTCTCATAGGATATTCATGTTTGCATTCAGAGCTTTACAAATGGTCTAGTATGTATAGGGGTTAGTAAACGGACCTGCAGTGATGCATTCAGGGCCTCCTGCAAAGTTAAATGGCTTCATGTTGTTTGGCCCCTTTTTTTTTTCTTCTCATGATTATTTCTTCACAGAGGTCGGTCACCAAACAACTGAAACTAACTTGAAACCGGCAGAATCATCTGCCAGCGCATCAGCGTTATTTTCACTTTGGATGCCGATGAGTTGGAATACAAGCGTTCTGCCGTGCACAGATGTGGAGTTTGACACAAGTTTCCCCCCTTAACTCTTCCAAACATCATTAAACTCGCCGGCTCTCCTAAATCAAAGAGACGACATAATGACTGGGGGCGGACTACAAAAAAAAAAAAAAAAAAATGGACCCGGAGCCAGGGAGGCCCTCGTGCATCTGCACCGCTGTTGTGTTATATCTTGTTGGTACCGTCATCGCTGAGGGCTCGTCGGTGGAGGAGTTGAGTTATTTCTGGCTGAGGATGAAACCTCACCCTTAATCCCTGTGGTGACACATACACGGGAAAAAGTGTTAGCAGGTTACGGTGGCCAATTATGACTCCTAGATGCTCTGAAATGTGTTAGTGCAGTATCAGATAGTGTAGTATTTTGAAGTATTTTTATTAGCGATGTGAAATTTGGATTTTTTTTTTTTAAACAACTTTTGAAACGGCTACTTCATCACATGGGGTTGTGGAAGGTGTTTTACAATGCAAAGTGCATCATATAGCAAAGAATCTGCGTTTTCTGTATGCCTGTCCATGTCTGTAACAGTGTGTGTGTGTGTGTGTGTGTGTGTGTGTGTGTGTGTGTGTGAAGCGATCAGTACATTCAATGGAATCGATCGTTGTTTTGTGTTGTTTTGCAGCAAAGCGCTTCATCAGTGCACGCAAATAAGTGCAAGATCACACCTTGCCAAACTATGAGACAGTGCTCTCTCTCTCTTTGTTTCTCTCTGTGTGTGTGTGTGTGTGTGTGTGTGTGTGTTAATTGGTGTGTTCTGCAGGTCCTCCAGTCTGTGTGGTGTGAGGTGTGTGAGCTGGAAGGAGACATCCGAGGACGAAGGGCTTGTTCACGGCTAGCGCACACGCACGCACACACATACACACACACACACACACACACACACACAAAAGC